>JAGTXR010000050.1:1200000-1800000 GCA_022606575.1 Glossosoma conforme | reverse complement strand
TTTATTGCAAAATAAACAAATTTTATATTATGTTGAACAACTAAATGAAGTTTTTAACCGGTAAAATTTCAATACTAACTACGAATGTCAATTATTATTAAATATGCGATTATTTATCCAACCATAGTCAATGTAGCGTAGTGAGTTTTTCCATAGAGATCTTTTGTGTTGGCTGCCCTGCCACAATGACTGCTGTTGGTTGATGACTGAGCGAATATAGAGAACACAACCAAAACATGGCTGGTGCTGTTATGCTGGATACCGCTCGTTCTTCCAACACAAGGGAAGAAGGGCTCCACTTCTTGAATAAAGTCGTCATCGATCAAGAAATTGTAGAAAATGACGAAGAGATCATTAAGGAAAAAGAGCAAGCTATCCTTACCCTCGGCGAGAAATACAAGAAAGAAGGAAAGGCCAAGGAACTCGCCGAACTGATCAAAGCGACGAGACCCTTCCTCAGCGTGATCAGTAAAGCGAAGGCAGCGAAGCTCGTCCGGTCCCTGGTGGATTTTTTCCTCGATTTAGAAGCCGGCATCGGAATCGAAGTTCAACTCTGCAAAGAGTGCATAGAATGGGCCAAGGAAGAGAAGAGGACGTTCCTCCGGCAGTCGCTGGAGACGAGGCTGATTGCTCTCTACTTCGATACGGGGATGTTCGCGGAAGCGCTCGCGCTCGGCGGGACCCTGCTCAAAGAGCTTAAGAAATTAGATGACAAGAACCTGCTGGTAGAGGTGCAATTGCTGGAGAGTAAAACTTACCATGCTCTGAGTAACCTGCCCAAGGCCCGCGCCGCACTCACCTCCGCGCGCACCACGGCCAATGCCATCTACTGCCCGCCTAAGATGCAAGCCGCCCTTGACCTACAGTCCGGAATCCTGCACGCCGCTGACGAGCGGGACTTCAAAACCGCCTACTCCTATTTCTACGAGGCCTTCGAGGGTTACGACAGCGTCGAGAGTCTAAAAGCCCTCACCGCGCTCAAGTACATGTTGCTCTCTAAAATCATGCTCAACCAACCAGAGGACGTCCAGCAAATCATAAGTGGGAAGCTCGCCTTGAAGTACGCCGGATCTGACATCGAAGCGATGAAGAGCGTGGCGCAGGCGTCTCACAAGCGCTCTCTCGCCGACTTCCAGAAGAGTCTCGAGGTCTACCGCAAGGAGCTGGAAGAAGATGTCATCGTGCGCGCCCACCTGGGCACTCTCTACGATACCATGCTGGAGCAGAACCTTTGCCGGATCATAGAGCCTTACAGCCGTGTAGAGGTGGACTATGTCAGCGGCTGCATCAAGCTGCCCGTACCTCAAGTAGAAAAGAAGCTCTCCCAGATGATCCTGGATAAGAAGTTCAATGGAATCCTGGACCAAGGCGAAGGAGTGCTCATTGTATTTGAGGAAGCCGTAGTAGACAAAACCTATGAAACCGCGCTGGAGACAATACACCATATGAGCAAAGTCGTGGACACGTTATATCACAAAGCCAAGAAACTGTCGTAAGTGAGAAGCTAACACCCGGAACTGTTCATGGACACCGGCAGCCGTCATATAATATCGGTTTGTAGCATTAAAAAAATTCACTTATTGAAGATCAATTATTTTTTATTATGTTGCTTTCATATCAAATTATTTATATAGTTTCTTATTATCTCTTTTGACTTCAGGGATTTTACTAAAAAAATACACAAATTTTTTGTCATTTTTAATAATTATTAGATCAATAATAACTAATACATTGCTTTTTTTTATATAAATCTAATGTGTTGTGCATCGAGACAGTGAAATTTAAATTGAATGTGGATAACTCAATGCAAAAGTGATGAATCATCGGTTTTTCCATAAAAGATGCCATTCTATACAAGATGCTGAGGGCACAAGTGAAAGCGTGTTCCAAAATTGAACAAAATATTAATTTACTGTAGATATTATTTCAATATAAAAATTCAATTCTACATTTGCGACGGTCACCGATAGAATACAACACGCTGCAAAATCTAGAGTATTAAAGCCCTCGCGAAGAATAAAATTGATTTGATAACTAAATGGCCTTGTGGACTGTATCAAATTATCAGCTGGGTGGCCACTCAAACCTCCATCATAAATGAACTGAGCAGAATTTTATATTTCTAGATCACTAAACTTTTGTATATTCTCATGAAGGATTGTTGCCACCTTAAAAAGCTGCTGTAAAACTATTAAATTTAAAAATAAACTAAAAATGTAAAGTTCATCCTTTGTTTAATTTATTGTATGAATATAAAATGCATATTTAATTTCAATTAAAATAAATAACTAGAATTGAAATAATTAAATACTTAAAAGTATAGGTTTGGGAAAAGGATCAAATAATAAGAAGCAAATACATGTTTTAAATAAAACCAGTAATATATTATACATTTTAATTTTATTAAATCATTTAATTTCACCATTAATATAAGCAACCAAAAAAGATGTTTCAATTTCATAAATTACTTTGTATTTAATTATATTATAGATCTGATTTGTAATCCAATTTTATTTAACTAAATTAAGACAAGTACAAATCATTCATACTATTATTAATTTCATTGTTTTGTAAAATGGCATTAACCCATTCTGATGTTTTTTTCAAAGTTTTTTTGCCTGGGTGCGTTATTTTACTACGGTTACATACTACGTGTCAGACTCGTTATTCCGTCCGAATGGGTTAATAAGAGCAATATAAGTTTATTTAATGGCTTAATTATATGACTCGTCCATCTCCAATAGCAGGTCTTCCTTACTAAGGCAGTCTAAACAAAAACCCTGGAAAAATTCTTTCTCCACCTTCATGACAATGCTTATAATATCTACGAGTATATCTCTTTATTCATAATAAATGTATGTCACCCATTTTAACATTTATTTTTAATTGATTTGTAGCCAGTGGCAGATAAGCGCTTAAGGCTCGTATTTGACTTTTAGAATTTCAAAGGCCACAAATTTATATTATATTTTATTTTTATGTTGAGACCAACTTATCTTATCCCACTAAATTTATATGTGAATTCTCTGTCCATCACAATTTAAACAAACACTCCTCTATAAATGGTAAGATTTAATATAAAAGATGTATCCAGTAATTATGTATTTATGGAGATAAGATTTTCCCATATAATGGAGACTAAAAAATATATTTTTTGCCTGTTGCAGATATTTTTTCCCTTTTATCATTTTTTTTATAAACCTAGGATATCAGCAGCAGACGGCTTTATTCCTCCACGGACCATGACACTCAATGGAGAGCATATGTGTAAATTTCTTATTTTCTACCCTAGAATTTCTGTCAGTATGTGGAGTATCTGTCAGGAGAGGATTTAGAAAAATTTATGTATATAGTGAAGAAGATTTGGGAGGTTTCTGGAAGAGTTAACTGAACAATTCTCATGAACTATTATTCTATTATTAATAAAACAATGATTGTTTATAACCTTCATCTGACTTACATATTTTATGCAGCAAGAAATTTTGTTACAAAGTTTAAAAAATAAATATTTAATAATATTCTAAAATAAACAAAGACTGTTTGTCAAGGGCTCAATCCTAGCAGCAGGTAAGTAAAATAACTTGTAACGGTAAATCTGTTAGCTCCAATATTACTTTGAATAGTCTTAACACGAAAGTATGTTTGTAAATCGTCTGTAGCGTGTTTTTATTTATTTATGTAAACAAATACAGGAGAATACCAACAGATGGTGATGGTATTGTAGAAGTCTCATCCGTGGATTTCATGATGCTTAACTATATAAGATAAGGCTAAGCGCTGCATCTGCACTGTTGGTCCGCCGTAGACAACCTGACATTCAAGTTTCCATTTGTTACAAAAAGTAGTATTTATAGGACGACTTTCGTCTACCACCAATTTCAATTAGTAGACTGACTGGCATTTTAGGGGTGAGATCGTATTGCCACTGACCAGGGAGAGGGGGGAGGGTATTTATAGGGCTTAGAATTTTTTTTTAAAATAGATTTTTTAATTATCATCAAGAATCAAACCCACACCTTTTGTATGGTATGCAAACACTTAACCTGCTAGAAAATTCATTGCATAAAATGCATTTTGTCTGCCATAGCACAATAATATAATTATTTGTAAAGCACATATGTAAATATTTTCGTATGAATAAATATAATAGTTTGATCGGTAAAATCATTATATAAAATATATTTTGTCTAAATATTTAGTTCAAATCATTTCATAAGGAAGACTCTTATGAAATGATTTGAACTAAGGTAAACACATCAACAGACTAGATTTTTTAGACTGCGACATATTATTTTTTTATTCTACAATCTAAATTTAAAAGGCATTATTAGGTTTTATTTTCATGAACAAGACTAGGGCATTCGATTTATAATAATATTAACAGCAAATTTAACGAAACTGCAATTTAGACATTCTTATTTTGACAAATGTCATTCATAAGCAAAATTGTTTTTTTCTCTTCACTTTACGACTAATAGAATGTAATAATTTTGTACGAGTAGTAGATAATGTGGTAGGTATAATAATATTTATATATACATATTCAAAAAATAAATTCAATTAGTATTTAAATTAAACGTAAATCACAAAAAGTTATTCGTGTTTTGTTTTTAACATATATTAAAACTGAAAAACTTAATAATATAATAAAACCATCTCTTACTTATATGTATGTGTCTCTGACAAATCATTTATAATTCTGTGTGGTGTAGATAATCATTCATAATTCGATAATGCTGGTGTAGATAATCATTCACAAATGTACCTTAGAAATAAATCATTTCCAGGTCACGATTTGATGTAAAATCTGAATGTAGGTCTGAAAAAAATTATATCTGGCAGACTGCATTAAAAATTGAAAATAATTAGTAGTCCGCAAAAAAAGGGTTGGGTTTTTTTGCGAGCAACAAAAAACTATTAAAACTTCTATTTTTTTCGGGGCTTGTGGACTGCAGTTTGCCTAATCAGCAATGATATAGTGCTTCTTAAAAATTCGTCCTCGTAATAAAATATAAATACGAATATGTCGGAGACATAATATAGTGACTGTATATTGTTTTCAAAGAGTATGGTTTCCTATTTGTTTTGAAATATAATTTCTTAAGACTTCAAAATAAAAATCAATTTTATCATTGTGATAATTAGCTTTCCCAAAATATTTTTACTTGTAAAAATAAAATCAAAATTTTCAATATAAAAAATTGTGTCAATCATAATATTTTTAATCGTTAACTATACAATTAACAATGGTATTTAGTACTATTATTTATCAGTCATTACATCTGTCTTATCAAAGTTTTATCAATAAAGAGTATATGAAAACGTTACCTTATTATTTTTATGATTAGTTTCCAATACATATCATTATACAAATCAGAAGGTATTTATGAATATTCAATGTATAAATTTGAAAATATGAATTGTTTTGTCATCTGGCAGCACTGCGCGATCAACGACAGTTCGTTGTTTTAGTTTTTAAACGTCCAGTCCAACGGTTTAACTTCAAGTTACTATGATTTGTTATCTAATAACCGTTAAATGTGATAACTAAACAATATTGTTATATTTTGACTGTACTATACTCAAAATAAAGATGGACAGCAAATGGAACAGAATTATTATTAACTGGGTGAGCTTAAAATTTATTTCACTTTGTACAAAAAGCATATTATGATGATATGGATCAGTCAACATTGTAAACGGACATTATTACAAATAGGATTACTGAAGTTGTAGCCAACATGGATTAGGTCATAGTTGCTTTGAATGTATATTAAAATAAGGCTTTAAGACGAAATATTAAATGAAAAAAAAAACTAGGTAATTGTGAATATTGTGATGTAGGACATTTTACAGCGCCCGAAAGCTTACTCTTGGATAGCCGCTTCATTAATTGAAACGTGGCTGATCATGCGGTCTACAATCGTATATTATTCGATTAGACTTCTCCAAAATTTATAAATTACCTTTCACCAAGAGTTCCAACCTGATCTTGGAAAATAACCAAATCTAAATATATATAAAGAAAAACTATTTTATAAAAATAACTATTTTTAAAATGTACTCGGCGGAGATATGAGAGGCAGAGCTGACATCTGATGGGGCTAGGACCATGGTGGATGACAGTTTTGTGGCGGTGGCTTATAATGACCATATGCTCCAGTTAGGAGAGTGGACATGGTGTTGATGGTGATGATGAATAAGAATATAAATTGTGTAACTTACAATTAACTTGTGTTATTTAAATTTAAACCTTAATATGCTTTTATTATGTAAAAATAAAACAATATGTTTGAAATGGTTATTTTCAGATAAACTGTTTAAAGATACCTAAAATCCGCATAAAGACCATCGTAGATCTCTGCGAGAGGCATCTCTTTAACACGATCATCAGCCACCTGGACAAGAAGGATAACCAGTCCACCTCCGAATACAGCGCCGGCTTCAAAGAAGATGATGTGGACTCATTCCTGGAGAGAAGATATCCTTACTTCTCAAAGAACAGTCCGCTAGACTTTAATTGTGAGGAAGATGCCGTGGTGGTGGCGTCACTGTTCCTCCATTTCTCTTGCACGCGGAGTCGGGACGGGGCCGTGCGGGGCGTCATGTGCGAGAGGCTGAGCCCCACTGATCAGAGTGCGGTGATGCATTTCGTCGAGAGTCTCATGGGGAGCACGATCATCGATACAGGCTGCATACAAGAGGCCATTAGAAGTGAGTTTAATAATGTTGGAATCACTCTTGTGGCAATTTAAAATCTTCGACTTACTGGAAAAATATGTAATAAATTATAATAAAACATTTATAATAACAAGCTTTTGCTGTATAATGTAATAGTGAATTTAAAATTATATTATATGTATCTTTTGTACATTCTGATTTAGATAAAAAATTTCGCCACCCACTTTATTTTATAATATTTTACATGACAGTAAAAGATTGGCCTTTAAAGATTTTGTTATTGCGTTTGTTAATCATTATTATCTGCATAATAACTATGTAAGTGAAAGACTATTAGTTATTCTGACGCGCCTATTCACTAATTGTGCCCACATTGTTGTGAATTAACCTTTAAACGCCCAGTGGTCCCATACGGGACCGCAAATTTGCGTCGTTCAATGCCCTAGCAGGCCAATGTTTGTAATGTTTCGTCGCACAATAGATTCTTCCATTAACTTACTTTAATACTATTATTTCAAATTAAGGTAATCCGATTGTGAAATGAACCATAAGCACTCCTGTATGAGACCGTATGGCATTGAACGACGCAAGTCTACGGTCCCGTAAGGAAACCACTGGGCGTTTATAGGTTAATATAATCTTTATCCATCATAAATTGCATTTTATCCAATATAAAGTGTTATTTTCATCGGTTTTCAACTAATATTAAAACACAAACCTTTAAATATCCCAAAGTTAATGAAACGCATATATCACTCTCGATTTTTGTTTCTTTACAGTCTTAAAAAAATATGTTTAAACTAATGGAGGACACATTTAAAAATACTGTGGATTTACTAGGAACATCAATGACCTTGACGGACTGTGATGATACGGTGTCATCTCCGTCTCCAGCCGGTCCACACGGCGCGGCTTTCTCTCCCTCACTATTGTCCACCCCGCCGCCCAGCGCCAGAGGTCGTCGCTCCCGCCGCCTGCTGCAGCTGGAGGCCGCCCTCGAGACGGAGCGCTTCGATCGCACCTACCTTCAGGAAGAACTGCGAAGACAGACACTCAGGATAGAAGATATGGGTGAGACACTATTTTTTTAAATCATACCATATCCGCTCCCCTAACTTAGAGTATATGGTATAATAATGGTTTGGTTGGAGTATGGGTTTTTAAATTCATGAGTGAGAGTACTACAAGTGAACCTTAAAGTAAGCTTTCTGATGTTCAACCATGATATGTTGATACTGCTTACAACATGCCTGACATTTTTCTTGTAATACTTTTTTTAAATTATGTTACTGGCAGTTTATTGGAGCTGACTAATTTTAGTGTCTTTTTATTATCTGTGTTTGACTGTAATAATGTCCCACTTAATATGAATAAAGAAAATACGATAATTCTATCTCGCAGGAGAGAGAGATGGTTGGTCTTTTTTTATTTGTATTGAGCGGAAAATTATTATTGTCATAAAATACAAATTAATAAAAAAAAACGTCTCTATTATGTATGATGGCCTGCTAGCTTTCAAAAATTCACATATATTTCAGTGAAACCTCGTTATTAGTTTTTTCAATGGAAACAAAAAATTTGAGTACTCTTCAAATACGTAATAATAAACAATCTAAAAAAACATTTATTTGCATATTATATATCTATTTACTATTTACTATTTACTATACAGGTGGTTCTCGACTTACGACGGTTCTACTTACGACAATTCGCACTTACGACCAAAAATTTGAAAAAAAAAATTTTTTTTTTTTTAATTACGACCAACAAAATTGTATTGCGGTGCGCGTGTCAACCTGAGTCATGCGTAAACAAAAATTATGCAATAATGATGCCATAAAAACTTCCTTCCGGTCAGTAGATCACGGGACTTTTTTTTTTTTTTGATTTGTTTGATTTCTTTGTTTATTTCTCACTTCTTCCCTTCGTTGTTTTAAAATTATGAATTAATGTAAAAAAAAAATATACATATACTTAATTCAGTTGACACACATAAATACAATTAATATAATAAGATATAAATATTACATATACCCATTTAAAATCTGAAGTCAATATCAATGAATCGTGCCCATAATGACTGGCAAACGGAGTAGAAGTGACAAAAAAAAAAGTGCTACAGATTTAGAAATAAAACTTAAAATAATTAAACAACATGAGAGTGGTAAAAGAGTGAAGGACATAGCTCGGGATCTACACTTATCACATTCAACGATCTCTACAATTTTGAAGAATAAACTAAGTATCAGTGAAGCTGTTAAAGGAGCAATATCCATAAAATCTGCAATAATAACAAAAAAAAAACTTGGACCCATTTACGAAATGGAAAAACTATTAGTGATTTGGATGGAAGATTTGATAAAAAAACGAATCCCCCTTAGCCTTGTGATCATAAAGACAAAGGCGCTGAGTCTTTTGAAAACCTAAAATTAAAGGAGCAAACTAACTACGAGCAAACATTTACTGCTAGTAATGGTTGGTTTGCGAGATTCAGAAAACGGGCGAATTATCAAAATGTGAAAATAGGTGGAGAGGCAGCTAGTGCCGATTACATGGCTGCTGAAGATTTTATCCATACATTTTACGCAATGATTAGGAAAAAAGGATACATCAAGGAACAAATTTTTAATGTTGACGAAACCGCGCTCTATTGGAAGAAAATGCCTCATAGTCCCTACATCAATAAGGAAGAAAAAAGTATGCCAGGCTTCAAGGCATTTAAGGATCGTTTTACACTTTTATTGGGTGGCAATATTGCTGGATATAAATTGAAACCATTAATGATTTATCACTCTAAAAATTCGAGAGCTCTCAAAGGAATCAATATCGAAATGTTACCACTATATTACCGTTCAAACAAAAAAGCGTGGATGACACAATTTATTTTTGAAGACTGGTTTTTGAATTTATTTATTCCAGAAGTAAAACAATATTGTAATCAGAAAGGAATTCCATTCGATATACTTTTAATACTAGACAATGCACCAGGACATCCACCACATATTGGAAATTTACATCCTAACTTTAAAATCGTGTATTTACCCCCTAATACCACCAGTTTTATATCTCCATGGCAACTCATATGAATTTTTTTTTTTTTTTTTTTTTTTTTTCTTGTACGAAATTTTACGCAGAAAAACAATTTGCGTTGTGGTTGATGATAATTTGAAAGATCAGATTTTTTGGACCGAATGTTGGCCGGAATAAGCTAACACCCAGCTAACCTCATCAGGTCAAGCTGGTTTTTCTTCGTAGTATCAATCCGGTGGATTGGTTTGCAGCAACAGAATCTTGCATCTCGATCTCCATTCCTCTCGGTCCTCCGCAACCCTTTTCAGCTCAGCATAAGCGCTACAATTCATGTCCTCGAATACTTGCTGCAAATACTCCCGTCTAGGGCGCCCTCTACATTTTCTACCCTCAACCATCCCCTCCACAATATCGTGAAGGAGACCATCGTGGCGCATGATGTGACCAATCCATCGGGCTCGCCTCTCTGAGATGGTTCTGATTAGTTGCCTATCTTCCTTGATTATTCTGAGAACCTCATTGTTCGTGACGTGGTCTCTCCAGGAAATTCCGAGAATTCTTCTGTACGACCACATCTCAAAGGCCTCTAGTCTGGTTAGGGCACTCTATTGTCCTGGAGGTAGTAAATGCCCTCCTAAGGCGGATGAACCTTTATGGTCAACGGCATTAGGATGTGGAAATAAAGGGGAAAATACCACATTAAAGGTCTTAAAGACATCCCACGTATCAGCAAAAAAATGATTGCATCTCAAGTAAAATTTTCCGGAGATAAAATAGTCCCCCAATCGGATCTCCGGGTGGGGACTGCTCGAGACAAAACAACCAAGACAAATAAGAAAAACCTTCAGCCATCAAGATATGCCACCTGGAATGTTCTAAGATTACTGCAGAACGGCGCCCTAGACGGGAGTATTTGCAGCAAGTATTCGAGGACATGAACTGTAGCGCTTATGCTGAGCTGAAAAGGGTTGCGGAGGACCGAGAGGAATAGAGATCGAGATGCAAGATTCTGTTGCTGCAAACCAATCCTCCGGATTGATACTACGAAGAAAGACCACCAGTATTTTGCAACCCATGGATCAGGGAGCTATTGCCACATTTAAAGCCTATTATTTAAAAACTACATTTGCCCAAGCAATAGTAGCGCTTGACGAGGGAAAAACGTTTAAAGAGTTTTGGAAGAATTTTAATATTCACCAAGCAATTAAAAATATTGGTAAGGGGTGGCAAGAGGTCACATCATCGTGCATGTATGGAATATGGAAAAGCTTACTAAACCTTTTGAAAACATAACTCAGTCTCAATTTGAAAAAGAAAATGAAATTGAACATACTACAAATCTCATTGTAGGGCTTTGCAAGAAACTTGATATTAATATTGATCGTGAAGACTTGGACCAACTTATAGAATATGATTCGGAAGATCTTACAAATGAAGAATTATTATGCATCAAAAATTAAAGGGTTGAAGAAGAGACCAAAAAAATAAAATTATCATGGAATCTCCAAAAAAATTTGTATTGAAAGAAATGGAAGCAGCGTTCCTTCAAATTAACCAAGCAATGCAAAAATTTGCAAAAATGGATTCGGATAACGAAAGATTTTTAAGTATAAACCGCCGTATTCAGGAAGATCTTGCTTGCTACAAAGAAATATACGGGGAAAAAAAACAACAAACAACTCAATTAAAATTGGATATGTTTTTTAAAAAGACTACTACTGCTTCTTCTTCCACTACTGTTGATGAGCCAATGGATTGTACTTATATAAGTCCAGATGACGAAACACTTTAAATATTAGTGAAGTAATTATTTTAAATATTATTGATGTAAATATTTTAGATATTAATGAAGTAAATATTTTATTTTGTATTAATAAATAAGTATAAATATAACAATAAAAAATATATAAATAAATACACATGTTTTATTTTAATATGTAATTATGTACATATGTACATATTTTGTATGAAACTCGACTTACGACTAATTCGAATTACGACCGAAGTCCAGGAACGTATCTCGGTCGTAAGTCGAGGACAACCTGTATATAAAAATATTATTTTTAAAGTCCGTAATGATAAGATTCTTTTTTGCAGTTTGGCACTTTAATTTTAACAAAGCCTCATCACACTCGCATAATATACAAGACATATGTAATATGACGTCATACGGCGATCCCCACAACGAAACAGACAGTATAGGTCATACATGTGTGCATCATGCGTAGAGCAAATACTTTTTTTATGCTTAGTACTTTTCTTGATTGACAGATGAATTAAATGTTTCAATTTAGTTGAATGCAGATGATGAAGTGTTACTGTTGTGTACAGCTAAGGTGCACAGCGCCCAGGCCAGCGAAATCAGTCGGCTGCGTGCCGAACTACAGAACCGGGGCAGCGACAGTGACGGCGAGGAGACCACAGATAACAGCAGCGAGGCTCGGGAGCTGCTGCGGCGACACGGCGAGGACGTGCGGCAACTGGAGCAGGAGCTGCTGCAGCGCCTGGAGGAGGATGCTCAACACAGGCACGAGAGAGACGTCATCAAGACCAAGGTGACATAAAAAACAATTGTTTACCAATGCTTATTATATAAAAATGACATCCCCGTTTACTCAAAGTCGACTCCATGTCGCCGAGATCGTCATCAGAACAGATGGTGAATGGATGGGGGGCAGGTTACGAAACAATAAACTTTTCGAGAAGCACATTGTAATTTATTTGTAAGTTAAAGATTGACAAACTTCAGTCATCTGCCCGGGACAAAAATTTCTGCATTCCGTTCAGGTCCCAGGCAGACTCCCTACTGACACTTCGGCAGTATTAGAAACACTGTGCTGAAATTAACATGTGCCTGATTACAGAACTAATGGCGTGACATGTATCGCCCCCAGAATAGGGTAGTCACAACAAATAAAATGACGACGCATCGCCATGTATTATATTTTGTCCTTAAATCATTAATATATATACAAAACTATATTCAAGAATATGCTAAAATTATGCGAGGGGATATTTAAAGTTCTTCATACCTTAGGGATGTGAATCAAGCACGCGATGATTTCAAAGTCGAAAGAATAGAGAAGATTTTAAGACTCAATCAAATTTAAGAGGAACAAGAAAGCAACCTCAATGGGGTCAGAATTGCTAATTTTAATTGCGATTTATGTTTTATTAATAAATTGCCTTTTCTATTATTCAATATATATTTTTTAAATGCATTTTTCTGAAAATGACGTTTTTCCAATTGACATTTCGCGAAAACTTATCATTGGATCATTGCAAAATATTTGTTTTATTTCTCTCTATTAAATTATCCATCAGTTAAACCTAAGATTTATGATTAAAACCATTTTGAAATATTTTTTTGTTAAGAAAAGCAAGGAATAAAAGTATATTTTTTAAAATGTCTCTAAACTGTTCAATTTTTCATATTTGTTATAAATTCATCTAATACCTACATTACTATTCATTGTAATTAAACTTTTTAAATAGCTTCAAGGTTAATTTTCTGACGTCCATCATGCACGCCAACAATACATCCTAATTTCAGAACACTCTATATATTTCAGCTTATAACTATTGCAATATCCGAGGAAAACTTATTAAAATATTTGATTATGTAGTTCATATTATAAATAAAAAGACCTCCAAGACCTTATCACTTTTCATTATTCGTTCCCCCTCAAATAAATTTATAAAAAACAGCCTCCTAAAATATTACATATTTCACACCGCTCTAGCTGGAGAATTTGGAGAAAGAGCTGTCAGTGTGGCGTGTCCAGGTGATGGAGAGTGAGGTTGCACGCGAGGCCATCTCTGGGCAGCTGGAGGGAGCCCTGGCCGAAGTCACCGCGCTGCGCAGTTTGAACGCCGAGTCTGCAAGAGTTCTGGAAGGTTATCGCCGCCAACACAACCTGGACTACAGCTTTGAGTGTGATGATGATCCTCCCACGCCGCGCGCTAACCGACTCCCAGGTTCGAACATGATAACCACTCTAATAACTCGCATACGTTTGTAGAAAAGTGTTTTTAAAATAAAGTATACTTATGGAATATGTTTGCCATTTTAATTATTTTATAACGGTTCCAATTATAATTATCACTTTCTAAGTGAGTATTTTCTTGCTAAATCAGGTCATAACGTGGTTTTTTTTTCATGTAATAATTGGATGTAAAATATTCAAATCTTCTATTTCGTATTTTTCTATGAAATTTTCAGTGTTTATGTTTCAGTTTAAAAATAAGTCTCTAAAAATATAAACAATAAGAAAGTAGAGTCAGTCCTAAAAGCTATGATTTTGCACCAATCACAACAGTAGTTATGTATTTTGGAAGAAATTACAATATTTTCAAACAATAAATATTTTATAAAAGCACAATGAACTTGGAAATAGGAAAGTGAAACGTCCAAACAAAATGAGCGTAATGGAGTCATAGGAGAAACAAACAAAAATGCAAAAATTAAAGCCCTTGCTTACAATTTAGTCATATTCAGTACTTTGGGATAGAAAGCTATATAAGTTTAATCGTTCCCCACATAAAATGTGTAAAGACTAATGTTTTCTTGCTTCAGTGTTCAACAGCCCGCCTGAGAACTTGGGACGAGCTGTCATCGATGTGCAACTTAAGGAACAAATCTGCCGCAATAATAACTTACTGAATCAAATGGATGAGATACAAAAGGACAAGAACGCAATTGTCCAAGAATTTAAATCTTGTGAAAAGAAATTGGAGGTTCTTGAAAATACCAATGCGGAGATTGTCTTAAAAAATGAAATGCTTTTAAATGACGTAAGTTTCTATTTTATTTTCCCAAACCTACAAAATATTTTTTATTTTTTTTTTATTTAATCAAATATAATAGGAAATACATTTAAGATTTTTGACAGTATTACATTAATTTTTTTTTTTTTATTGTTTTTTTTTTTTTGGAAATTCGCTTTCCACGCCACTTAAAGGTAGATCTTGTGTGTGGCGTGGGATTCATCTTTGATTTAAGTGTTGTATAATTTATATTATTATTTTTTCACATTTTTTACATTATAACATTTTTTTTTTAGAATATAAAATAATATCATTAAAATTTATAATTTTTTTATAGTCGAAGTGACAATTTCAGCATCATTTACATATATATTTCGATTCTTTAATAGCCTCGACCCATCTAAGTCTCAAATTTTATTATTATTTTATCTTAACCCTTTTAGTTGCAGCAGAGCGATCTATAGCTCTGCTACTTTATGACTATTGAATACATGTGCTCCTGTTACAGTCTACAACTATTGATAAATAGTTTTAAAAATTAACTTATGGGAAAGCAAATTAGTACAAATTATAATTTCTTAATTGCGTCCAATAGAGATATTAGACTAAGTGCATTTATAATATGATGCTAGAGTTAAGACCCTAGCATCTAATTATAGGTAAGCCTCTACTGGATTGAAAATGCTTACGATTTCAATATATTAAAGATGGGCAACTATAAATTTGCTGTCAATTGTTAAAAAAAAGGTCTGATCGATGTTAACTGATTATTCATGTTAAATGTTCTAATGTTAACAAAATTCTCCATTACAATGTATATTATAAAAAAATAATATTATTTGTAAAATATTTTGATATTTTTTATTTTAGATACTCACCAGCAACAATACAGTCAAGGAGAAAGAAGATCGTCTAGTAGTTTTGCTGGAGGAAAATAAAACCTTACAACACAAATTGGAAAACACGGAAAACGACAATCAAAGTATTCAAGAAATGTTGAAAACCAAATCTGAAGAAATTTCAAAATTGAATAACATGCTGGATGACGCTCAACTTCATTTGAAAAGTCTCCAGAATGCTATGGAAGACAAAAATGTAGAAATCAATGTTTTCCAGACGAACGAAGTACGGATGAATGAGGAAATATTTAAGTTGAATGATATTATTGACATGCACATTAAAAATATTGAATCCAAGACTGTCTTGGTGGATGAACTTTCTTCATTGAATATTAACTTGACCGATAAGAGAGAATCTGAAGCAAGGAAGGTGTCACAGTGTAAACAGATAATAAATGTCTTATTAAAAAAACAAAATGTTTTGATCGCCCGAAATATGGAAAAAGAAAAGGCAATAAATGTTCACAAATCGCATTTGCGAGCTTGCAAGAAATTTCTGTTGAAAAAGGTAAACCGTATTGCTGAATTGACTGAATCCGAATTAGGTCTTCTAAAGTCTTTATCAGATGCTAATTTTGAATTAGAGTCATGCAAAAATAATCTTGACACTAAAATTATCGATTTGCAAACATTGACAAGTGAAAAAATAAATTTAGAAAAGGTTATAAAAGCAGACAAAGAAGAATTCACTCAGACTGAAAATTCTCTTCGTGAATCTTTATCAAAAACTAATTTGGAATTACAGTCATTTAAAAATAAACTCCATAATAAAATTGTTGAATTGCAAACATTGACAAATGAAAAATTACATTTAGAAGAAGTTATCAAAACAGCGAAAGAAGAATTTGTTCAGACCGAAATTGTTCTTCGTGAATCTTTATCAGATGCTGATTCAGAATTGCAGTCAACCAAAAATCAACTCCAAGATGAAATTGTCAAATTGACAAGTGAAAAAAATAATTTAAAAGAGGTTATTAAAGCAGCCAAAGAAGAATTCACTGAGACTGAAAATGCTCTTCGTAGCTCTTTATCGGAAACTAATTCGGAATTGCAGTCAAGTAAAAACGACTTGCAAAATAAAATGATTGAATTACAAACCTTGACAAATGATAAAATTAATTTAGAAGAAGTCATCAAAGCAGCCAAAGAAGAATTCACTCAGACTGAAATTGCTCTTGGTGGCTCTTTATCGGAAACTAATTCAGAATTGCAGTCATGCAAGAATAAACTCAACATTAAAATTGATGAATTGCAAACCTTGACAAATGACAAAATGAATTTAGAAGAAGTCATAAAAGCAGCCAAGGAAGAATTCACTCAGACTGAAATTGCTCTTCGTGGCTCTTTATCAGAAACTAATTCGGAATTGCAGTCAAGTAAAAATGACTTGCAAAATAAAATGATTGAATTACAAACCTTGACAAATGACAAAATGAATTTAGAAGAAGTCATAAAAGCAGCCAAGGAAGAATTCACTGAGACTGAAATTGCTCTTCGTGGCTCTTTATCGGAAACTAATTCGGAATTAAAGTCAAGTAAAAATGACTTGCAAAATAAAATGATTGAATTACAAACCTTGACAAATGACAAAATGAATTTAGAAGAAGTCATAAAAGCAGCCAAGGAAGAATTAAGACTTTATCAGAAACTAATTCAGAATTGCAGTCATGCAAGAATAAACTCAACATTAAAATTGATGAATTACAAACCTTGAAAAATGATAAAGTGAATTTGGAAAAGATTATTAAAACAGCTAAAGAAGAATTCACTCAGACTGAAATTGCTCTTCGTGGCTCTTTATCGGAAACTAATTCAGAATTGCAAACATGCAAGAATGAACTGAACGTTAAAATTGTTGAATTACAAACATTGTCAAATGAAAAAATACATTTAGAAAAAGTCAACATTGCAGTAAAAGAAGAATTCGAAACAAACAAAGAACAGTTTAATTTAAAATCAAACACATTGATCGGCTTACAGGCTGACAATTCTAGTTTAAAAAATGAGATCAGCTCTCTTAAATCATTAGTCGTGAAAAGTCAAGATGATGTCCATTCCAGTGAACATTTGTTGCAAGAGGTATCGCAGGAGAAGATTAAACTCTTAGAGTTGAACAATGATAAAGATATTAAACTAAAAGCTTCAGAAAATTTAATATTGTCACAAAAACAAGAAATAGAAAACATTATCACCGATCGTCAAGCCAAGCAGGAAGAATTACAAAAGATATTGGAAACTGCCAATCAAGATATGGAATCAAAAATAAACGATATTGAAGTTCTTACAGTAGAAAAAGGGGAAATGCAAACTGAAATACTTATTCTTCGAGACGGTATAAAGGAGAAGCAGTTTGAAAGTGAAGAACTACAGAAAAAAATATTGTCACTCCTATCAGAAGTTGCCGAATATCAAAAAGATTCAGAAAGCAATAAACTGGCAATGGAAAATTTACTGCATGAAAAGGAATCACTTTTTGAATCAACAATTTTACTGAAAAGCAAAATTACTGATTTTGAAAAGGAAGTGACTTTACAAAAATGTAGAATTGATGACTTGGAATTGCTAAAATGTAATAATGTAGCAACAATCTGTCAGCTCAATGAAAAAATTGTATCTCACGCAGCTGAAATCGATAAATTAAAAATTGTGATTGAGAATACAGAATCTAATGTTGTGAATGTAGAAGAGATTGTTCAAAAGAATGTTGATGAAATTGACATTCTAAAGCGTGATAAACTACAACTTGAAAATTACACGGTGGAGAATGCCATCAAAATACAGGAATATCAAGAAGAAATTGATTCAAAACTGCTTGCAATAGATGAAGTGAACCAAGAAAACAAAAAATTAAAAATTACATCAATCGATTTTGAGCATCAAATTGAAAGGCTCAGAATTGAGTCTGAAAATTGTCAATTATCAGTTGATAAGTTATTGAAAGAGAGGGATGACTTGTTAGTTTTAAATTCAAATACCAATGCAACATTAATAACTTTTGAAGATAAAATAACATGTCAGACTGTGGAAATAAACAAATTAAATCAACAAAAATGTGATGATGAATTGAAAATTAGTTCACTTTATGATCAAATAGAAACACTTTCATGTGAAGTAAGTCAGTTGAAGTCGTTAGAGAAAGAATTCCAGTCAAAGATGGCGGAAATGGAAATTGTAAAAAGTGAAAAGACTCAGTTGCAGGCAGAACTTGTTGCAACCACTGGTGTCCTTGAAAATTATGCAGAAGAAAGTCAGACAAAAAATAATTCGATAAGTGAATTGATAAAAGAGAAGGAAAAATCAATAGAAAAAAATAACATTATTCTTTCTAAGCTGGAATGCTTGGAGCAAAAGATAGAGAGGACGATGAAGGAAATGGAATGTTTAACAGTTGAAAAAATCAAATTGGACAATACGATCATCGATTTGAAGGAAAAAAACGATAACTTAAAAAATGATGTTCAAGGAAAAGATCACCTCATAAATATGTTAAAAGAAGAAAACAAAGAAATGTTAGACACCAATAAACTAATCCAAGATAAGTTGCTGTCAGTTGAGGTCGATGTGCAGGTCAAATTAAATGATGTGAAAAGTCTGTCAAATGATATGGCAGTCCTGGAAAACAAAATTGTGCAATCCAATGTTGAAGGAGATAAAATGGAAGAATCTTTGTCTTCCAAAGAGCGTTTACTTGAAAACTCGATTCAAGAAAATGAAGCATTAAAAGAATGCGTTCACACTCTTAATATGCAAATTAAAAATTACCAAAATGATTTAGATATTAACAAAAACCTGTTGGAGGATGCTGTGAAAGAAAAGGATATTTCTATTGAATCTAATACGACACTAAAAGATCTGATCGTAGCTTGTGAAGACAGCATTCAGTCACAGAAAGATGAAATTAATAAGTTAGCACAAGATAAACAAGATGTCGCTTGTAAAGTTGACAAACTTGAAGAAGAATTAACAAATGCGTTGCTTGAAAAGAACAATTTAAATAATGTTATTGAATCTACATTATCGAAATTACATATTGCCGAAAATGTCATTGAGGTACAAAAAGAAAAGATTGAAATATTGTCTGCAATTAACATTGAAATAGAAGAAATACATACAAATGAATATGATGATCATCAACTGGCCTCTCGCAATATAAGAAATGCTAACCTTGAACCGAAGATACAATATCAAGACCAACATTTAGAAGAGAATGCTCAACTTAATGGAGATAAAAGAAAGAGTCTCTTGAAAATGGCAACTAGTACTACTGAGTCCGACGATAAAATTGTTCATAGAATACTTTGTTCAGGTTGTCATAAAATTTGTGACCCTCAAACTGATGCTGAAAACAATAAAAATCATAAACTGAATAACGAAAATCAGTCTCTTTCAATTCATCAATTAGAAGAAGGATCTCTCACCAGTAAAATAATATCTGAAGTAAAAACTGAAGAGGTAATTGTAACTGATAGTGTTGAAATTGTTACGAATTCTGTCATTGAAGACAAATTAGTAAATTATGAATTTGAACGTGAACAATTGCAGAAATCGGAGCATTATATTTCACTGAAGAATCAATTTGCTACTGTTGAAATGGAATATTCTAAATTGAACGAGTCGACAGTATTATTAAAAATCGAAAACAAACTGCTAACCGATCAAAATGTGAAGCTCTCTGATAAAATATTAGCACTTCAAAAAATGATAAGCCAAATGGAAAGCGAAAGAGACGAGGTGGTGAAAATTTCGCGAGAACTCCGTTCCGCCAAGCAGTCTGAACTTAGTCTGTCTGACTCGTTGCTCACTCTTAAGGAAGACTATCGCAAGGTCATCTGTGAGAATACCAACTTGACAAAAGAAGTCGGCCTGTTGACTGCCACTGTTAAATCGCTTAAAGAAAGACTGAATTCGGAGATAACCTCAGCGAAGGATGCTTACGAAGCTCTTTCTGCTGAAAATCAGAAGGTACAGGCGCAGATCGCCAACAGAGGAGATTCTGCAAGTCTCGTGGCCGATGTCCGGAATGAGTATGAAGACAAGCTGACCAGGATGAAGCAAAAAATGGTCAGTATTTGCCCGATCGTGCTTATTGTTCTTGGCTATCAGGTTTTTTGGTGGTTCTATCTATCGCTGTCTGATGTCAGGTGCAATCGTTAAAAAGAAAGTCAATATTTTAATACATATTTAATAATTTAATATAATATTTCATTCATGAAAATAACATTCATGGTAATAATTAAACATAATTATTGTTTTGAATACAATTCATTAGAAGTAATCAATTTATGTAGGTATGTAATACGTTTTGTTTTGTTCTGTCCCTTGAAACTGAATTGTTCAACCTTCCGAAGGGCTGTCAGGCTATAATCAGCTGAACTCATTTAAAAAGCGTCCTTTTGATTCTGCAGTTGTATTTTCTTCAAGCCTTTCTTCTGATCCTTAACCATAATTAAAAATTATCTGGAATGCTTCAGATGCAAGGATAGAACATAGCAAGCAATGCGGGCAGCTGTCAGAACTGTATGGCTGCAATTTGTGCCGACCTTGTGCCACAGCTAAAGAGCGGCTATGCAAAATTGTGTAATACATTAGCATTTTAAATGCATATTATAAAAAAATGGTGCTTAGCTTAAAAACTATGTTATAAACTGAATAACACATATCCACTTCATGGTCACATCAAAAAAGTATGAATACTAAGTTTTTTTTTTATAAAATTATTAATAAATAAATCAGTGTTCCATTTATTTATGTGAAAATGATTTTTAACCATTTAATGCAAGGGTGGCCAACCAGCGGCCCGCGGGTGTCTGCTTATCTGCTTATGGCCCGCGGAGCATATTATGAAAAAAATAAAATATTAAGGATAATTTATGTAGGGCCGTTTTCGTATAAATATACCTCAAGGGTGATTTAATAGTGTACATAAAACCACCAAAAGAACATTCCATCGTGCATAGTGTGTATCATATCCTATATTATGGAAGTATCTCAGTACATTGATTCAACTATCGTGACAATTTCTTCTATGGTAGGTAAAGCGAACACGCCGCAACAATACGCATACAAATTTATCTGTATTTATACAGATTTTAGGGTACCATTACAGATTACAGATTTTTCAATTATTGGACATAGTCTACCGATTTTGGAAATTTGACCACAAACAAACATAATATTTTACAAGCATAAGATACCTAAATAATACTACTTTACACTACATAATTTATAAAACATTTATATTGAACAAACAGAATCATTACAAAATAGTGTATCACTAAATTTGATAAACAATGAATACGTATGTGGTAACAGTGTATTATTAACGTGACGGTGAATTGATGTTGATGGCGCTTCACGCACACTTTCTGCCACAGCAGCAATATTCTCGGGTGTACGCACTGTTTTTGGCTTTTCACGCTTTGGTTTATCGATGAGGATGCCAGTTTCTTTCACTTTTTTCACAAGATAACGAACATACGGAGCTGACGGTGATTCTCTTCTTCCAAAATCCGTACGCAATTTTCACACACATTCTGCAACATTACCATGATTTTCAAAGTAATGTCGCAATATTTCCCAGCGTTGTTCAAGCGTATACACAACCATATTCGTTCAGCGGAAGGATAAAATTAATTATCTGTCAAATCAGATTTGAGCTAAATGTTACCATTCACGAAATAAGCACTAGTTGAAAAAAAAAACCTTAGATGGCGGACCCTATAGAAGAAATTTTGTTGTGCGGCCCGATAGGAAATCTCATTTCCAAAATTTGGCCCGTCTGCTGAAATGCTTGGCCACCCATGATTTAATGCTTTCGAAGGATCGAAACATTCATGCACAAACTTGTTAGTTGCATAACATGCATCATGCGGACTAGTAGATTTCGCTTTACGATCATTCTAAAGCATTAAATGGCTTAGTACTATTCTTAAGACACTTGTAAATGGCTTTGTTTTTTACAAGGGAAACAATTCATGATATGGTTATATGTTTCATAAAAAGCAAGTCCACCTTAAAATTGTTAGTACTTATTTATTTTATTCAGTATAAAGTAATTCCTCTCTAAAATGTGTTCATTTTTTAAAATGAAATAATTAATAATTATATCTAGTTATAGTTGTATGATTGCATATAATGTGATCGAAAAAATGTATAAAATATATAGTTTTATTGGCCTTGATATATTATTGTTATAATTGGTGTAGTAATAATTTAAAATATGATTTATATTATTGATATTATAGTCAAAATAAATAACCAAATATACATTAAATAATATGTATGATAGAATTATTCAAATACATGCCTTCTATTCAGTTAAAAATGTATTCACAATATTCTTTTGAATAAATATATAAATAATAAAAGTAATGTTTTTTTATTTATCATTTTCATTTATATCATACATACAAGGAAACATTATACTATTAAAATATATAAATGAACAAAAAAAGAACACATTTTGTTGTTATCACAAATAAAGCACAATTATATAATAATCAAAGGTCAATATACTTTTTTTCATTTCATCAATATAATATAAGAGGTCATTTTCAATGCTTCTGTAATAATATTAATACATTTTGGTTTTCAAATTTCAAATAATATTCTAAATAGAAATTCAAACAAAAGAATCCATCACCTTAGAGATTTAATGTTTGGAATTTTTTTGAATAATTCCAGAGGCAACTGTATCAAGATCAGATTTCAGTGTACATGACCAAGCAGAAAGAAGAGATGGCTGCGCTGGAGGCTCTCTGCAGCAAGTACTCGGAGAAGATTAAGAGCTACGAGGCTCACGTGAACCAGCTGAGCTCCGAACTGTGGAAGGTTGGAGAGAAGCTCCTCATGGCGCGCAACGAGAAGGACTTCCTGCTGCAGCAGATGAAGAAGCAATCTCTGTCTCAGCAGTCACTCCATTCAATTTCATCAACAATAAGCGTGAGTTTGATCTCTGACATTATTGAAAAATTAGTGGTACATTGGACAATTTTTAAAGACCGGTAATAATACTTTTAAACAAAATTCGTGTTTGTTTTCTAATTTATTCAAAACAATCTGAAACTTTTTAAATAAAAATAAATAAAAAAATAGTCTTTAAATTTTTGGTTATTATTTATATTATCATTATTAGAAGAGAAGAAAACATTATTTATAATAAGTGCTTTTATTGTCATAGATCAAAATTAATGATCTTAATTAATTAAATGTATTGTTCTAAACTATTTTCCAAATCACATGATAATGTACAAGTCTTATTTAACATTAATATTCTTATTACACCACCCTCATCTTGGGTTAATTATTTGGGATTTGTTTAATTATTTTCGAATCAATTGTTTTTTTCCTGTGTTAAGCCGTCCCTTAGGACAAAATAGTCCAGGTCTTTTGAGCATCGAGCTGATCATTCTGGTTTCCTTAATCCTTTCATTACGGCTCGGTTTCAATACAAATTATACTGCCAGTTATAAAACTAGTATTTGAAGCATAAATGTACTTATCTGGCCCATTTTCATATATCACATTGGTTCTTTTATCCTTTAGCTATCAGTTCATGCATAAAAAACTATTCTAAGAAAGTAGCAAAACGATATATCACGGCTACCGATGTCAGCGGTAGGGGAATCTTAGCGGCATATATCGGCTACCGATGTGAAACGGTAAAGCATCAAAGAGTACAGTAGTGTTTTAAAAATATGATTTATTACTTACATAATATTAAAAAATGTAATTTGTAAATATTTGATTTGTATTTTATGTTTAACTATCTAATTTAATTTGTTTGAAGTTAATATTTAATGGAATTGTTAGATGAAATTAATTTTTCAAGGTAAATTAATTGTATTATCGTTATTTCAGTTACCACATACAAGGTCACAGGCAGAAGTCAGAGACAACCGCAGGACACTCCCAAGGACGACAGCCATCAGAACAGTAGCGGGGCATAGAAAACCTCAGTCATCAATTGACAACATAACCTTTAAAATAACAGCAAAATCAGGTAAATAATAATTATAATTTTAATTGACAATAATTTTTGCCATTTTTGCTTTCGGGTTTAGCCGTGTGTGACGAATTTCTTCTGACCAATATTTCACCACAAAAATCATCAAACCTGAAGTTGAACCCTGCAATGGCGGTCGAAATATTCGTCAGAAAAACATCATTACACGGTTAAACCCAAAAGCCACAATGCCAAATTTGGCTGTGAAAACCTATGTAGTTATTTAATGTTTTTTGTTGTTATAAATTTAATAATAAAATCAAAATTGATAAACATAATAATGTTATCAGATATAAATAAATAATTTTTTGAATTTATTCCATAATATATTTTTTTGACGATATGTTTCAGCCAGGTTGAATGGCTATTTTCAAGTCAATTAGTGAAGTGTGTGTAGGCTCTATATAAAGCAAAGAGTGAGTGAAAAGGTGGATCACTCACGCTTTGCTTTATATAGAGCCTACACATACTTTACTAACCGACTTGAAAATGACCATTCGACCTGGTTGAAGCATGTTGTCAAAAAAAAATTATTGTGGAATAAATTCTAAAAATTATTTTATTAATATATGATATTATGGAATTCCACCAAGAAATATCGATCCAAAAAAATCGAAATAATTAATAATAATGTTACCTATGGTTTTCAGTTGAATTTTTTTTAACGTAATTGGCAACTGATTATTTGTTTTATTTTTATGGCAGAGTCTGGTGGTCTGCATATGTCTGACGAAGAAGGTGAGGTGTTTGACAACACTTACCTGGAGGCCATGAAGCGAGGAGCAGGTCGCCCCGCCTCTCCCCCCGGCCGCCTCTCGGAACTGCAATGGCGCAACTCCCTCTGCCTGCCTCATCTCAAGAGCTCTTACCCAGCCGAGACACAGTTCCAGAACTTCAAAGAAAACGACATCAAGGTATTACACTCTTGTTCACTGTGCAAAAGGAACCTTCTTAAGCTGAGTCATGAGCTGGGAGCCGCATCATTGATTGATGTTTAGCTAAAGTATAGTCGTCTGCTTGCCTGTCCGGTTTTCGGCTGCACCTTCCTTCTAACACTCCGCCAAAATCATCTAGTGGCTACGATTTTATTAGTGAAATCTTTAATATACTTCCATAATAATTATATACCTACTTTTTTTATAATTAACCAAAATACAAAATAATTATATACCTACTTTTTTATAATTAACCATATAACATTAATTTACATTATTACATTAATTTAAAAATACATAACATTAATTTACTTTCATATACTTAATTCCCCATTAGCACAGTAGATATGTTGCACGGATTATAAAAGCATCTGTAATAAAACTATAAAACATATGAAATACACATTTATTACAAATGTAAAAATTACATAAAAAAAATACTTCAAAATAGTAATAGTGGATAGGTTCCCTTATTTAAAAATTCAAAAGAAATAACATATTTATAAAATGTATTATTGTTTTATGGAAAAATGTTTTCAATAAAATATTGCTCTACTATCATCCAGGTCCCCTTCTTGTCCACTTCTCTGCACATAACGAGTTGTTATTTATAAATTTATGTATTTATTACAAAAAATAAATGTGTGTAAAAAACCTATTGTATGAGATTAAGTGTATTAAAAATGTTTTTTTTTCAGTCGGGAATCATTAATTTGGATGATTCAATAGTTGTGGAGCGACCTCGACCCAAAAAGGAGGCGGGACAGACATCTTACAAGAAGCCTGGTCCACCTACGCCCAGCAAAAACGGGGGCAGACTATCTCTCCAGGTAACAAATATTAAATTATTATATTTATATTAAAAAATCATTAAATCTTGATTTTATTTTCTTGTGCTAAAGATACTATAATGAATTCCAAAACTTTGCAGTTCAGAATGAACCATCTTGGAGACCCTGATTTATATGACCATAAATTATAAAAACTTATTAAATTGGATATAAGGATAAGAAAAAATATTTTTACAGTTTTTCTTTATACCATTGTCATCACTTTAGTTCGTATTTTAATTTATCAAACATAATCTTTTCATATAAGGATAAGAAAAAATATTTTTACAGTTTTTCTTTATACCATTGTCATCACTTTAGTTCGTATTTTTAATTTATCAAACATAATCTTTTCAGGGAAGCGAAGCCCGTGAAGTTTTAAAAGAGCAAAATGAGAATATCAAAAAGGCCACCACACCTTCTCGAATCAAGGCTCTTTTCATGGGAAACACTTCAAAGAATGAGGTTCGTAACTTAATTACCATATTGAAATATATAATTGATAATAAAATTACACTGTATTAAATACCTTTATATTATAAATGAATGTTTCTTTCTTTTATTTGAATTGATACTAGTTTTAGCATTTATTTATACTATTAGGGACTCGTTTACATGGAGAGCATTAGAGCGTTGAACCAGTCAAGATTATTATTCATGCATTAGCAAGTGCTACAAGTGTACAAGACATGATTTTTACATTTGTGTTCAATCATCCAAACAGAATTCACTGAGGCTATCACATAAACGCGCTTTTAACACATCAAATGTGTTAACAATGTGAATAAAGGCTTGTGAGGCTTAGGCTTACCTGTACGTTCTTCATTTGTACTAGCCCTTTATCTCTTAGATCAGAAGTAAATGATAAACATTCAATTTATGAATAGTTCAATAGAAATAAAGAAAATTGTACCTCTTTTTTTATCTCTGGGATATTATTTTTTAACGCTATTTAAACGACAAAACACTGTGATAAGATAATAATTTACATTTGAACCTTTGTTTACAGAACAGTTTTGGAACTCCAAAAGGGCGAAGACTCAGTTTGTTTAGAAAACCTCGATAAAGATGTGAACTAAAATAAAAACTGAAATTTTTTGGTTTCAAAATAAACAAAATTACTTCATTTATTGACTTAATTTAAAATGCTTATTATATTGTAGTGTACTCATAATGTTACCTTATTTTTGATAACTGCCTGTCTGTGCTGTCATACAAACCATTTTATCTTCTAGTTGGCTTTATGGCAAGTGTAATTGTCTAATTAGAAAATATATCACTTTTCTCTTTTAGTCATTTTAGTTTAAAAAGTTGTTTTAAAATCTGATGCGGATATCGTTATTTTTATAGATTTTAGAAATCTGACTATCTTCTTATTATAGCATGTGATTTACCTTATTTATTGACATTTTAACAATAATTATATATTTTTAATTTATAGATTTTCATGGTGATTATGACTTTTTGTTTTAAAAAAACTAATAATTTTTTTGGTGGCTGTTAAAAAATATAGAAATAAGCTGCAAATTTATTCATAAACTTAAAGTAAAATTTTACTGTAATAGTTGAAGCATTTAATTTTGAATTGTGTAAATATTACAAAAACATGCCTATATGAGTAATTGTAAAAAAATATAATCAATTTTAAATTATTAATATTTTGTATTTTATCATATAAAAATTTAAAAAAGAAAGCGTACAATTTTTATTTATTTACAAAATGTACACGGAAAAGCACAGGTAGAATAGTTTACCGTATATTATATTCAAAAGGAGCAGTAGGAGGCTGCGTGGGAAGAGTTTTTAGCGATTGGTTTGTGTCATCAATGGTCAAGTATTTATCAATCTTCTTTTTTAATTAATTTATTTAACAGTACACATGTTTCAAGTTTATAGAGAACAAACATGAAATCATTTTAGCTATCTGTTATGTCATATAGAGATATGACATAACAGATAACTAAAAAGAATATAAAGATTGTACAAATATGAGATAAAATAACACTTAATATAATACAGAATAAAGACAGACATGAAAAAGTAGACAAAATAAAACGAAATATTAACAGTGGAATACTGAAAAATGGCAGAACAAAAAGAGAAGTCAACCGTCGAATACATGAAGCAAGGCTAGCTTTCAATAAAAAAGCCAAAATTCTTGAGTCAAGGAATATTTCTTTAGGGCTCCGCAAGCAACTTGCCAAAACACTTGTTTGGAGCATCTTAATGTACAGCTGTGAGACATGGTGCTTATCTGAAAGTGATAAAAAAAGACTAGAGGCCTTTGAGATGTGGTCGTACAGAAGAATTCTCGGAATTTCCTGGAGAGACCACGTCACGAACAATAAGGTTCTCAGAATAATCAAGGAAGATAGGCAACTAATAAGAACCATCTCAGAGAGGCGAGCCCGATGGATCGGCCACATCATGCGCCACGATGGTCTTCACACATATTGTCACATCATGCGCCATGATGGTCTTCTTCACGAGGGGGATGGTTGAGGGTAGAAACTGTAGAGGGCGCCCTAGACGGGAGTATTTGCAGCAAGTATTCGAGGACATGAACTGTAGCGCTTATGCTGAGCTGAAAAGGGTTGCGGAGGACCGAGAGGAATGGAGATCGAGATGCAAGATTCTGTTGCTGCAAACCAATCCACCGGATTGATACTACGAAGAAAGAAGACTGAAAAATGACAATCATGGAGAGTAATTACAACAGGGTTATATTCAGTAGAATGTAGATAACATAAAGACGAAAAAATAACAGTCATTATAATTCGTGGAAAAGTTAATAAAAGTATGAACAACAGACAATAAAGTAGAAAAACGACAAACATGGTACAGACAGTAGAATACAGAAAAACGATAGACATGTAACAAATAACAAAATACAAAAAACGACAAACACGGAAAAGTAAGTAACATAATATTTATAAAGCAAGATAAGCAATGCCCTCGACGAATAAAAAGTGGTAACTTCTTTTATAAAAAAGGGATCGAGGAGAGCTGGAAGTCTGTTCAGAACCGTCATTGCAGTTGAACTGAAGTTGTAGATACAGCTCAAAAGGTTCCCGCTGGAATACAGAACAATGGATGGCTACATATACGGATGTACCTATCTGGAACTTGAAGTTTGAAATACTCAAGAATAACAGGATATCAAGATATTTAGATTATGTTTTAGAGGAAACACAGGCACTGGGAGAGGATTTTGCCAAAGTGATTAAAAAAGCAAGTCAAAACTTGGCTTTTCGAGAAAAATATTTCGTTTGAAATGTTTATAGCAAAACTAATTATATTATAAGGCATTACATTGCACCCAAATTAAAATGAAAAATAATACATTACATCTCCTCAACACATCACTATCTCTGCAACCAAGTATAAATATAGATTTTGTAACTTAAATGTGTATGAATGACTTCAACCAACCCAAATTTTTTCAAATAAATTATTCATCAATATTTATTAAAATAAATTGAATAAATATTACTCAATTTACAAAATTCTTATTTTTACCTAACAATAAATTTGTATGAATACCCTATTCTTTTCTTCGTTATTTGAAACTCCACATTTAATTAAAAGCAGTTTTTTTAATGTTTTGTGACCCCTGGAACAAAATACTATTTGTCTAAAATATTTAATTTATATCAAAGGAGACCGAACCATTGATATTTTTTTAAATAAGAGACATTTAAGATATCATGAAAAAATAAAACATTGCACATTTTTTATGATGTCCTAAAATAAAAAATGTGGATTATTTTCTACAAAATATATTATTTTGATATGATAGAATTCCACCAAGATAGATTATCAATCGAGAAAATCGAAATAATTATAAATATCTTATTTAAGTTTGCGAATTAATGCCTTAAATCAGAGCTTCGCAACCTTTTCTCATCTACGGCACACCAAAGTACTTCTTTGGATTCTACGGCACACCAAAGTTCTCACCTTGAATACCGCGGAACACCAAAAGCCAAAAATAGATATTAATTTGATCAATTTCACTTTTTTTTATTTCATTTAAAACTTAAAAAAGCAAGTACCTCGTTGTATGTCTACATAAATAGACGATAGGCGCTGGGAGCTTGAAGACCGTTGTAAAATTATTTATTTATAATATTGCCTTATTTGATCGCGGCACACCTGTATCGGCTTACGGCACATCAGTGTGCCGCGGCACCCGGTTGCGGAGCACTGCCTTAAACTGTCCACTAATGAACGACACGGTTATTTTTATTGTAAATGCGACTTCATATTCGTACATGTATTTAAAAATAAATTGGACACTGAATGTTTCGAATTTCACATAGTATACAAATTAAGTAAGGTATAATAATTCGTAGAAACACCACATGTAGACTTTACTATGGATAGATCGATTAGTGACTTCATGAGCTTTTGAATGAAAGTTAATGTTTTTAGCAAATATAAAATTATTATTCCACATAGAATCCTTTTATCCCTATATACTAACAAATCCAACGTTTCTCCGATTTTTTTAACCCTTCCAAAAATGAGAAACTTCAAAGGAGTAACATAATTAATTTATTATCGTAAATGTGAACAATCGCGAGTTGCATATTTTGGCTTTATATCACACACTTAAGTAAGCATTCAATATATATGAAATGTAAAATAATAATAAATAAAACTTAAGGTTACATAAAAAAATCAAATATGAAATCTGCCCTACTTATTTTGCCCATGACTTCTACAATAATCCACACTTTAAATCTCCGATTGGCCATATCTTGGATATTTTCATTCTTCCCGTGTTTTAACCTCAATTGGACGTTTGCAACATTTGACGTTACGTTTATTTATTACACAACAGTATTATTATTTTCGAAAAAAACGGATGCTTGCTGTCAATGTCAATTGAACAAAATTAAAATGAACGACTTGTTTGAAAATCCACAGTATTTAGATGGCAGTTGAGTTAGGCAGTGTTGCATTTCAAGTTACGACGCGGGAAATTATAAAGTCACGGACTTAATGAACCACTTTGAATATCTTAATTTTTATCTTTAGCAAATATTAATACATAATTATTATTTTTACTTAAGACTTTAACAAGAATACGTAAGGTTTATTGCTTGCAATTATTTATTTTACACATTACTAGAAAAAAATGTTTGATTAAGACGACACGTTTTATTTTACAATATTTTCTTAAAATTGCCTTTTACCGAGAAATTATTCTGATAATCTTAAGAGAAGTCTACAGTTAAAAAAAGACAAAAATTCAACCGGGAATATTCTTTAATTTTTTTTGGAAAAGATCAATTATATTCCGATATTTGATAGATTCTATTTTTTGAATGCCTCCAAGATAGAAACAGGTTCTAAAAAACTTAAGGGCATGAAAATCGACTTCATTCGAATATTATAATGAGCAACAAAACGCTATTTATCTCGAATTACTTGAGACTTTTTTGAATTGCAGATGCTTCATAAAGGAGTCCGCAGTTGATTGTTAATTTTCGATTCTAAATATTTAAATCAAATAAAAGTTTGCCCTTCAAAATTTGTATCTGCGATTTTCTTAACGAAAAAAGGAAGAATTGTAAAATTAATTGTGAGTGGTTGAAATTAATTGTGCTCTAAAACGAGTATGTATGACAAAGAAGTTGAAGACATTTACTAATATTATACTAAAAATCATGACTTTGCAACAATCTCAGGTGATATTTCTGGTTTTTCGTATAAATAATTATAAACGCTTTTAATGAAGGTATGCAGAATGAGTTGGTAACCTTGGACTGAGACGAGCCCCCCATTGCCGTAAACAACGCAAGAATTTATTTACATTATTTTCAACGAGATGCTGTTTCCAAGAAATTATAAATATAGGCATTTCAACGCGGATCCGCTTCAGTTCTTCTTTGACAACAGTGATAACGCAAAGCTTTCCTACTACGACTACAACAAATCACAATGGTATTATTTTATTTACATATTATATAATAATCCGACTATAATTAATCATATATTTCAAAATAAAACACAAGAACTAGTAAATAATTTTAATCTGTCCTTTATATTGTATTGTATGTACATATTGCGTTAATATATATTTTTATAATTTTTTTTATAAAACTCGTAGATATGTAAATATTTTAATCAATAAAAATATTTTATTAATGACGTAAAATAATCTGTGCAAAATGAATTAACTGATTATCAACCAGATAATTATTTGCGGCTAAAACTTATTTAATATTATAGATAAAATCTAATATGTCGATAGAATCTTATTATAATTCAATACGCAGTGAAAAACTTTTCAATTCCTTTAATTTATTTACCTTTTGTCATTTTTTTACAGAACATGTCAATAATACGTTTTTTTATTTCTCTGCAAATATTACTGAATAACTATTTTATAATATTTTTTAGACGACGTATACCGATAAAGGTGTCAAACCTGAAGCAGGACGATTCCTATGCTTTGACCATCTTACTTTCTGGGTCTCAAATGCCAAACAGGTAAATTAATATACTTTTATACTATTTACATACCTACTAATATTACTAACATTTACATTATACAATATTTTGCACGTTAACTTTCTCTTAACATCGCAACCAATGGACTTGAAATCGACAACATTAATAAATGTTATAAATCCATTTCAAGTCCTCAAAAAACAGTAGTTTATTTGGTATTTACACGATTTTTAATAAGAAAAATGTTTGGAAGCTATATATTTATAAATACATACAAGGAATTTTTCTTTATTAAACATATATATATATTAGGAAATTAATAATTATTGTTTAAATTACTCGACTGAGCTCCGGGAGTCAGAGCTGACATGGGATGAGGCGAGGAGTAAGGCGGCTGACAGAGCTCTATGGCGGCGGCTCGTAGTTACCATATGTTCCTGTTAAGGGAGCTGCCATGGAAAAATGATGAATTAATGACAATTTATATTTCCTTCTTCTCTTACTTCAAAATTAGTATAATACAAAAAATTGGCGCTGCGATTATGTTTTTGAAAATTTCGTAATAGACGTATCAAAAATCCTTCTATTGAGAAAACATTTATTTTTATGGAAATTTTAACAACCTAAGTTTTGCACTTCTTTATAGGGCGTTAGCTTAAGAAGCACACTTAATGGTTGAGATGTGCTCATAATACACGAGTACACATATAGTCGTATATAATATGCCCTACAATAGGCATTTTCTTTCTTACTTCCTATATGCGAGTATCTTAAATGCAACACCGTTGTTATTAATTTAGTTTATTTTTTACGTAATACATTAAAAATTTATCAGCATTATATCAGTCGCATCCTTTTAATTTATTTTTTTAAATAAAATATATATTTAAAATGCTCTGTACCTATCAACAGAATCACAGCAATCAATAATTTCGTCTAGATATTTTTTTAAATTTTAATAAAAGCCAACTTCTTATTTAGAATAAAAAACTGTTTTCTTTATTGTTTTGTTTACTTGTTTGTATAATATTATTCAAATTTTTCTTCGATTTAAAATTTGAATACCTGTTGAAAAACAACTTGTTGTTAAGAACGATACATTTTATTATGTATATTAGCAGTAATTAACATAATAATATTATTACATTTTATAACTGCCGATGAAGTCAATAAACATGTTTTGCTGTTTATTTTAATAAAACTAATGTAATAGGTACATACATCATAGACGATAACTTCAAAAAACTGAAAAAGGAAGCTATAGATAGCACCCCCAAATACACATCCCTTTATATATTTTCAGTGTGTTGTTATATAAAGATACTGCCTCCTACAACTGTACAAGAATTAGCTTCTATTCACACACGATTTTTCTGCCATTTGGCGTCGCCTTAGTATCGCAACAAGTCAAACGTTTTATTTAACGTAAATTACGCCTTACAGTATTATAATAAAATTTACTTTACACCACCTCGAAGGAAACTAAACATCAGCTACAAATAAATACCACGTAGACAACAATAAAACTTATTCGTTATTTTATTTTCTATCATATGGATTCACATTCAAAATAATAAATACATGTTAATTATTTTTATTACCTACAGGCGGCATCATACTATGTAACAAGATTGGGATTTCAACCTCTCGCCTATCGCGGACTTGAAACCGGATCCAGAAAAACGGCTGCACACGTCGTCCGACAAGATAAAGTGATTCCTATTTTATTTGCCATTTATCTGAAACCTTTTGATTTTAAGAATTATTTGTTCAAATTTTTTTGTTGTTTAAAAATATCCTTTCGATTTGAAACAATCTTTCACTTTTGGATACCTTCTTATAAAATATTTGACACTTACATTATTTTAAGTACCTATTATAAAGGGCCACTTACATGAGCGATACGAATTGCGTGATTGATTATATTTTAATGAAGGGCAGAGATGTACAAACGGAATTTTTACTGTGTTGTTTTGTCACAGCCCGCGTATCGTCTTATCTTGCATTTTGGTAAAATATTGTTCATTATTATCGACACACTATGTTTAAAAATAAATAGAGCTATATTGTTATGCACAGTAATGTCCATCTTGCCCAAAAGGTAATCATGCAATACGTATCGCTTGTTTTAGTAATATTTTTTAGGCTCGTATATAAAAATGAAGTTATTACTCGCAGATCACATTTATATTTGAATCATCTTACGACACAGAAGAGAATGACTTGACGTCAAGTGTGGCCATCCATGGCGATGCGGTGCACGATGTGGCCTTCGAGGTGGAGGACCTTGATCATATCATGAGCCACGCCAAGAAGATGGGCGCCACAGTAGTCAAGGACATCTGGGAAGAGTCTGATAAAGACGGAGTTGTCCGCATGGCAGTACTTCAAACAGTAAATAAACATATATCTCATTACTTACGTATTGTTAAATCTGATTTCTATGTAAAGCTATAGATCACTGTCGGCTAGCAGGATCTTCACACACAAAAACCTCTTATAATAATTTCCTTAGATCACTTATATAGTAAATTATCATACTTATTATTATATTATTTCTTTGGTTTTGACGAAATCATTACTTGTAGTTTTATCAACATTCTTTAAGAATAAATAACGAGAGCAATCCTTGTTCAAAATAAGAAAAAATCGATAAAATAAAATCAAATATTTCTCACATTCCAATGTAAAGAATGCTAATGTCAAAGGGATTATTTTATTGCCCAAATATAGTTAACTACATAATCACCTAAAAATTAAACACTCCTCATAATTTTAAAATACAGTTAGTTATATAGCGACTTATTTTTTTTATACGATTAATGTTTTTATTAGTTAGTAAGTTATTCAAGATATAGATACCTATATTTTACTTTCTGCTGTTATAATATACACGGATATTAAACTCTTCCATGACATTCAAATTTATTTGTTTTTTTATACATATAATAAAACAAAAAATAAGAAAATGTAAATGATATCCTATAAATAATATTATAAAAACCACTATGTATATGTCTAGGTTGCGTTGACAATAAGAACCTACACCTTTGATAACATTCAAGGTACTTAAAATACAAATGCAATAGCAAAATATGTTTAAAAATATAATTGTGATTTTTTATGTTTTATATAATTTACTCCAATTATACTTTGAGTCTATGGTTTACATTTCCATAAAATGATTTTATTTCAATTATAGATATTTGTACGAACCTACTGTATAAATTATTTTATTTCAATTATAGATATTTGTACGAACCTACTGTATAAATTATTTTATTATTACAGTATGGAAAGAATACACATACTTTGGTGGAGAGATCCAAATACAATGGAGTATTTCTCCCTGGATTTATTTCATCAGCTGAAGATCCTCTAATTAAAGACTTGTATGTTTCTTTTCATTTTATTGAATATTTTTATTAAAAAAAAATACTTACTGCATTATTTTTTGCTACGAAATTTATATGCTTAAACAATAATTGTATTTATAAAACATATTAAACATTTTAGACCTCCAGCCAAATTGAACTTTATAGACCACGTTGTAAGTAATATGCCAGACGGTGATATGGAAGACACAGCTGCTTGGTATGAAAAAATGCTCCAATTTCACAGGTACAGTTTAATTATATTTATTTCACATTCTCTTTCGGATATATTTTTTCCATAGACATGTTTTAATTATATATATTATATTTTCAAAGCGCTTTTTCTATATTCCATTTATGCACGATTATGTGATCTTTTGCCCTCCCTTTTTTGTATTTTTAAAATTAGTAGTTCACATTTATCTTTTTCTAGGTTTTGGTCTGTCGATGATAACCAAATCTTTACTGAATACTCTTCTCTCCGATCAATTGTCATGAGCAATTGGGAAGAAAATGTTAAGGTAATAAAATAAATTTAATTCTAGTATATATGAAATGTTTAAGCAGCCAAATCATATCTTTTAATAAATAAAAAAATCTGTGTTAACCCTTTTAAAAAAAACAGAATGTTAAGGATATTAATTGATATTCTTTGTGAAACTATATCTGGCAACATCTATTACTAATTTAAATATTTCAAAATTAGTATTATCTCATTTCATACTGATTAAATGGGTTCTGATTTAATATTTTTTATAATTCCGAATAGCTTCCCATAAACGAGCCAGCAAATGGAAAGAAGAAAAGTCAAATCCAGGAATATGTTGAATATCATGGAGGACCCGGAGTGCAGCACATTGCTTTAAATACTAAAGACATCATCGGCAGTGTAAGAAAAAAGGAATTTATTAAAATAAGAGAGAAAAATTTAAAATTTGAGTAACAAAATACTTTTATCTTTTATATAAAACTTCTATATTATTGCATTCATTTTGTTGATAAAATATTGTCAATTGAATATTAAATACTTACTTTCATAATAATTATTATTTTGACTGCTCAAATTCAATAATCTTTGCATATTTTATAGATAAAGAATCTTCGGAAGAGGGGTGTTCAGTTTCTAACAATTCCCAGCTCCTATTATGACATTATTAAAGAAAAATTGGCCGACAGTCCAGTTCAGGTGAACGAGAGTATAGACACTCTACAAGAGTTGAACATCTTGATCGATTATGATGATGATGGTTATTTACTGCAGATATTTACTAAAAATATGCAAGACAAACCAACACTCTTCGTAGAAGTCATTCAGCGTAATAACCATAATGTGAGTATACATATAACATTATTTTTTATTATTATTATCACTAATACATCTTTACTATTAAATTATCAATAAAATACAATAATTTCAAATGTAATTGAATAAAAATGAATATTTTTAGGGCTTTGGTGCAGGCAATTTTAAGTCTCTGTTTGAAGCAATCGAGGCAGATCAAGATAAAAGAGGAAATTTATGATAAACAAAAGTGAAAACCTAGTATTAATGTACAACAACACAAAATATTATATACATTCAAATAATAAATTATATTTGACACCAATTATACATGTATTATATCTTTTATTAAATTATATGAAGGGTATTTTTATTTGCTAAATAAATTAAATGAGAATAATGTATAAAATGGCAGAACAAAAAGAGAAGTCAACAGTCGAATACATCAAGCAAGGCTAGCTTTCAATAAAAAAGCCAAAATTCTTGAGTCAAAGAATATTTCTTTAGGGCTCCGCAAGCAACTTGCCAAAACACTTGCTTGGAGCATCTTAATGTACGGCTGTGAGACATGGTGCTTATCTGAAAGTGATAAAAAAAGACTAGAGGCCTTTGAGATGTGGTCGTACAGAAGAATTCTCGGAATTTCCTCGAGAGACCAGGTCACGAAGAATGAGGTTCTCAGAATAATCAAGGAAGATAGGCAACTAATAAGAACCATCTCAGAGAGGCGAGCCCGATGGATTGGTCACATCATGCGCCACGATGGTCTCCTTCACGATATTGTGGAGGGGATGGTTGAGGGTAGAATCTGTAGAGGGCGCCCTAGACGGGAGTATTTGCAACAAGTATTCGAGGACATGAATTGTAGCGCTTATGCTGAGCTGAAAAGGGTTGCGGAGGACCGAGAGGAATGGAGATCGAGATGCAAGATTCTGTTGCTGCAAACCAATCCACCGGATTGATACTACGAAGAAAGAATATATAAAAAAACTATTTTCTTTACACATATAATTTTAATAGTTAACAATTTATCTGTTACATATAATACATTCCGCAATCAACAAATTAACACATCCATTTAAATAAACATCTAAAAGAACAATATTACTAACTACCTAACAATTACAAAAATGGCACAAATATACACATTGCAAATTTTATTTTACATATGGCATTATATAATTAAAAATACTTTTTTTATGTAAAAAACAATTAATTATTTATATTTAATTACTGATAAGCATTAAATTTCACAAAAAAAAATATATTATACATTTATAAAAAATAAAACCAATAACAAAACATTACAATAAGGAGATCAAGAAAAGAACTTGATTAGAGAGCATTGTTTCTTCGATTGAATTCCTCAGTGTTCTGTGTGGGAGACATGGTAAGGTCCCAAAACCCTTTGGGAGTATTATGTCTCGGCTGAAGTAGCTTCGAGTGCTTTTTTAGGCATTCCTCCATCTTCTCCTTCAGCTTCTTGTTGTTGTCTTTAAAAATTACTTCAAAAAACTGAAATTAAACAAATGTTTTATTATGCGAATTATTATTCCCAAAAATAATAAATCACAATCTAAATTTTAAATAATAAATGGTTTCTTACCTTTTGGCATTTCTGACAACTCCAACCTGGTAACTTTATTTCTTCAATTTTGCCTTCAGGAGACTTCTTAGTAGCAGAAGTAATTCTGAAATAATATTACAAAAATACTTTACAAATTTTACAAATGTTATTCTTAATTCAGAAAGTGTGTTTAATTAGCAATAAAAAGTCACTCAAGGAAACATGCCATTATTAAAGAAATTGTGTTCTTACTCCTTTGGTGGATTTGATGGGCTTTTCTTAAATGCAGTAGACAATGGAGATGTCTTTGCTTTCAGTTTTTTTGGTGACATCTTTATGTTACTCGGCGAAATAGATTTTTTTACTGATACATTATCTTGTACTTTCTCTTCAAATGGCATTGTGAACAGCATGGTTGCATCTTCATCAAAAGTGTCTATATTTTCTAAATTATTACCTTGATATACTATCCCTCTAAAAATAAAATTTACATGCAAATAAAAAAGAATATTAATCCTTGTATTAATCAATTTTATAAAACATCTGGTTTTCTAGAAATTAATAAAAAAATTACATATAAGATGGCATTAACTTTGGATTTGTATGTGTATTAATAATGTTGTTTTTGTCTGTATATATTCATTGGTTTTATTACTTAAAAATAAAATTACAATCATATTTTAAATCTTTAAAAAAATCAAAATTTCACCTGTTAATTTTAGATCTTTGCTTTTTAGACTGAATGGCAGAATGCTGGACGTAGGAGGGACTTGCATCTATTACATCATCCTCCTCCATGGAAGATTTTCTTCTCTTACCATCATCATTTAAAGACTTCTAAAAATATATGTAATATCAAATAAAAAATTAGTCACTCTTTTTTAGTATGTGTGCACACTATGCGCACACATAATAATATATTTGTATCAGTGAAATCTCGTTATTTCGTTTTTTAGGGGCCCTGAAAAACAATGATAAGTGCAGGAAACAAAAAAATGTGTCAACCCTTCATATACGTAATAATAATATATATTTTTTAAAAACATTCATTAATATATCATACAAATATATAAAATTATTATTTTAAAATTCCGTAAAGCTGAGTTGCTTATTTGTAGTTTGGCACTACAAATAGATAAAAACACCACAACAACAAAAAATGTCATCACACTCGCATAATACACACAACATACTCTGAAGTCATACGGGGATCCCCCTTGAACGAAACAGGCAATATAGGTCTAACACATACGTATCACGTTTAGAGCAAACACGCTGTCATGACTGCCTAGCAACATAGCATGACTAAAACTTCATCGCCGTGTTGCGTGTTTCATGTTATAATATGTATTGAGAATTTTGCGAAAAAGACGCTAACCGAGATAAAAGTGTGAGGGGATCATAATATTTAGACTAGTGTAGGTAGATTGAGGAGAATGATAAATTGGGGAACAGTTTATGCGAGATTATTTAACGTTGTTTCTTATGGGTGTTTGCCGGAACCATTAAAATGAACAAATTATTTATTTATTTATTTACAGAATCGAAATTCCAATGTACAAATATTAAGAGAGAAAAATAATAGAGTATACATAAATATACAATAAATAGATAAGATAATAAAAAATAATAAGAAGATGACACGTGTCAAAGACCACAGAGATTAAGGAGAACAATACCATCGACAAAAGAAGAAAAGGATGTAAGAAAAGGATCGAGGTGTGCTGGTAGGCCATTTAGGAGCGACATTGCCGTTGTACGAAATTGAGTGCTTGAAGCTCCACAAGCATCGACTGGGATCAAAAACAATGGATGGCTACGAGCACGGGTGTACCTATCTGGAACATAGAAGTTAAAACATTCAAGAATCCCAGGGTTGTGAATTGAACCGCGAAGAAGAAGGAATGAATGTTTGAGTGCAGCAATTTTCCTCCGGGACTCTAGCAAATGGAAAGAAAGCATCCCTAGAAGAAATAAATTATGCGGAAAAACAAAAAAAGCCGAAACGAAACAACGGGGTTCCACTGTATGTATTTTATATTAATTAAACAATAATTATATTGAACAATGTGTGGTACCTGAATGGTAGTCTGAAGCGCATCAGGAATATCAGGTTCCCCCTTCACGTCTCCTCCCGGGAAGTTCCTGAGACCGCCATGAAAGCCATCAGCGCTCGACACATCTAAGGAGGACGTGGGGCGTTCATTGCAAAAGGTGAGACGGGACTGTTTCAAGTTTTTATTTTTCAGTTTCCTTTCAACATTAGACACCTTAGGCGTGCTATGAAGTTTAAGTTTATCTAAAATAGCCCCCTTGGGCTTTTGGAGCAAACTTTCAGATCGTCTTTTAGATTTGTCATCAGCTCCACTTTCATATTCTGATTGGTTGCTGCTATCGATCATTTCATCTTTAATTGGTCTTGGAATGCACCTAGTTTCAAATGACGCTTTCTGCAGAACCGATACACTCAACTGAAGTACATTCAGCCTACTTTCAGCGAGAAGAGAAATTTTATTTGGTGATTTTGTTTTAGGAGAAGGAATTTCATTTAATCTAAAATTTAAAAAATATATAAATATGTATTTATATGGTATAAATAAATGTATATATTTAATTTTAATGGTAGACAAATTATTTGAAAGCATACATACAATTGAAAAAGATAAGAAATAATGCATCCTTGTGTTGGTCATATGGAAAATAAACAATATGTTCCAAAATGGGAGCTTTTGGGAAAGAAAAAAACAGTAAAAATACCTACCAGTGATAAGGCGATTCATTATTAGTGTTAAAATTACAATATATTTTATGTCTTTGTTTACAAATGGTGTACTAAAATACATATTTTTAACTTATATTGACTCTATAATATGATAAGGAATAGTCACGATTTTATGTGCAACATATAAGCAATCTACATAGTAAAAAAACAACAATAAATATTCAAAATAACCTGTTATTTAGATTCCGCAGAGGTGTTTTCTGTTCTGTTTTAATTGCACGATTCAGCCTCGCAGCTCCGAGTATGGGACTTTTCTTAATTGTAGGTGATGACTCCACAAGTTTGTCCAAATCTTTTTTAGGGGTAGAAAAATTATCATCAAAATGATCCTTCTTTTCTGGGGTCACATCACAAGTCGGGGTTGTCACGCAGTTCATTCTTTTCTTAGACGGAGAATCAGAAGTCTTGTACGGTGCATGTGTAGGTGACAGAGAAGATTCCTTTTTCCGTTTTTGGGATGTTTTGATTTTTTGAGTCTTCTTTGTAGAAAAATAAATACTATCATCGTCCATAATTTGTGTAAGAACTTGTTGAACTTTCTCCACGTTATCTAATGGTTTATCTATATTTTCACCAGCAATTTTTTTAAATAACTTAGCTGGAAATAAAATTAAAATGTAAAACGATTGTGTATTTTAATTTTAATAAAGTCTGTAGTGAGTATTAAATATACAAGCTCACGTGCAAAGAACAGTTTTATACTAGACTAGTTTAGTGTTTTGAAATGCATAATGATGTCCTTTTCAAAACAGTCAATTGTTAAGCAGTCAGTTTGGAGACATAAAACGAATGGTTGATTTTCAAGTCTATTCTTTCAAGACTTGAAAATGGCCATTCGACGTGGCCGAAAAATGTCGTCTACAAAATATATTGTGGGATTAATTCTAAAAATAATTTTATTTATATCTGATATTATGGAATTCCAGCAAGAATTATCGATCGAAAAAATCGAAATAATGTAAAATAACTTACAGAGAGTTATCATTTGAGATTTTTGATCGTCCAATCGTTTTTGAAGAACTGAACAGTTTGAACAATTCTTTAACCTAGAGTAATAAAAAGTAATTTTAATGACACATGGATAAGCAATTATCATTTTTTCATTGAAAATAAAATTATTGGAAATTTTTCATGGATTGTAAAGTCTAATAAAATATAATGTAGGGTTTTCTGAATGTTTATTACAGGATCTCGTTACGCTCAGGGCAACCAGCTCAAGCATACTTGACGTCGAGTACCCGAATACTTGACCTATTTTCAAGAACTCGATACTCAAATAAATTTTGATTGAGTATCCGGTCTTTTTCATATTTTTAAAATTTATTTATTATTTTATTATTTTTCATACATTCCCATCGGTTATCAATATCATAATATCAGCATAATCAAGGTTATCGTTATCACAAAAGATATATTTTTCAAAACAACAAGGGGATTGCCTAAGTGCAGGTAAAAATATTGATGGCCATAAGGGATAAGCCCTAACCCGCCAAGATAAGGGCGCGAGTGAAAATTTCTTGGATTTTTCCTAGATTTAAAAATGGGAACTATTGGAAAGTCTATTCACAATACTAATATTTTGTATTCATCTAAGTTTTCAGTTATAACATATAAAAATAGCCTCACTATTAGGATTCCGTTAATTACGCATAAAAACGTGTAATTCTACATAATTAAATTTATATATGTTCACTCATTTAATTTAATGTAATGTTTGATAGATATAATCTGTAATATAATCGTTATTCGTGTAAAATGACTTTCATTTACAATTATATTTTATTATATGATCTATTTATTATATTTTATTATATCTGGATTTCTTCAAGAAACAGATAAATATACACTTGCAATCTCCCCAACCCACACACAAACACGAACACAACACACGTTTCCCGCATGCAGCGTCCAGCCTCCCTGGCTGAGCGTCATAGAGTGCACTGGTCTTGACCGGTTGTGCTCTCCTGCATGCGTTTACATAAAAAAAATAAAAATATATGAGATACTAGATAGAGTACTCAAGTTGTTATTTTAAAGAAGGTCGATACTCGGATAGTGCAATTGACCCGAAATATTTGGATGCCTTAGTTACGCTGTGTTAAAAGCCGTCGAAAAACAACTTACATTTTGCTACGATCTGAAAGTTCCATATTCAATTTTTCAAAGCACTTCTTTTCTTCTAGTAAATTGTAAAATTCCCGTGATACTCCTGAAAATATATAATTAAAATCATGTCATTTTTTTAAAAATAATAGTTTAAAAACATTTTTAACATTATACAAAACAAGCAAAAATAGGAATATTGCTGAATGGGAAGTCATTGGGATAAAAGCTAACCGAGCAACATTTGAAGAACTTTGTCGTGCATTACAATCTAGAATGTAAGTTCTGCAGCATTGTTTATTATAAGATTTAACATTTTACCCATAACATTTGACACCTTTCTACATAATGATGGAAATAAATTAATATTTTCGCAAGTTGCCACACTGGTTTGATTTAACCTAACCTAACCCAATGGATACTTTTTTTCGATTATAAAAAAGTAAATAAAATTTGGTTAGTAAGTATGTAATTAATCTTCATTTAGCTGTTAAAAGTCATCACAAGAACTTTGAAAAACCGTGTCATAAATTGAAAAATGGTATATCTAGCAATGAAAAATATTTCTAAAGAATACCAGCTGTCAATTAGATCATGGTATTTATTTTTTGAACACATACAATAATGTTTAACAATATAAGCTTGAAACACTTATGTGAAGTGTTACCGGGGAATGAAATGAGGATAAAGGGGAATATAGGAAAAAAGAGTTGAGCCTAAAAAAACACAAATCCGTAAATCCGTATAGAAAAATCCTTTAAAGATACTCTATAAAAAAATGACAACAATTACAAGACTGACATACGTATACATTATAACCTCAAAAAAATAATAAATAGAGAAACGTGATACATATCAAGAACATATTATTACTTACCATTGAAATTCGTGATTATTTGACATAAATTTTTGGCACAGTCTATTATTTTTGTTTCTTTGCAAGAGTTTAGGAATCTCCATTCTAATAATGTGGGATAATGAAGTTCCTCAATAGATTTTATATTAATCGACATGGTATTTTATGACAGCTTCAAAGATAGATTGAACTAACTTTAAACTTTGATTCAACTTAATTAATAATTTTATAACATCAAAAATATTTTATAAAAAAAAAGTCTACAAACATAACGAAAAACAAATAAACTTGTATAAACAAAATATTGTGTTCCTAGACAATTTGAAATTAACCATAGACTCTAAAATGCTTCACAAACTTCGGTTTATGATCAAATTCTACAGGTATAACATAATACATACTTATGAGTTATGACATTTCAGAAATGTCTCCTAAAATAAATTTATAAGAATGTTCAGCTGTTTTATTAATTTCATCAAAATTGTTCCTATATGATAAATTTAATTTTTTATGTAAGTAAACACATTGCATCAAAACTAACAATAATGACAAATTAATACATATTGCTTGAAATATATAAATCAATATTTGTTTTAAAAATAATCTTAATATGCATCTAAAGTCTCTTCAATTTAAGTGTCCAAGCCAGAGACGGGGTATACTCGTAAATATTAATAATTAACTTTTTAGGATAAATACGTTGTATAAAAAATATTTATTATTCCTATTTAGTCACAGTAAATTTTAATTTATGTTAACAAATCCTATATTCAATCAAAATAGGATTAGTATTTTTTATATAATATGTTATGTTGACAACATTTTAATCCTTAGATCAGGTGCATTATGTTGTAAGTTCATTGTCGCCACTATTCACGCGATCACATTCGTTTTATGTTCATTATAAAATATGAATAAAAGTCCATTCTAATGTTGAGCCATCTAAGAAATGGAAGGGTTACATGTAATATATATAAGGTTTTCTTTAATCAGACGGATTTTTCTTCCTTAAGTTTACACGAAGCATATTTTTATTTTAATTATTTAGATATAATGTGAACAAATAAGTACCTACTAAATAATTGTATCCATGTACATATTATTAGTCGTTAGGTATTTTTTTATGGGCAGTTTTGTATTAATGTTGGTATTCTGTAAAGCGTTTGAAAATATCTTAACTCCGTTGAAAAGCGAAAAAAATCCAATGAGACTTCCGAAGTATTTGTTTATTTTTTAATCAACCGGTAAATAAATTCTTCAAAAGAAGCAGACCCAATCTATTCATCAAAATGATAGAATTTTCCGACGAAGGTACATAATGTCGGATGTTTTTTAATTGTGTTATACTCTGTAATCCTTTTCAATTGACAAATGACTTGATGTAATGATTCTGGAAAAAACATAGCAATTCATTCAACTGTTGTCATTTGTCATAATTTACATTTTCAAGTGTGGGATTTTTGTCTTTTTTAGATTTCGAATGTGTTGTGAATAAAATATTTGAAGGTTCAGAGAACTCTAATCAACATGACGGCAAGATTTCCACTAAGCAAGTCATCAAGTACATTGCTCCTCACATGGGACCAAAATGGTATGATCACTTAATCGATATTAAATGTAGCGGTATTACTTTATTTTAGTGAATCAAGTTATATTTAAATGCTTTATAAAATAAAAACTATGATTCAACTGAGTGATAGAGATTCAGAGGACCAATTCTTATTGTTAGAATTACCTGGCTGTATAAGTTTATCAACCAAGGCTTGATTTTAGTCCATAAAGGAGTAGGTTCGTATACTTCTGCCAAAGTTGTGAATAGAGCGACAGAGACCTATACTACTGTTGAAGTTGATATATGTTGACTCAAGACAACAGATTGACCAGCTCTTTATTTAACACCATAAGTAGATTTTTGAATGCTCTTCAAGTATCTGTGCTTTCTCCCACATATAATCTAAATCTCTTTGAGTAGCAGACCCAGATGTCTCTGCACCCAAAAGTTCACTTGGAAACATATATGGTTCCCGAAGATTGCCAAGGCAGAAGTCCAGGGACTTAAAGAGAGACGACTGCTGTAGTATCTAAGGCAGATCAGATTTTTAAGGAAGTCGTATTCGCCATATTCGTATCGCCCGATGCTCTCTTTGTAGCTATTGTTATCTCTATTGTTGTCATTAGCCAATTGATGATCTGATATATTAATTATCTTATTCTTGAAAAATTGATTAGTATTGAAAAATGGTGGATTGTACTTTAAACTGTTTTATTGTATATAATTGAAAAATTAATAAGCCGTTTGAAACAACTTTATTCTCAAAAGTTTTTTTTTTTTTTTTATGTAAACGCATGCAGGAGAGCACAACCGGTCAAGACCAATGCACTCTATGACGCTCAGCCAGGGAGGCTGGACGCTGCATGCGGGAAACGTGTGTTGTGTTCGTGTTTGTGTGTGGGTTGGGGAGATTGCAAGTGTATATTTATCTGTTTCTTGAAGAGATCCAGATTGTAGAAAGGAGGAAACACAGACGCTGGAAGAGCATTCCATAGCTTACCGGTGGCATTAAGGAAGGAACTTTGGAAGCTGCCAGTTCTTGGTCGACATATACAAAAGTTTACACAGATTTGTTTTTTTACAGGTCAGAATTCATGACAAATTTGTTGGATCCTTACTCTGAGGACAGGAAAGTCACTCAAAATGAGTTAAAGTCAGCTTTGCTCAAGTTGAGCAAAACATTAAACTGTGAAAAGGATCTTTGGTAATTATTTACATGATTTTTATGTATATTTTTTTTTATGCAATAAGCTGAGAACATTGAAAAACAGTAATGTTGAAGATTCATATGAAATCATTGGTGACGTGGCAATAGTTTATGAATGAAACAACTAATATTAATTACTTGGAGATTCGGTTTTTCTGTCATACAAAAGTTAATGTTTAATTATTTTGCACTTTTGAGCAGATGTTTTGATTACTTTAGAAGTAAAGAATTAAATAACAGTTTGTAGTGATGCGTATTCGAAATGAGGATAACATTGTTATGGTGTGGATGTAAATGTAATATGTCAGAAATAAATAATGTTTCAAAACATACATCGTCTATTTAGGATTGCTGCACAAAGTTATGCAGAGATTTTTAATTTTTATTTTATAAATATATATATTTTTTAAATAATGATCTAGTGAGTAGTGTTGTTAGTTACTTTTACTTAAAAAGAATTTTTCAAAGTAAAGAACAACATGAAAAATAATGATGTTCAGATAAATTTTTTACGAAAATATACATGAACAAAAAAACGTTACCCAAAATAAAGGATAATGCCTCAAAATTGAGGACATTTAAGAACACTTGTTTGACCCTATTAATTAATTAACCATCAATAAAACAAACTATCTCTTTTTCAATAAAACTTTATGGTCTTGCCTATATATCGGCGCGCCGTACTCTAGTGACATAAAGTATCTTGCCGATATATAGGCATTCCGCATCAAGTGATTATCCGACAGGGACACGCATTCCCCATGTGTTAACCAAGTTTCGTATCGTTACGTAGCGCGAGCGGTTTTGTATGGCCTTGGCTATATATCGACATGCCTCACTCTAGTCACATAAAATGTCATGCCGGTATATAGGCATGCCGCATCTAAAGCTTTAAACAAAGTAGGTAAAGACATCTTAAAAGAAGAATGTCCTTTCAAAAGTAAGACAGTTGGTCACCATGAATGATGACAATTATAGGTCAGAAGGGGATTTAAGTAACATAATAATTCTGCTCATTATTTAAGTATATGTTTATTGTGATGCATTTTTTCAGCGTCGAGAAAGACCTTTCTCTCAATATGGAGTATTCTATTGAATTTCAAAGTAAATCTTCATTTTGTGATGTCTCAAGTGAAGGTATGTGAAATATTGGACATTTATTTATAATTACAAAATTTAAAAATTAAGACGTAATTTACAAAATAGCACAATTATGTTAGTTAAATTTTCCCACATTACTATAATTATATAATATAATAACTATAACTGCATTAGGGATTGTCTAATATATATAATAATCAATACAGAGACAATCTCAGTGAGCCGTTTTTGACTTTTTTTGTTTATTTCACCTTTTTAATAAAATTAGATTTTGAAAATACTCTTTTCAATTGTTTTCATATTTTTCAGAATATATTTCAATATTCTAATATTTGATAGATAATTGAAGATCAATAATTTGTAACAAATCGAAATATAGTGCACATACAAACCTACAGAAAATATCATCTCTGAGGACGTTTCTCTTTTCAATATCAGAGAAAAAGAAATGACACATGTTGTGATTCGAACTGCCTACATAATAGAATAAAAGTGCAAAGTTCGTGGCTTGAATCCCAGTGTCTGCCGTCTTTTTTCTCTGATATTGACGAGAGAAATGTCACGAAAGATGATATTTGCTGTAGATTTGTATGTGTATATCAATTTTTTCAAAAATACCTATAACTATATTTAGCTTTCAAAAAAAATCATGAGTCTTGTATTATATGAAATACACAAATAAATGAAACACAAATAACAAGAAATAAAAAATATTTATGGTGTTTAAAAAAATGACGCCTAAAGAGTATTAACCCATTGTCTCTAACTCTAAGTCTTTTTATAATCATTTTAATATTCAAATGCTGTATGTTTTAGGATTTATTGATGGAATATCAGATCTTCAAAACGAGCTGGCCGAAAAGCAGTTTTTGGTGTCCAAGTTGCACCGACAGCTGAGCCAAGCAGCGCAGATCACACAGCAGCAGGAGGAGGCTCTGGCCAGCCTCGCCGAGCAGAGGGATGAACTGCACAACAAACTAATCACGTTAGTAACAACTTTTTAATATTCTTATTATTAATTTTTTAAAACGATAAAGGTTAAATCATGTGAAGAGACAAACAATTAAAAACATTTGCTTTTGCCGGTCTCTATATCCTTGATGTAGTTAACAGAAAGGGACTGTCAGAACTAAGCAGCAGTTCAGGAAGGTCCTCTCAAGAAATAGAAGAGACTCCCAGGCGTCAACACAGAACACGTCTTCGGTTCTCATGGATGATGCACTCCACCAGAGAATGTTTCACTGTCTGTTGTACGTTAGGACCACATGGACAAGCGTCGCAAAAAGAGAGGCCAAGCCTTTTTGGGATGTCTCTAAATATTCCGTGTCCAGTAAACGCCTGCGTGAGATGAAAAAAGTATTGACAACTTAGTGTGTTATCCCCATGTCAAAAAAGTATACTTTAGAATGTTTTTTTTTAACAACATGTCTAGTAACTTAGTTATCATATTTTTGGAACTGTTTACGCAACGAATGATGAGATTGACCTCAAATTTATTTGATGATTTAAAAAATATATATTTTAATGTTACTTTCGTATCATGATTTTATTTATTGTTGACATAATTCATTCTAGCAATATTCAGTCTTCATCTTATTACTTCGTATTACTTCCCTTTGAACTATTGTTGTCACTCAAAGTAATTCAAATGTAACGTGAAAAAGAGCACACAATTACAAGCTAAGTTTAATACTAGTTATCGATAATCATAGACAAAGATTGTTGGTAAATAGGTGATTCCCCCACTTGTCTTGAGATAACTTGCATCCTAACAACCTTCAGTGTCATGCCATATTTTTCTGACTATATAAAGTACCTTAATTTAAGAGACGATTTATGTACAAAAATATTTGAATCAAAACTAAGAATAAGACAGTATTTAAGTCTGCTTTTCTATGTAAAATGTTGCATCTGCTTCTTATAGTCTGAAAAATATAAAAAAATATATAAAAATATTTTTGGTACATTGATTTTATTTTAACCATTGGCATCTTATATTAATAACATAACCATACATTGAAACTGACGTAAATAATTTTCATATAAAAATGATTGTAGGGTGCAGTTAAGTAACGACACATTGGTGTCATTAAAGGAAGATTATGAAGAGTTGTTGGAGTCTCTAACATCCAAGTCAAAAGCCCTGCAGACAAATATAGATAAATTGAAAAAAGAAAATGCAATTCTTAACACCAGAATTGAAGGACTAGATAAAGAGGTATTATTAAAAATATATCATTTTAACAAATCAACAATTACTTTATTTTATACTTCAAAATATTATCAGTTAATATTATATCATTTAAGTCTGTGTGGGTTGGCCGCAACGGCTGGGCGAGGTGTAACAATGCTCTGAAGAGTGGCCGCAATGTTGCGTCTGTGGCTAAAATTCAAATTCTGTTAAACTTATTAAAAATAAAAAGAATGTTGTGTCATCTATTGACATCTGAGCATAATTTGACAAAGTTTTACAACACCACCTATAATACTGACTCTACACTTTTAGATTTTTAAAAATCATTGTTTTTTTCCGTAATAATGGTTGACGATAACTGAAAATTGTAATAAGTTTTTTTTGTATATTGATGTAAATAACTTCTTAGGTTTTCACGGCCAGATTTGATATTTTGGCTTTTGGGTTTGGCCGTGTGTGGCGAATTAATAATTTCCAATATTTCGACCGCCATTGTAGGGGTATTCTTCAGGGTTAAGTCATCAACACTAAGTCATCAAGACCCTGAAGAAGATCCCTGCAATGGCGGTTGAAATATTGGAAATTAGTAATTCGCCACACACGGCCAAACCCAAAAGCCAAAATATATTGATGTAGATCATATTTACACAAAATACATATTTATTTTTCATGAATATATGATAATGTACAAAAAATTAAAAAAAAGAACAACAACAAAAATAACTCACTCCCCGCTTACAGACATGTTTACCAAAGCTCACTAGCTGAGAGGTTTATATTCTTTTTAAAAAATAATCTATTCTAGGAATCATCAATATTCATTTTAAATGCTTTCAATAATTAATGTTGGTATGTTTTGTATTGTAGAAAGACATACTGAGTCAGGAACTGTTGAGAATGGACATTGCCAAAAAGAAGGCTCTGGAGCTTTTGTTTATTGCTCAGTCTGACCGAAATGCTCTAAACATCAAGTGCTTGGAGCTAACAGAGAAGACCGCCAATCAGGAGAAAGTCATTGAGGAAATCAAGTCCTTTAATTATTTAATGGAGGTGAAAATCCAAAACACTTTGAATGTGTCAGCCCAGGAAAAGATCTATCGGAGTTTCGACTCTGATGAAATGTGCCCGTCTCCCATCACTTCCTTGGAGACAGACCTCATCCAGAGTGGGGCTTTCTACTACGAGACTGAAGATCTGGAAAATAAGTTCCATGATACAAAATCGAGTAAGTTAATCACTTAAGTATTAAATAATTCATTTTATTAAATATTTACAATAATAATTTCATCACTTAAGTTGTGGTGTGTGTCAGTGTTATATAAGTAATAAAACATCAAAACTGTACTTTTTTGTAACTTTGATCACAATTGGCGTATTTATTTGTTTTATTTTCTTAGAAACAGTTAAAATATTTCATGCATAATTAATTTGAAGTGTTTTCTTTATATAAAGTACCTAATGTCTTCATTTATTTTTCTCATGTGTTTTACGTGATGATTTGTTCAGATTGTGCAAATCACAAATGGCCAAAAGTCTCGCTGAAAACTAGTGTTCAAGAAGAGGCTTCTGTTGACAGGTCTCGTAATGAATTGTCTCTACTCGAAGAGCTGAGTCAAGTTAATGAAGCTGATGAAGAAAGTGACAATATAAACACTTCGAATGCTAGGTTGATGAACGATAAACCAGAAATTATTAATCTTGTCGAGTTACAAAATCACCAATCTGTTTTTGAATCTAATGAAAAAATTACATGTAATGATTCCGATCAAGAATTGTCAGAAATGAAGAATGCATTAAAAGTACAAAAAAACATCAATGATGATCTGATTTTGAAATTGAACAAAAGTGCCAGTGATATTTCACTGATCGAGAAACACGTAGTCACTTTACAAAAAAGGATTTTTGAAATGAAAACTTATGAGACATTGTTGAGTATCCAAAATACAAGAACCAACAATGCCATGAAAGAGGTCATGTTAAATGTAGTGAGATATAAGTTTGATCAACGAGAAGCATTCAGTGTGCAACGTTTGCAGCTAAAGAAAGCACTAGAGAATGTTAAAACAATGGAATGTCCAGCATGTTTGGGTAAAAGAAATATTTTTATTTAACGCATGACATGTGATTAATAATAATTATCGAAAATAGCTTCTATGAAATGCTTACAAATATCATATCTTTATTATGGTGACTATAGTAATACATTTGTAGATATAAAAATATAACTTGTTACCCCCTACAATATGGAAGGATCTAAATCTTAAAATAAAATATCTTGCTTTCCCTATCCACACCTCTTTACAGAAGTAAAAAATATTGTTTCTCTTTAAATTAAATTTATAATACGAAGTAATAATTATTCATTCAGATAATTTAAAATAAGCATGGTTTTGTGCTTACTTTGGCAGGTGAAGAATCACTCTTTATTTAATTATAAAATTTATTGTATATAATTTTTTTGTTAAATGTACACTGTGATTTTATTGATACAGTTGAAAAGTATGTTTTAGAAGCAAACCACCTTAGCCAGCCTATCATGTCAGAGGTAACAGGTCACAGGTTCGATCCCTGATGAAGTTTAAATTGTTGGTTAAGGAGTAGTATAATATGAATAAATTTTATTTCAGAATGCAGAGAGATTATGACAGTTGCAAATTACCCAATTGAAACTCAGCCAGTTGTGTCAACTACAATGCAATATTGTGGGAATATTTGGTATGATTGATTTTTTTAAATTAAATTATTTTTTGACATTCATTAGCCATATTTGAACACACCTTTTTTGCCTCTGAAATTTTGAAATTACATGGGATGTTATATTAATAAATCATTTGTTAATTATGTTTGTAATTGAAGAAAATATAACTAAAGCTGATTCGCTAATAATTACCTAATACGAAAAAATATATATTTTAAACTAACATTTCATTAGGTAATGTGGTGTCTAGAATCTGTTTAAATTTGGTTTTTGTTTTGGCCATTGATAATTGTGTTATTTATTTGTTTGTAATAATTGTTCTTTTTCATATAGTTGTTGGGTTCTTCGAAAATTTCTGTTCTGGGGAACCATCATATGCTTCACGATGGGATGCTTGCACTTGTACAATGTTCTCCGCTACACCTCGGCCATCAGATCTCATACTCGTGTTCACCTGCTTCCCTGGAGATACATGTCCATAACAGAAATCATCTCTTCCATCTTTGATTACAAAAACACAGGCCCAGCACCTATTTGAAAATGATTGTATTTTTTCCTTGTGGTCTCCTGTGTCCGTTTGTCACCAAGCACTGCCAAGTAAACACGCAAAGTATTATTTAAATTTCTACATTTTTAATGAAACATTGGAACATTGGAACAGATGCTTATCCTTGGTTCTAGGGCTGTCATTCAGCATGCAATCAGTGATAAACTGACATCAATTCGCCACAATTAAAATGACGGCGTTAGGTTTTACTTTACATTGTAATTGCTACTAATATGTTCTTTGTTATCATAGGATCCTTTCGCTAAAGGCTGGTGAATATTTGTATAAATATTATGATTCATATAAGAATTGATTTTGAAGTATCCAATAACACCTGAGTGTATCTTACTTATATCCTGTCTCATAAATTCACATAAACATTCAATTAACAAAGATACTAAAGATATTAAGGTTTTATTAACGTTTTCATTTATTATAAAGAGACCTCACCAAAATATTGAACTTACTTTTTAAGTTACACCTTTAATACAAAATGGATGTTTCGAAATTTTATGTTATATGTTTTACTTAGAAAATTTAAGATATATAATAATTGTCTGTTGCGCTTAATCTGCCATTATTCGATCTTATTTAAATTATTTTAATAACTTGGCGTATTTCTAATCAACATATTGTTGATAAAATATCTTGTAATGTATTAATACTTTCCTTCATCAATTACTATAATATGAAATACATTATTTTAACTGTTGAAGCGATAGACAAACAATTTTTTTCAATTAAGTTTTAACCATTGTATTTTATTCCAAAGCAATAAATTATATTAATTGATAAAAAAAGTTATTTGTGTAATTGTGCCAATCTTCAAGTGGTGAATGTACATTACTATAGTCAGTTGTGTTACCTTATTACATAGAAAAGTATCTTGATTTTAATAATATGTCGTAGACTTTATCTTTAGAGAAAAAATAAGATACTTGTAAAAACCTTGTATATAATATGAAGGTTTATGTACCAGTGTGCCTTTAAAAATGTGATATTTGCCAAGAAATGAAACTGGATTGTAATAGTATTTCTAACATAAATTAAATATGTCTGTGATGTATAGAAAATAGTAAAGTATTATAATTACTAGAAAAGTCATTCAAATAGATAATATTAAAATTCAAAATATAATTGCTTTGTTGTTGAATGTACATATTTATATTTTATTATTAGAATGAATAATATTTTAATTATTATGTTAGATTGTGTATCCGTATATATTTCACAAATTGTCATTGATTTTTAAAATTAATTATTTTGTGTTGCAAGTTTACTTAATGCAAAAGATTCCATCAGCTTATGTAACCAATTTGAGATTCTCGTCTGTTATATCTTACTTTTTTGTGACTGTTATGATTACTATTTAAAAAATTTGGTTTTAATTAATATTGCGAAATCCAAAGAAATGTGTTTGTTTTTTACAAAAAGCATTTGATCCCAAAATCTATTTAATGCGATGGCTGCCCGATAAGACTATTAGTTTGTCTAAGTATTAATAAAAATAATTTATTCAAAAATGTATAAAATAATTGAATTACTTCGCAATTATATATATAAAGGTGGAATGAAAATGTATACTTCCATTTCATAAAATAGCATATTCAATGTGTTTTAATTAAAAAACCCTGATTACAATCATTGTTATCTATAACATCCCTGTAATATTTATAATAAACAAAATAATAAAAAAATAACAATGTGCAAATTATCATTACCAATAAAATATTATAAAAAATATAAAGGCTTTTCATTTGATTGTTTTTTCTATAATTGTTCTTAATTTAAATTTAAAACGTTTAGTTATATTTAATATTTATTTAATGACTGAATTTAATCCATTATCAACCGTTAAATAAAAACAAAATAAAATTTATTAATTTTAATAAAAATATTTTTTCGGTCAAACTTTTTATTTTACTTTTTGGGTTGTGATTAATTAAACTTGATTTAAAACTAAAAATAATATATATTTTTTTAATAATTACTTATTTATTGACCTTGTTTTTATATGGATCACATTAGATATGGGTCTCATCTCAAAATGAATGCTAAAAACATTGAAAAAATGAAAAAATAAAAATGAATGAATTGTGAAGATATATTGTTTCAATTAAATGTAATATTATATATTATTTTATTATCTATGATATTAGACTTTACTTTCCTCTACATAAACATGTATGTGCAGGAAAGTAAGTAAAAAAAACCATAGTATCAATACATTATAATACTTAGTTTATGCTACAGTACTTAAGGGCGGTTCGCCGCAGTTAGTAAGTATTTTTTATGACCAAAAATATCTTTCAAGATTGAATTTCAAATAATTTCTCAATATTTTGGAAGAAAAAAATAAATAAACATACATTTAGGCGAAAAACAAAGAATTTAAAATTTGGCGCGCGGTCTACAGTAGTCAAGATTGCCAGGTTTTTCCTACTTGCATACACTTCCCTAATTCAATATACAACTCCTGAGTACCCGCATTGATTAGAAAAATCCCCAAAGATGGTAAGATATTTTTTTTAAGTTTTCAGAAGACGTCCAAAGATCATATTTTTGTTCGCTTAACTTATTTTGCACTTTGAACTGTATTATATCAAATTTTATGATTAAGTAATATTAAGGCTACTGATGTTGCCTAAAAGCGCTGATTATTATGTCATTAACACGTGAATTGACATGATTCATGAGTCTTAGGTCAGTCGCACCATGACTCATTTTTTTCGAAAGCTTAAATAAAAATTGAGCTGATTCATTATTTTTATCGTTAATTAAATTGTATTTTTTTATCTACTCGTTACATTGAATGGAAATATTTATTGGTTTTTATTTAATAACAAGCTTTTAAAACTATGTATAAACCACAACATTAGCGATGCAAATTGTAAAAAAATCAAACAAATTGAAAGTATTGCATTTAAGCACACATAAAATATGATTTAGTGTATACCTATCACTTGACAAGCACGGCAACTTTAACGTTCGTGAACGTGAACTTGAAAGACGTCACAAAATAGTTATCATTGATAATACACCTTTTATTAAGTATCTTACTTTTATAAATTATGCACATAGTAATGTACATTTAGACGTTCTCACAATATATTATCTGAAGCATTGTCTCATATAGTTCAATTGAAAATTGGCATTTATCTCTATAATTTTCACTTTTGTGTGACAAAGTGGCTAATTATATAGTAAACTATTTAAAAATGTATGCAAGTTTATCTCCCTTTCAAACAATTTCGATCTCTTAAAAATACAAATCAACATATCTATGCAATCTACCCAACAAGTCACATATTCTGCATGCAGCATTCAGCCACTTTGAGGGCGCGAAAATACTCTAAGATAAGCTTTGAGATACTCAACCAACTTGTGTTGTATCTCCTTAGGATGTTTTTCATAAGTAATGAATATTTTACCGTGGATGTTTTTACACTGCACTAACCCGTTTCAATACGAAGACACTGCTGCATTTTTTCCAGATCACAAAATTGGGATCTATACTTCCCACGGACCTTTTGGAGTCTGGAAAAAAGTAAATTTAGATAAAACGATATTTATTTAAAATTCAAGTTATAAAATAAAAACGAAGAAAAAAAGCACGAAAAATAATATACATATATGTATAAAAAAACAATATATTGAAAAGTTACATATTAAAAACACAATAGTACTTTGAACACACGTTCTGAGATTTGAAACATTTTTTGAGGTCAAAATGTTTGGTACGGCATTAAGGGGGCCTCGAGGCATTCCGGGGGGCACTTTGGGGAGGAGAACCCCCCCAGCAAAAATTTGATCTGCGAAAGTGTTACCAAAATATGTACTTCACTTCCGTGATCCGTGGGAAGATGTATTCCCACAAAAAAACGGAAGTACATGGATCAATTCAATAAAAATGTACATTATTTATAACTAAACAAAGTGCAAGAAATATAAATCAAACGTTACTTTTTTTTCTCTTGTCAAATCAACGTGTGCGCCGGCCGAAAGAAAAAATGAGGAATGATGGTTGTGTTAAGGTCGATTAAGTAGATCTCTATTGCGTCGAGTTTATGGCGAATTACACTATATGTCACTACTTTTAAATATTAAAAACGTGCATCCCACGTGGTTTTTGTAGCGACTTAAGTCACTGGGAAATCGTATTCCCACAGCCCGCGAAATGGTTAAAACAGGTTATACTTAGTTGGGCAAACTAAAAGTATTTCAAATATAAAGCATTTCATTTTACATTTCTGTAATCACTATTGTATTCATATGTATAAGAATTACTTTAAATGTTATTATTATTAGTTTAGTAGGAGCCAGTGCAAAATAAATAATGAAAACTCTACGCTATACTGGTTGGTGACTACTACATCAGGTGTAGCAGTATCACGCGTTCATACGTCAGCTGTCAGTGTGCTGATTACTGACTAGATACATGAACTGAAGTAATAATTTCTTCAGTTGTGTGTCATTCGCCGGAGCCGACGCGAGGACTGCGGAAGTGAAACATCGCAAGCCGCGCGTGTTGCCTTGTGCCGTGTCAGTCGCGTCGGAATAAAATTATAATGGAAAATTCTGTCTCCAATGGGTTTTTCAGCTCCACTGGTAAGCCATTTTCATAATAATTACTTACTTAATCACCTAAAAAAAATCACGATGACTTTCACAAATATTTTTGTAAATTTTTGTTGTTGACCGCTTCTTAGAATAGAGGCCGCGGAGTGTTTTTTCATGTTTGAAAGTGCAACCAAGTCTTATAAAATATTTAAATTATTGACCTTCTGTTGGTATGATAGTATGTATATTTGTTCATCAAATTATGATAAGGAAGTTTTTTTTTGTCAATTTCAATAACAATTCTAAGTAACACTTCACTGTGGTGTATCATGCTTTAATTCGCCTTATAAAACCAATACACGCTTTGTACAATAAATACTATGATATAACTGACAGCCAGTTGACCTAAGTATCATTACTCATACTTGGATTTATCATTTTACGAGTTAAAATGCATCTTTATTTTCCCTGACAGTTTTGTCAGTTTTCTACAGACGATTTTTTTAAAGCGTTAACTAATATTTTAAGAAAACCTGTAGACATGCTGATTAAATTGTCTTAACCTTCTCAAACAATTGATGTTGAATTTGAAAAAATCTAAGAAATGAGCTCATCTCTCAGTATTTTGTCTTGAATTTGCTGTCAGTCATACAAATGGTGAAAAACGGCAAAAATGTGATAATAAGGAATCCTAGCAAGAAACATTGTCTATCAAAAAACATGGATTTGGCTGCCATAAGCTTGATGCAATACAGTGAAAAGTTACCTAATTCATTATGGTATTGCTTTCATAACCAGAATGTGGTGATTGCGATTGAATACTGCAATTATTTACATTGACAGTCAAAACTGCCAATAAAATGATTTTTCAATATGTAGTCAGGTGATTCTTTGTGTAGGGTAGAAATTAGGTTTCTTGCACAAAAACAGTGTGACAGCACAAAAAATATAACCTAACCTTACATAAAAAGATATAAGATACTCCTAATTTCAATAAGGTGAATAAGTCTTTCTCTTCCACTAAAAGTTAGTTTTTTTTTTCAATGTTTTCAGCATTCACTTTGAGATCCATTATAAATTATAAATATTTATTTATTTACCTTGTTTTTACATGGAACACATAACAAACGTTTTATAAAAATATTTAAAAAGTTAGTTGGTTAATCATGTTTTTGGGTTAACCCTTTCCACTCCAAGCATTTTTTGTTTTTTTCCACCAGCTCCACGACAAAATTGTAAATTTATTAGGTAAATCTGTTTTTTTTACTAAATAAAACATTTTTTTAAATTTTATTTTTTTATTGTGTATAATGAAAGAAACCTTTTACATAGTGTACAAAGAAAGAAACCTTGAGTATCATTTTTTAAAATCTATTTTAGTATGGTATTTTTCAAAACACAATCCAGATAAGAGCGATGGTTCTGCCTCGCATATTTTGCAATAATAGCATGTTTCTTTTCAAAATATCTGCATGAATCTTCTGTGTGAAAAGATGTTGCCAAAAAATGGAATTCTGGAATGAAATGCTAAGGACCAATAAACCTGCATTTCAGGAACTTACAGAAAACGCCTTCATTTCAATTTCGGTAACATCAATCCATGTTCTCCAAACGGAATGTTTTGATAATGTTTTGGTTGCAATAGTATTAGCAGCATACTTATTTGTCTCAGATGTAATTTTACATATTAGTTCGTCCGTAAAAAAAAATTGAAAAATTGTAGAGGTGTTGAACAGGATGCTGCAACTTGGGATCCTGGCTCTCTTTCTCCAGAAGTAAAATCAATATATGGGCAGTAATTATCCTCATAAGTAACATCCACCTGTAGATTGATCGTAATCTGGAGAACAGCTGCAAATGATGGTCCTGGATCTGATCTGCTTAGTCCTCTACTGGCTAATAACGGAACTGGAGAAATGCTCGCTTCACTTTCACTAGTTATATGACAATTGTCAAATATATCGTCCAATTCTCTCAAATAGTCACTATCGTCACCACTATCAATTTCATTATTAAATTAATTTATGTTTATAGATGTAGTTTTAAACACAATTCGCTTTCGTTTTAAATTTCTTACACTTTTCTTAGACGTTATGGGTTGAAAATGTATTCACTAATTACACAATAAATTCAAGTACATAAAAATTAATCACTTACAAATGTCTCAAAATAACAATCTAACGCTTCTTATTGAAAAATAACACAAACGGACAACATATGTTTACGAAACCCGGCCCAGCGCTGTTTTGTTTTGTCTGCTGCCCGCTAGAAATACACTATTATTTTGTTTACATCAGGTAGCCGTGAAGGGTCCCAACTTTCTAAAATGCTTACACAGCTTGTCAAATAGTATCTACTTCAAATGTGCATCGACAAAAGTAATAAAAAAAATTGTCTCAAAAAAATTTACGCAAAATAATAAACGAGTGACACTCGACATTGGAGCTGGTGGAAACATCGCATGTCGAGTGACACTCGACATTGGAGTGGAAAGAGTTAAAAATGTGAAAAATTCTGAAACCTGTGTTCTGAAGCTTAATTATTGTAAACAGCTTAACAGTTCCTTTCTCTTTTGTATACATATGAAAAAAAAAGAATTCTTACTTAAAAAATACTTTCTATTTATATTACATTAATCAACAAAACCGCCATTATTAATTTATTACTATTGAAGCATTGTTCCGTTTGTATATACAGTGGTGCCTCGCATAACGAACGCCTCGCACAGCGAACGCTGCACACAACGAACTTCCTTTTCGTTCATTTCACGATTCATACAACGAACTTCGCTTCACACAACGAACTTCGCTTCACACAACGAAGTCGCCCACTTCACACAATCACTGCCGATTTATTGCATCCTTCCGCGCAGGCAGTCGTTAGTCACTGAGCAGTACGCTTAACTTACGCACGTGTCGCAGCAATCGTTCATCATTACAACGAAGTCGCCCGATCTTCTACGATCACTGCCGATTAATTGCATCCTCCCGCGCAGGCAGTCGTTAGACTCGTTAGTCACTGCGTAGTACGCTTAACTTACTATCGCAGCAATCGTTCTTCATTACGAATTAAATCGCACACGTATCACGGCAGTCGTCCTTTTAAGATAAACTCAACATTTTTTTTATATGATGGGTTCTAAAAAGCAGGAAGGTGATTTCTCTTGAAATGAAACACAGGAAATAATTAGAAGGAGTGAATGTGGGGTAAAACAGTGTGACCTCGTCAAAGAGTTTGGCCTCAACAAGACCACCATTTTCACCATTTTGACAAACAAGGATGCAATAAAATCAGCCAAAGTAGCCAAAGGAGTTTCAAAACTATTTAATGAAAAACATAGATCTTCAATCCACGAGGAAATGGAGAGGCTATTAGCGATTTGGATTAAGGACAGGCAGGTGAAAGGTGACGTAACAACCCAAGATATTATCTGTCACAAGGCCAAGATAATTTATGAAGATCTAAAGAAAAACATCCCACCAAACACCACATCCATTCTCCAGCCAATGGATCAGCAAGTTATTGCGAACTTTAAAAAACTCTACACTAGAGCCCTCTTTAATAAGATGTTTGAAGAATGCGAGTTTGGTGGAGACAATATGACTATCCGAATGTTTTGGAAGGAGAAATTTGATATCCTTTTGGCAATACGACTTATACAGAAGGCCTGGGAAGAAGTGTCACAAAAAACCCTCATTTCTGCTTGGAAGATGCTTGTGCCTTCGTGGATTCAGGAAGAAGCAGTAGTTGATGACACAGAAGTGGTGAAGGACATCATCACAGTGGCCCAAAGGTTGGAATTAGAGGTAGAGGAAGAGGATGTAGAGGAGCTTATTGAGGAACACAAAGAAGAGCTGACAACTGAAGAGCTCCAAACACTTCTGGCCCAACAACAGGACAATGCTCAAAGGGAAGCGTCATCTGATAACGAGGAGCAACAATCAAACAATCAACCAATTCCAACTGCTGACATCAAGAACATCCTGGTCAAATGGAAAGCAGTTCAGGAGTTTACCAATGCCCACTATCCGGATTCCGCTGAAGCAAACAGGATCAACGACCTGTACTCCGATACTCTTGTCCGTTATTTCCGGCAGATGTTGAAGAAAAAGAGAGAAAAAAACGACTTTGGACAGGTTTTCACTGCACCATCGGCCAAAAAGCGGAAAATGGATGAAGATGTGCAAGATTCGATTATTTCTTAAAATTAAAAAATGTGTGTTTTTTCATTATGTTTTTAGATGTATCTAAATAAAAATAATAACAAAAATTTATCTTTTTTTATGTCATCTTACCATATTTTATGCTACAGAACGAATTTTTTTTTAACATGTATTGTTATGGGAAAACGCGTTTCACATAACGAACTTTTCGCATAACGAACTTGCTCCTGGAACGAATTAAGTTCGTTGTGTGAGGCACCACTGTATTTACCTGGAAATAAAGTGACAGTTATTGTTAAAGGTCATTTAAATACAGAGCATGCTTCATGCAAATGATATTTCATAACGCATACAATCAAAGCTTGCAAAAAAAGTATGTATGTATGTAAAATATATATATAAACAAAATATATGAAATGTCATGTATTTATTTTACAAGTAGAAATTCTGTTGGTAATCAATCATTTCACAAAATCAGTAATTATGCTTTATCTAGTTCAATTATGTAAGAGAATGATTTTTAGTAGTAAGAGATAATTCATTTTTATTTATTTTATAACCTATAAGTTATAGTTAACTTAAATATTTCCAAATTCTATTAAAATTTTCCAACATTATTATTCTGAGGTATGTTTTAGATTTAAAGTAAATTAAACAAGATATGAATACAGTGGTACCTCGACATACAAGTTTAATTCGTTCCGCAACCTTGCTCGTATTTCAAATTACTCATATCTCAAAGCAAATTTCCCCATTGAAATTAATTGAACTGCCATTAATCCATTCCAACCTTAAAATCTCACCCCAGTTATTTTTGTTACATGTTTTTGAATAAGAAAAATTTATTTATAAATGACAAATATTGTACAAAAACACAATAAAAGAGAATGTAAAGAAATAAACTAGATTTATAAAGTGTTACTTTCGCTTAATTTTCGTCACTGCTTCGTTCACTGGTCTTTGCCTTTTTCGCCAGGCTTTTCTCACTTTCACCTGTAGGCTGTTTAAAAAAAAACATGTCGAAGGAGGTCTGTTTCTTCCTCCCTTTCAGAATGTTCCGGAAATAAGTTAGGCAAGTGCCATTAAATAGCTCCGATGCACGACCAGTTGCAACTTTTTCTGGGTGTTTCTTTTCCACAAACTGTAAAACTCTCTCCTACATTCCCAAGATCTCCGTTGTCTCACTTGTAGAAATAACCTCCTCCTCCTCTGGCTCCTCGAAACTAATTTCTTGCAGAACCTCCGTATGATGCTTTGACTGTAACTCTTGTATCTCTTGGTCGTCAGTTCCTGGGCGTGTTCCTTGACGAGCTCGTTCACGTCTCTCTCATCCATCTCCAAACCCGTGGATTTCCCCAGAGACACAATCTTATCTTCTACTGACACAACCGGCCGACCCGCTAAGCCGATTGCTCGTATCTCAAATTTCGCTCGTATTTCAAAACAAAAAAACATCCACTCGACAGTTCGTATCAAAAAATTTGTATGTTGGGGCACTCGTATGTCAAGTTACCACTGTATATGATTGCTATTAGAAAAATACATGTATAGCGGTGTCTTTTTGTGCGTAATGTATTATTATTCATAATTATAATTTACAGTCGATTCCGCTTAATTGGGACACATCGAGACTTGGTAATTTTGTCCCAATTAAGCGGCTGTCCCAATTAAGCGAATTTAACATTTTTTTAAATTCATTTATTTGGTTTTGGAAACTAAGGCCCATTAACCAGTAATACACGCATAAAATTAAACAATGCATTTTTTTTTTCAATAATTTTATTTTATCAAGTTTTGGAAACTGTAAATTACATATAGGTAATATAAATTATCATATAAATTACACATATGTAATATAAACGTTTAAGAAAAAAAATCCTAATTAAAATAATAAATGGGTAGGTACATGCAATTTCATTCAATGCAAAAATGAGTCAAGTGAAGTCTGTCTTTTGTTTTTGTAACATTTCACTTCTACAAAATCAGCACAGATATTCAGTGCGGATGTAGGGCTCCCTTCATTTTCATTCTGCATAAAATAATGCTATAACATGGCCATACATTTTTTTACTTCCTGCTTAGGCACAGGTGACTTATCATCATCATCGTCATCTTCGTCTAATTTTTAATCTTGAGAATATGTGAAACTTAATATGTGTTGTGATCTTAAATTTACTGTCCCAATTAAGTGGAATATTGTCCCAATTGAACATATAAATTTACTATTGGTTTCTTGGTTTGGTTTCTGTTCTTTGAGATTTGTCCCAAGTAAGCGGCTGTCCCAATTAAGCGGCTGTCCCAATTAAGCGGTGTCCCAATTAAGCAGAATCAACTGTAGTTTGAATAGCATTTCATTTAGTATTTTAATTATTCACAGCAAATATGGTAAATTACGTTTTTTTTATCATATTTTGTCTAATATATGCTGGATTATATTTGTTGCCTAGCAATTAAGTAGAACTAAACCACCTTAGTCCTGGCTGCATATATTGATATGATTGATAATGCTTAGGTCTGTACATACTCGTACAATAGATAAAAGTGAAATCTCTTTAATTGTGACTAGGATTATTGATGTTTGTACAATGGTCACATTTGAATTGAATTTATTTCTGTCACTGAAAAAATTTAATAAAACAATGTCGTGACTCATGATGTTATTACAGTCTTGCATTTTATTGCTTTAAATAATATTTTTATGTAAGTATTCTTATGATGCTTTATTAACCAATGAAGTACAATCCTAAACAATGATGAATCACAGTGACCATTGTATGATTTTGCTTGATTTTCTTTCCATTTAAACACAATTGTTTGTCACACCTCTGTATCCTTCAATTTTTTTTGTGTTGTTTAACCCTTTAAGTGCAGGAAGCAAATAGATTTATTATTTTGTTTATTATTATTATTACTTTTCTTTCAATATATTTTTTTAAATTGATAAAGTTGTGTAATGATACACAGAACAACTAATTATCATAAAAATATAATACATAAATATATTATTTTTTCTCAGATTATTGAAACTTTTCACATATTTTTTCAAATTAAATTGTCGCACTTATAGGCTTAAATGGTAAAATAAAATAATTGAACAGTCGAATCTTATATTTTTTTGTGTTCTTCAGCAATCATAAAAAAGAATGTATTTTTAAGTAGTCTCCGGTTAAATTTGGATGTTTGATTTGAAGTTTGGATGAAAGATAAATTGAAAAGTACACATATTTTAATTTAATTTCAGACAGTGATGATGTTAAGGTTCCGGCCGAAATCGAGATTCCGGTGCCGTGGGGGCACGTGAGCGGCAAATGGTGGGGAGCTCGGGACCGCCAGCCTGTGCTGGCGCTCCATGGCTGGCAAGACAACGCCGGCACCTGGGACCCCGTGGCCTCCCTGCTGCCCCCCGAGCTGTCTCTGCTGGCCATCGACCTGCCGGGCCACGGCCGCTCCTCCCACTACCCACCCGGCCAGCAGTATTACCTCTTCTGGGACGGCATCGTCCTCATCCGCCGCATCGTGAAGTACTTCAAATGGAACAAAGTCACTCTTATGGGGCATTCCCTCGGCGGAGCGCTCAGCTTCATGTACGCCGCATCATTCCCTGATGACATTGAAAAATACATTAGCGTCGACATTGCCAGTCCGTCTGTTAGAAACACAGAAACGATTGTTAACAACACAGGACTGAGCATCGACACCTTCTTAAATTATGAAAATTTAAAAGAAGAGAATCTGCCGTGTTATTCGTATAACGAAATGATCGATGTCGTATACAGTGCTTACAAAGGAGGCATCACCCGCAAGTCCAGTGAAATTCTGATGATCCGCGGCATGCGACCGGCGCCGCAACATTTAAACAAAAAAGGCTACCATTTCTCTCGCGACGTTCGGTTAAAAGTTTCCGGACTGGGGATGTTCAGCATCGAGCACGTCCTGGAATACGCTTCTAAAATAACATGCAGAGTTCTCAATTTGAGAGCCGTTCCCGGAATGGTTTGGGATAATCCCAGCTGTTACGGCCTCGTCATCGATAAGATCAGAGAGACTGCAAAAGAGTTGGTTTACAGAGAAGTGGAGGGAACGCATCACGTTCATCTTAACGAGCCGGAAAAAGTGGTCGGACATATTGTGAAATTTTTACAGGAATAATAATATAATTTGCAAATTGATCAAATTGTCATCGATAAAATCATGCGATTAAACATGTCTTACCTTTAAGGTACAAAGTGATAAATTATTGTGTTTTACTTTTATAGAATGACGCACCGATTAATTATAAAATTAAAAATAAATTATTTTTTATTAACCTTTCAATGCCCAGTGGTCCAATACGGGACCGCAAATTTGCGTCGTTCAATGCCCTAGCAGGCCAATGTTTGTAATATTTCGTCGCACAATAGATTCTGTAATGTAATCCGATTGTGAAATGAACCATAAGCACTCCTGTATGGGACCGTAGGGCATTGAACGACGCAAATCTGCGGTCCCGTAAGAAAACCACTGGGCGTTTAAATGTTAATTAACTATTTCATATATGCCTTATAGATAGAAAATGCTCTGATACCGTTACATAATAATATCTTTCATATTTATTTAGTAGAGTCCCAGTATTCAATAAATATGGTTTTCATCACAAGTTAAGGTTCATACATATTTATTTCACAATTTTAGTAATAATATTATCTAATGGCAGCCCCGGTGCCGCTGACATCAGCCGAGGTGATGCAACTTTATCTGATTCCACCCGAACATAAACAATTCCATCCCGGTCTTGTTTCTTGCATCTATTTTTTGTTGTAGTTTTTTGGGCAAACATTACGAATACCGCCCACTCTTGCTGTATCATATGAAGTTTGAACTGTCAATTATGTGTCAAATGACAAATAAATTACTAACAATAACTGCATAAGTGAATGTTTTTTTAATGGATGCATGCTGTAAGAAGCCTGTCATAATATTTATACTAGCTAGCATAACTACGGGGGCGGGGTTCTAGTGGCGATATTCATCGAATTTTGATAAAAATATATAACAAAATGCGTTTTTGTTATTTGATAAATAGATATAATAAATTTATTGTTTTCTTTTCAATGCTATAAAATGATTGAATTTTATTTTAAGCATTAAAAATATATATATTATTTTTCTAAAAAAAAACAAACCTACAAAACCCAATTGAGTTTGCTATTATTGCACGTTTTCACTTTTGAAATTCCTCCAAAAAAAAAGAAAAGAAAAGAAGAATTCCCGCATCTCTTTGCAATAAGACATTAGAACTGTCACAGAGCTCATTCTTTATTTTCAAAAACCACAAAACATTGAGAAATGTCGACTTTTCTTAAACATACATTCAAATGATTTCGATGTCTTATTAGGATCAAACAAAAATCATTGATTAAAAAGTAATAATCACCAATAGATGGTGAAAGAAGAGACGACAAAAATAATTAATTTATTTAAACAAATAGAAAAATGCATGACATGTTACAGTTGTAATATTTACACCTTTTGTTACTATAAATAAACAAATAGTCAATTTATGAATGCATACAATAGTTGTCAATTAACTATACATATAATACTTTAGCGAGCATAAAACGACAAGTACCTATAGTGCAGAGTCTTTAAATTAGAACAAATATATATATATTTAAAAAGGTCAAGTTGGATAAAATCCAAAGTAATTTAAGCTTCTGGTTCTACTAGATATAATCTTTTTTTTTCAATTAGCCTCATATTGCAAATGTTATTTTATTATTTATTTACAGTACTATTTGTATTACAAAATAATTATTGCTCAATTTAGGCATAACTTTCATTCATACTACCTAACCTAACTTAACCTACATTCATACTACATACATAAAATATTATTAAATGTGATAAATAGAACATTTTTATATACAGTAAGACCCTTCATAACGCGGGGGATACGTTACATCAAAGTAGAGCGTAATGCGAAACAGCGCTAAACGAGTCTATCTTAACATGGAAATAATGGGGTTAGGTATTAAATTTGATAGTTATGTTTTTTTTAATAAAATATTTTTTAAACCAAACATTTATTTCTTACAAAAATAAAACCAATATAAAAGAATATACTTATAAAAACAAATAAAATTCTAAGTCAGTCAGATCATTCAGTCTATTCTGTGTTTCCAATTTTTTGCCTTTTTGTTAAGAAGGCATCTAATGTATTTCGCGTTTTCCTTTTGCGTTCTGTTAGAAGTTGTTGATAAGTGGATAAAGCATCTAACACCCCGTCTTGCTTTTGAACTCCTGTCAAAATTTGGACCATTTTTAACAAATAGGTTCATAATTTCAGTTATAGTGGTGAAACTCTTTTTTACAAACGCTATCGAAAGTTCTTTTCGCTCTTCTTCGAAATCACTAATATCAATATTTTTGTTTTCTACTAGCTCAGTTAATTCCTTGAGCTCATCATTAGGAAGACTAGCTGCTGTTTCTTGAACTATTTCTTCGACGTCTTCCACATTTACCTCATCTAAACCGGTTTGTTTCACTAATTCCACTATTTTTCCACTATTTATGCACCATTTTGGAAAATAACCCCGGGTTAAAATAAAAGAGCAATAAACCGAAACAGCGCTAAACGAGACAGCGTTAAACGGGGCCTCACTGTATATATTTAGTGTTGGATATTTTTGTATGGGAGGCATTCAGCCCTTATTTCTACTAAAGCATTGTGTACATTCAATCCGGCCGCATTCCTCTTTGAACAAAACACTTAAGAACCATTCTCTAAATACTATCGCACAAGTGTGAATAAGGACTTTCGAAATTTTTTAAAGTGTTAATACAGAGGACCTTCATTATTTATAAACTGAAACATAGAATGTGATATCACCCAAATATTTTTTATGTAAGTTAATAATCTATTTAAACTAAAACTAACCACCTTGAATTATTGCCTATGTGTATTTATTATTGTATTTCTGGTAGTATACTTTTATATTAGCATGATATAGGTCTTGCAGGCTGGTGCCGAAAACCTCTATATGCGATCTTTTGTCACTTAATTTTGTTCGCTCGTCGGACACGCATGTGCTGTCATTTTGTAATTATTTGACAGGCCGTTAACAGGAATGGTTCTATAGATCGCCTCTTGCGGCACTGGTTGTCACCGACCACAGGCGCCCAGTGGCCAGTAATCAGTTGTGCGCCGATAGCGACTTAAAAGCATACTCTAAAAGCATACGCTCTGCCCCGAACTTAAAGTTTGTCAAGTTAAAAAAGTCTGTTGCTCATCTGCTCCTCAGCTCTCCACCACACATTAAAATAACGATCCCGGCGATGTGAAGTTGTTTCCTAAGTAAGACTTTTTTAAAAGCACATTGGGATATATTTAATTAAAAGGTTTACAAACTTTCGGTCTGCTTGAAGAATGACACAGACTGGCGGCTGGCAACCTAGCGCTCTTAGCCGGTAACACCCAACGCCGCAAGTGGCGATCTGTAGAACTAGTCCTGTTAACGCCTGTCAAATAATTACAAAATGACAACACATGCGTGTCAGATGAGCGAACAAAAATAAGAGACGAAATATCGCATATCGAGGTTCTCGGCACCAGCCTGCAAGGGCTACATCGTGCTGATATCAACACTTATTCATAATACTAAAAAAATGTGAAATTTAACCAAATTTATTTATATGACTAATACATTAATTTAATTACAATTAACCAGCTGGATATGGTTGCATATAATAAGAATATAGTAAAATTGTTGTTCGTTAATTGTTATTCTGGAAATAACAAAACACTGATTAGGTATTTATTATCAACATGTAATTATTAGGGTACAAGCACATTACATGAACATGTCATTAAGGTACAAGCAAAAAAACCCACGTGTATAAAATTTGTTAGCAATTAAAATTGATTCCCCCCAGTACTTATTTTTATTTAATTATAATTACAATTAAAAACAAGGTAAAATTGATTTAATTATTACAAACATTAAATTTAATGGAAAATATTAATATACCTATATTTTTATTCGATTTATGAGCTCTATAAATACCCCCGGTTGGTGTGAATTTGATCCCTCACCTGTAAAATGTCAGGCATAGCCTATTAATTAAAATTGGTGGTAGATGAAAGTCGTTCCGTGAAGACCACCCATTCATAGTAAATTCCTGTAATAATAAGGATAATGCGTGAATGTCGGGCTGTAGTCTATGACGTTGGAGGATCAACACTCGACATGCAGAGCTTAACCATATGTAACATGGTAAGCGTCATAGAATCCACAGATGAGACTTCACCATCACCATCTGTCGATATTCTCCTGTATGTGTTTACATAAAAATAAATAGACTATATAGTTACTTCAAAACTATAGACAAACTTAAAAACCATTCTGAATTAATGAACAATTTTTTTAATTTTAACCCAGACTAATAATGGAAGCTCAATACTGTTCTTACTTAACTGCGATATGCATCTTTATAATTATATAAATATTGTTTAGGTATTTGTTTTTGGAATTTGGAAGCTTTTTAGGGTTTTATTAAAAAAAAAAAATTGTAATTTATGTTTTCTGTGATGCCCGTATATAAAAATTAAATACGACAACAAAAATTGTGAATAAGTTAGGTTAGGTTAACTTTCTGTGCACAAAACCTTTTTGGTGAATTCGTTTATTCATTTTTATACACAAGATAGATTGTAATAATTTTTCGAGTAATGGAATATGTCAATTGTCTCCTCACTGTTATCGACTCGAATCCAATAAATTACACATAAATTATTGAGCTATAATGTAATATTATGTTTAACCCTTTGGTTACTAAGCGTCGAATATTTGACGGTCAATTTTCGTGGGAAAAAGACGAAGTGTCGAATATTCGACGCTCATCTAAACATTTTTTTAAAGGTTTATAAATCAACCACCTATGGATTTTTTTTTTGGTATTTCATAAAAAAGGTATTTATGACCTTTGATATTTTAATAATATTAGTTTGAAACATATCATACGTATTCATACTTCAAGCTTTTAAAATGTGTTGTTAGAAAGTCGTCATAAATAAGTAATGCATAAATTGGATCCTTTGGTTACTAAGCGACTCATCTAAACACAAGTTGAAAGTAATAAAGGTGTACTATTTACATCATATATGATTTCAAAATCAAAATTTGAGTTCGGACATTTTATTTTTTGATGTTTATATTTTTTTATTGGCAAATTTAATTATTATTGATTTTTTACTTTTATTTTTTGATGTTAATATTTTTTTATTGGCAAATATAATTATTATTGATTTTTTTTTTGCTTAATCTGAAGTATGAACTGTTTGGAATGAACATAATTTTTATTTTTACAATCTAGCGTAAAAAAGATAAAAATCATGTTAAATTTTTAAAGTACTAAAAAGTGCTCTAAAATCTCTTCGTTTTTTTCGCAAGTTCGCTAAGAAAATTCTTAGTAACCAAAGGGTTAAAACTGTCAATTTTATGACTGATTTAGATTTCATCATCAATGAAAGAGTTAAATATTGGATAAGTTCAATATTCCTGTCCTAACCCAACAAAACAAGTGGTTAGTTTACTTAATGATTAATCAACATAATTATTAATGTATTCAATACTTTCTTGAATTAATAAGCAACCTCACCTAATCTTACAATATTTTGTCAGCATGTACATGTGAGCGGCCTTGTCATATATAAAATGGAAAAAATTATATTTTATTCAAAGTCCCTTCCAAGTACATACATGAATGTACCTTATTGTATGACTACGTTCCTTATCATAGAACTTGTAATTAAGAAATGAAGTGTGATCTAAATATTATGTGTTGTCTTTAAATTATTTTTGACCAATAAAAAGTATTTAGTTAACAAAAATTGTTTTAATTCATCATAATAGTCGGGATATTGTAAATATTACAGTAAAAGTAGAAGGTAATGATTTGGTGCTAGTTCGAAATAATTTGAAATACGTAAAAACCAATCAAATGTATGAACATAAGATTTAAAAAAATATAAATATACTTGTTAACATCCCCTTTACTTGAGGAAGACGACTCCACGTCGCCGGGATCGTTATTAAGTCACGTGGTGGACAGATGAGGAGCAGATGAGCAACACAGCAAGACTTTAGAAGCACAAATATTTCATTAAAAGGTTGACAAACTTTCTTGTAGATTGATTGTTGATCCACACACACACACACACACACAAACATACATATTTGTGGAGATCACTATGGTTAAGGTATGATAAGGTGGTGACAAAAAAATACTTAAGTAGATTTTTTAAACTATATTTTATTAAAACATAAATATAACAATATAATTTTACATTAAAAATTAGCAGACGTTTTATAAAAATATATTATAATTAAAGTCAATAAATAAAAAATAGCAATACTTTTTTTTAGCAAAACAGTATTTTTGTTAGAGTTCTTTGTTATCTTCCCATATCTAAAACATAGTCACCACAAAGTGCCGCCACTAGTTCTAGTTGCTCTAGGACATATCTGCAACTGAAGGTCCACTAGGGAACATATATGGTTACCGATAACCTCTAGAGCAGAAATTCCAAGGCATATTTTGGGTGATTTTCTAATTGTATTTTTAAGGAAATCGGATGATTTGCCCGACGCTCCCGAGGCCTGGACTATTTTGTCCTAAGGGGCGGCTCAACCCGAAGTTGCTACTGTAAGATATTTTTAAGGTGTCATCTCAAATAAAATAATTTCTAATTTAATTTCAAAAGAAATATACAAAAATAATAATAAATATCCTATATATTTGGAATTTCAAAACACTTAGTGATTATCCGTAACATTAAATGTGAATAACAGTTAATAGATGTAGGCGTTTTGCGATGTACGTGTGAGTACGTCTATATTTAAGAATGTATAAAAATTATAATTAAAAGTGACTTGGATCCTGAAAAGAGTCTTGCCCCACTTTTTGAAAAATGTCTCAAATTTATAGGTAACAATGGAACGTTCCTCGTAGGGTCAAAGTCCATCTTTTTGCAATATCAGAGCAATTTTAAAATTCACAAATACCTATAAAATTATCTGAATTTTCGGTCTACAAGTTAAAAAAAGTCACATAAATTGTGGACAGACGAAGTTAGTTTTTTTCTAGTTGTGTACCTAAAAATGAGGTTACAGAAATTTTGGACGGACGAATAAAGCAAATTTTAGATTTCCCAGATTTTTAAATTTTAATAATAAAGCCCCCCCTTTTGCTGTCAAATATATTATCAGATTGTCCTTTTTAACTAAAACAGATATGTAGGTAAAAAATAAATAATATTTCGTGGATTTAAATAATTATATACAATATATAATGATTTACATAATTCCAGTAAAATATTTGGTTTTACTTGACCACCTTTGTGGTCAACCTCTTGGAAAAAGTTTGTCAAAAAAATCCACCCTTTTTTAGAAAAAAATTTTGCCACTCGCGTCCTTCCAATGTGTTCTCTAGACTGTTGGGGGAATGACCCGAGCTGGATTCGGGCAAATCACTATAAAAAGTTTCGTGTACGATGTGCCCGAATTCAAGACTCGCTGTAGTATACTAACTTCGCAGCCTTAGACTGAGGTCTATTTGACATCTAACTGATGCACCTAGAATCACGGGAAGGCCTTCAGCCACTCTCTAACAAGTAGCTTTTTGCGTACGTCCAGTAACGGGTCCCCATCTGGGTCTCCAAAATCAGGACGGGACAGGGAGGGTTTTCACTAAGCGGTGCCCGAATCCAGTTCGGGCAAATCACTGTGTCAGCAAAATACCTGCTCGAATTATATTCGGGCAAATCACACAAGGGGTTAATATCCAAAGGCCTTGTCTATTTCAATATAAAATTGCGAATATAAATAAGTAGACGTTTCATTTTTTTATTTAGAACGATCAAAAATGATTAAAATTAGATTTTCTTAAAACATAATATTTTTATATACAGTAGAACATCCATTATCCGGACATCGATTATCCGGATTGGTTAAAATAAACAACGGACGTGCTGATTTGAACGTACGCGAACAATTTCCGCGTAAAATATTGGTCAGTAGTCGTTCGAATGCAATATGCATCGGACGTTTACTTATTGAAAAATAACATTAAGGTTATCAACTGACAATACTTGGTGAAACTGCATAATTATAATTTAAAATAATTTTTTATTAAAAAAATTATAAATTAAAAGTATTCAGTTTTGATTCACATTTATTTTAAATGATTACATGTTTCGGCCTCTCTGGAGACCATCTTCAATAATGATTGAATTCAATGATTGTTGAAGATGTTGTCTATACGACGAAGAGATTTGCGAAGGGGGGAATTTTGGTCCTACACATTCTGAAGCTTTTCAGTGTTTAGATGTAGCCATATGACCTGAAACAAGGATCTGAAAACCCTGGGTTTGACCGAGAATGCAACGGAGGACAGACAGACATGGCGAATGTGCACAAGGAGAGCCGACCCCAGATGATGGGAAATGGCTAGGATAAAGAAGAAGAAGAATAAAAAATAATTTAATATAATAAAATCTAAATCAATAAAAAATATTCATACTAAAGATACTTGTTTTTTTTTTCTGTCAATTAAGATTTTTTTAATACCTGGATTTGTTCTTATCTTGACTACTTTCATCCCCGATAAGTCCGGATAATCGAGGTTCTACTGTATAAGTAAACATAGGTACTTGTAAACAGTACATTAAAATGGTAATAAGGCCCTATTTGTTCATAGTATAGATTATAGAACATTAAAATTTAAGAGAATCTTAAAATTAACATCATTTTACTGGGTCAATAAAGATAGCTTGATGTCAGCTGTAGACTTAACGTTGAGAATGAAAGCGCCCTCTTGTCCCGGGTAAAATGTTGACAGAGAAACTTTGTACTTTCCTGAAGGAAGGTCCGGCAGTTCCATTATCACAAATCCTGATCTGGAATATTAAACAGTGCATTCAAATTTAATTTCGCACACATTAAAATTATGTATTCAATTTTGAGCAAATGAATTTTGAAGAATTTCCTTCAAAAGGCACACTAATTATGTAATTTTATCACAGCTGTATCCAAACTATGTACTATGAGTAGGCAATGAGTAATATGATAGTGAAAGATAAGATAATCTGAGCTTACAGAACTGTGAAGCGGCAATTTACAGTGTCCATAAGCTCCAAATATGGAGAGGATAAGGTAAAAAAAAGTTAAGACAATCCCTAAAGCCTATTAACACATTGGGGAGATTGAATCACTGCACTTTTTACCACAGGAAGCATTCACAAGTGACACACGTGATGTAGATTAAAAAATATAAAAATAACAGACGACATACCTGTATGGTCCAGAAGACTTGTTGACAAAAGGAGCAGTAAGATCAGGATCGTCAAGCGAGTGCACAGAGACTGTGATGCCGACCTGGTACTCCTTGGGTCCTCGCAAGTCCAGCACTAAGTGGTTGGCTCTAGCGCAATCTCCCAGCGAGATGATGTACTGAGGGTTGTGGATGTGAGTCTTGTGGTTAGCACATCCACCGGCTGTAAGACCCTTCCATTCACCAACAACCTGACAAACAATTCAAGATGTTGATATATTCCACGCAAGGGAGGCCCAGTTCAGACACAAGCTCCACTAAGATGTTGATATAGTCCACGTAAAGGAGGCCCAGTTCAGACACAAGCTCCACTAAGATGTTGATATAGTCCACGCAAGGGAGGCCCAGTACAGACACGAGCTCCACTAAGATGTTGATATATTTCACGCAAAGGAGACCCAGTTTAGACACAAGCTCCACTAAGATGTTGATATAGTCCACACAAAGGAGGCTCAGTTCAGACACAAGCTCCATGAGTTTGTTTGAAGGAGTAATTTCTTCGAGTCGTCTGTTTAATGGGCATTGGGACTTTCTGTTCCTTGCCTTTCTTCTTTTCTTCTATTCTATTTCTTTACTACTTAATCATAAGTACCTATATTTAATTGCCCAAAAATACCTGTAGATTAACAAATACACCAAAAAAGCGGAACGTTCAGAATATGAACAACAAGACAAGAAATTGTAAATTATCGTAGCTGCTCACCTGTTTGGTGATGGGGAAGGCCACCAACTTCCGCAGTCTGAATGGACAAGTGGCGTATGCACGTAGGGTGTAGTAGATGGTTCGCATCTTCTCGTACTGCGACACAACAAGCGTGTAGCGACCCGCACTGTCCGGGCCAACCTTGAGTTTGCACAAATAGTGAGGACTGTTGATGCGCACGCCGTCAATGTACGGAGGAGGATCATCTAAAAATAATACAGTCACCTTCAACTTGAATGACAATAAGCAATAACATTCTCACGTCTAATCTGCAATCAACGGAATACAGTTGTAAGAATGGTTCACTTAGTCTTTTCTACCAATATTACCACGGTAGCTGCTCTTCGGAACTTAAAGAACTGATTCCTCTAAACCAAGAACTGGCAGCTTCCAAAGTCCCTTCTTAAATGCCACCAATAATCTTTGGAATGCTCTTCCAGCGTCTGTGTTTCCTCCTTCCTACAATCTGGATCTCTTCAAGAAACAGATAAATATACGCAATCTCCCTAACCCACAAACAAACACAAACACAACACACGTTTCCCGTAGGCAGCGTCCAGCCTCCCTGGCTGAGTGTCATAGAGTGCATTGGTCTTGACCGGCTGTAGTCTCCTGCATGCGATTACATAAAAAAAATACTGTCTAAGAGACAACGGTCGATGGGGACAAAAAGTATTGGAGTGGCGGTCAAGAACTGGCAAACGAAGTATTGGCCGACCCCCTGCAAGATGGACTGACGACATAAGAATAGTGGGAGTGACCTGGATGCGGAAGGCAGACGATCGCAGAGGATGGAGACTCATGCGTTCAACAGTGGACGGATACAGGCCGATGATGATGAAATTTTGAAAGTCCAAATTTCAAAAGAAGTATACTTTTTTATTATCGTTTTTTTTTATCTACTTATATCGGATGATGAGCCCGAAGCTCCCGAGGCCTGGACAATACTGTTTTGTCCGTAAGGAGTGGCTCAACCTTACTGGGGACATGTAAAGAACTTAGATTTGATTAAATCAATTTAAAATGTTTAATATAATACATTAAAGGTAATCAACTGACAATACTTGGTGAAACTGCATAATTATAATTTTAAATTAATTTTAATTAAAAATTAACAAATTAAAAATATTAAGTTGTGATTCACATTTATTTTGACTGATTACATGTTTCGGCTTCCCTGGAGACCATCTTCAATAATGATAAAATAAAAACAGGCCGTTGCATATATAGGTGTGGACAAAAGTAATTAGTTCCAACATTATTCATATTTCCCAGATCTTTGACCCTATTTCCATTGGAGGAACACAAATAGAGGTTGTAAACGACTATACCTATCTGGGACAAGTTATACAACTAGGGCGAAGTAACTTCTCAAAAGAAATCGACAGGCGCATACAACTGGGATGGGCAGCATTTGGAAAACTGCACTAGGGACGTAGGTGTAATCGTAAATGCAATGAATGAATGTGGAATGTCTCACTTGGATAGTAGACTCTCTTGCCGTCATTCTTGTAGACCAGCACTGTGATGTACTCCTTGTTCTCGCGGAAGTCGTCTATCTGCGTGATGTGCCGCGTGAGCAGCACCCACACGTCCCCGCGCCCCTGGACCTCCAAGCTGAACTGCGGGTTGTCACCCACGTTGTACCCGTCCCGTATGGGGCCCGCCTCTGCATTCCACAACCTGAAAAATACAACACCAACTGTATATCATCATTTTAATAAGCATATTCACACCTAAGATCCTGTCCCATGTCTCAGAATAGATGCACATCAAAAGACCTAATGCTGGGCAGGAGCAGGACAGCAGATAAACACTTTATTTTAGAAGCACAAATTATATTTACTTTAAAAACATTACAAGCTTTCGACCACGTGGGTTAAGATGCCGCGTGGCCACCATGCGACCTTGCCAAGCCAAAGGGTGGTGACCCACTGCCGTGGGGGTCGCCGGCGTCCATCCACTGTTGAAAGTAGGCTTCCTGCATAAGTCTCCATTTTCAGTCTCTTTCACACTAAAACAGCGTCATGTGTTACTACTACATAAATAATTGAAGATGCATTTGAATCAATTTGTATACCTTTGAAACATATACATAATGCCGGTGGGTATAGCTCAATGGTCAAAGCGTTTGCTATGCAAGACAAAGGTCGTGGGTTCGATCCCCAACAGAGATTAAAAAAAAATGATTACTGAACTCTAAAATACCCCCGCTTGGTGTGAATTTGATCCCTCACCCGTAAAATGGCAGTCATAGCCTATTAATTAAAATTGATGGTAGCGACATCTGTCATAATATGAAAGTAACAATAATATGTTAATTCACTCCACTCGATCGAGGTGGAGAAAAGTCATGGTCGATTGCGCTGTGCATAGAACAGAACTGAAGTGCATAGTTCGTGGTTCGAGTCCCAGCGTCTGCCGTTTCTTTTTTACCACAGATTGGTGAGAGAAATTTGATGCAGATTTGTATGTGTGTTTCAATTTATGTGTATTACTATATTATTAGCCTCATAAAAAGCGAACTCACTGGTGCAGACAGTATGTATGCGCGAACATTTCAGGATTCCAATTGAGATAAAAGACATCAAAGAAGTGCAGAATACTGTCATAGTCGATCCAAAACACGCCATTGTCGTGAACGGCCGCCTGGTCTGGGTCGAAGTTCAGCTCAGTGCGGAGAGAAGGAGTCCAGTGAACCGTGTCAAGCTCAGAGTAATTGCCGCGCCATCGCAAGTGTGACCAGGGATTTTTCAGTTGGAAAAGTTTAACACCCTGGAAAAAAAAAAAAAAAAACCAGCTCACTTTAAATTGATTCTTTAAAGAAATTTGATCGATGACAGAAAGTGATTTTTATTTATAATAAAACAAGTAAAACTTTGATGTTGTGACTTTTGGGTTTAGCCGTGTGTGGCGAACTTCCTTTAACCAATATTTCGACCGCCATTGCAGGGGTCTTCTTCAGGATAGATGATTTATTTAGTTTTGAGTTGGTTTATTCAAATTATCTTTTTTATACGAGCGTTATTGTATAATATTATTAAATTATATATAAAAAAGATAATCTGAATAAACCAACTCAAAACTAAATAAATCATCAATCCTGAAGAAGACTTCTGCAATGGCGGTCGAAATATTGGTTGAAGGAAGTTCGCCATACACGGCTAAGCCTACAAGCCACAATATCAAATCTGGCCGTGAAAACCTAAGAAGTTATTTAAGTAAGACATTGTATGAAACTACTGACATTTGAATTATTAATCAATCTACCGGTTTCGGTAACATGTCGTCATCGTCAGGATCTACTTAAAACTAAACCTAAATACAGAATACTTAATTATGGTTACAGAGAAAAGTGGAGGGGAGAGGGGAAGTGTTATAGACATCTGTAGACGGAACGGTTGAGCAGAGCGAATTTATGGGAAGTCTGTTGGAAATTTATTTTAAATTGTTTCTTTTTTTTTAAACATAAAAAGGAGAAAAAAAGGTCGCGCGCGATACCTTGCATATTACACACAAGGTAAGATCATGCGAAGAAACAATTTTCAAAAAAAAAAAAGCATAGGAGTCCATTTCAATTCAAAGATAAGCTTGATGTAGTTAGACAGCAAGGAACTCAATAAAATCAGGTGTAAGCAGCAGTTCAGAAAGATCCTACCAAGAAATGTCAGAGACGCCCAAGCGACAACACACAACATGCCTCTAGCGTAATTCGTAAAATAAATCTGTAATTCTTGCGATTTGAAAATAAGTCTGACAATGAATAGAGGACGCTCTTTGCCATAGTTATTAAAACATATAACAATTGACACACATACACCTAGAGAGTTCAGAGCCACTATGTTGTGGGAGGTCAGATGCAACCCCGCCATTTATCTGTCCGGATTAACTCTTAGACATGGAACCCCCATTGCAGACTTTCTGTGTTTGCTGTCATTCACAGCAGATCATTTTATACAAAATTTCTCATATCAATGAAACTCTTGAATTCGAACGACTGTTTACTGTGAAATAAAATGTATGTATCGATTTTTAATTATATTTAAAGATCTCGAATTTATTATAAATATTTAAGTAATTGAAATATATTTTTAAAAATTGACAAAAACAATTTAATGCATATATTATATAGGTGTATTATCATATAGATCACGCCGGTATTTCAACGATAAACAACTTCTTCTTCTATATAAAGGACAAATCCGACCTATCCTTGAATACGGCAGTCACATTTGGATTGGAGCAGCAAAATACCTCCTAAACTTAATTGACTCAGTTCAAAGAAGAGCAATTCGTTTGATAAAAAATGACACTCTTACGTCTAACCTGCAATCAATGGAACACAGACATAAGATTGGTTCTCTTAGTCTTTTCTACCGTTATTACCACGGTCGCTGCTCTTCAGAACTTAAAGAACTAATTCCTCCTGCACCCACCCACAACCGACAAACTCGTCTTACACTTGCCGAACATCCATACACGGTTAATGTGTGTCGACCAAGAACTGGCAGTTTCCAAAGCTCCTTCCTTAAACCTTGAGTCTCCTGACGCTAGTTCTGAGTGTGAGGTCATTGTCACTAAATATGTCAATAAATTTACAATGCCACACTTGTAATTATGTACTTTAATAATGAAGTAAAATAGAAATATTTTGTAATATTATTAAAGGAAATAAAAGAATTGAATTGAATTAATGCCACCGGTAAGCTATGGAATGCTCTTCCAGCGTATGTGTTTCCTCCTTCCTACAATCTGGATCTCTTCAAGAAACAGATAGATATACACTTGCAATCTCCCTAACCCACACACAAACACGAACATAACACTTGTTTCCCGCATGTAGTGTCCAGCCTCCCTGGCTGAGTGTCATAGAGTGCACTGATCTTGACCGGGTGTGCTCTCCTGCATGCGATTAGATAAAAAAAAATATAACAATTTGATGTGAATGTGATATAAGAACATGGTATAATTGTATATCTTACATTGACGATTCGTGCATCGAGTACGGCGTAGGCATGAGTTGGAACCAGTCCCGTGCGTTCTTCATCAGCTGGTGTCAGTTCCCCGATAGCTGCTGTAGCCAGGAGTTCCCCATTCTGAAGGTGGCTGCGGATAGACTCGAACAGAGCGCCAGCGTTGAAGTCTGGGGAATCCTTACGGATGGCACTGCGCTCAGGAATCCACCCGGTTAGGGCGTGCAAGTCTATATTCTGGAGACAGCAGATTACAATTAGCTTACCAGCGGGGCACTAAGTAGCTTCAATCAAAATCCATATTCTCATCCTTACAATTTTCGCAAGTCATACCGGCGGGTATAGGTCAATGGTCAAAGCGTTTGCTTGAAAATCCAAAGGTCGTGGGTTCGATTCCCGACGAATATAAAAAAAAATAATTGTTAATCGATTTTTGAGCTCTAAAATATTCCCGGTTGGTGTGAATTTGATACCTCACCCGAAAAATGGCAGTCATAGCCTATTAATTAAAATTGGTGGTAGACGAAAGTCATTGCATGAAGACCACCTATTCATAGTAAATTCCTGTAATAATAAGGATTATGTGTGAATGTCGGGGTGTAGTCTATGGCATTGACAGATTACCGCTCTACATGTAGCGCTTAACTATATATAACATGGTAAGCGTTAAAGAATCCACAGATGAGGCTTCAGCATCACTATCACCATCTGTCGGTATTCTCTTGTATGTGTTTACATAAAAAAAAGTCAATGGTCAATGCCAAATTTTTAAGGAAAATTATTCGATACTTTGAAGCCTTTCCTGGTCAGGCAAATTTGTATAAAACTTGAGCAGGAGTGATTAGACGCTTAAGAATATCTGTTGGAGTGTTAGAGGCTGCAAATAATTCATCAAGTTTATTCCACAGTATATTTTCATGTGTCTCTCTAACCAACGTCTCTATGTTAGAGAGACACTGACTTTCGAAAAGCTCGTACCTCGATGCTTGCGACTAAGTGATAAAAGTGGGGGAAGCGATGAGGCGCATTTGACGTAAATTTTGCGACAACACTCCCACTGGAAAGTTTGTATGGCTTTTGGGGAGGTATTAATAAAAATCCTACTTCTAGATTATTAACTCTTAGTGTAAAATCTGACTGCATTTCTATTAATTATATCTGCAATGTGTTGCAATGTTTATTTCATTACCAAACGCTTACAACTTGGCCAATATGCACCGCCCATCAAGTAAGATAAATGAAAAATACTTGTATTGTGGGGAAAATCATATTTTTTGATTTTAGTTTAATTGAAATGTTGTTTGAATATGATTTTCTGAGGGTATTAATTCTTAATATATTTTTATAAGCTTATTTATCTGTGACATTACATTTCCTTATCAATATTAATACCAAAAAATATTAACATCAAAAAGTAAGCAAATACAGATGTACTGATAAGCTTTATTGCTTTCCAGCAGACAACACATTATTAACAATTGGTTTCGGAAAGATATCATCAACCTTCATGCACACAAACACGAAACACACATTGATATTATTATTTATTTTTAAAGTAACAATAATAATTTTTCACCTTTACCATAACGGCATAATACATGATATTATTTAATATATACTACATCCAGGATTGCTGCATTTAATTAATATGAGCAATATAAATAATTAGCACAAAAAAAGAGAAGAGCTATATATTTGACAATGTCAAATATAAAAATGTTAGTTTATGTTAAATATATAAGTAGTTATAAGACTCGGCGAGCATGCACCATTTTGTTTATTTTGACAGTCGCTTCCTGTTATGAGGAGCGGCATAGTTCACCAGATGGCCGCTATGAGTGTTTGGCGCAGTGTCTCACTACCACCGTCGAGTGAACAACATTTTTTGTGTTCCGGGCAGAGAACCGAATTTTGTCATTTAACGTAAAATAAATGTGAAATGTGCTACTCGACGAGTTGTTTGCTTTTTATCATATTTAAAGAATAAAACAAAACTTTGTTAATCCTTTCGTTAGGGCTCGGTGGAATACAAATTATGCTGTCAATATGGCGTGAATTTTTTAAACCATTTTTTTTTGCTTAAAACTAGTATTTGAAGCATGAATGTACTTATCTGAACTATTTTCTTATATCACATTGGTTCTTGTATCTTTTAGCTATCAGATGATGCATAAAAAACTATAATATTTAACAAACATTCATTATGTAACTCCATACATGTGGTGGCATTCACACATGTGGTTTACAGAAAAATCGCTCCTATGACGAAACCTAACGATATTTATTTACATGCTTTACAGATTCCTGTAAAGAATACATGTAGGTTGATAAAGAAAATGACTGCACTTCCAATTTCATACCATAGATGTCACAATGAGTACTGAAAGTAGCAAAACGATATATCACGTCAACCGATGTCAACGGTCGGGGAATCTTTGACGGCATATGCCAACAACCGATGCGAAAGTGTTAATAGCCTATGTAATGTTTGCAATATAAGATATAATAGTAAACAATAAACTTACACTATTGGACCCGGGGAAGTCGTATCCGCCCATCACTTTCATATAAGCTTTCTCCAACAACGCCACCCAGAACTCATCCTTGTGACTGGAGTACGAACACAGCAATTGATTGTACTTGCTCACAGGCAACAGATCATCGATGATTATCTAATATGCAGAAGGAAAGATATCACAAATTATCATCATCATTAGCCGGTGTCCATCCACTGTTGAATGTAGACCTCTTGCAAGAATCTCCATCCTCTTCTATCTTCGGCCTTCCACATCCAGGCTGCTCTCGTTATTCTTATGCTGTCGTCAGTCTATTTTGCCAGTTCTTGGACGCCACTCTAACACTTTTCTTCCCCATCGACCGTCGTTTCTTCGACAAATATTTCCTACACATTGCCACTTGAGTGTGCCTATTTGTTGGGTAACCTCCACTACTTGAGTTATTCTACATCGGATAAATCAAGACGCAGAATTATTCCATATCAGCCTCCTCAGAGAGCTTCTTTTATTCTATTTTATACATTTTTTTTTAGTTTATTTTATTTATATATATATAAATAAAATCTGACAGCAAGTCTCACCCATAAAATAAAAGTCACTCAGCGTGCTATGGAGAAATCCATGCTCGGAGTGTCGCTAAAAGATAGAATCCGAAACGAGGAAATACGCAGAAGAACTCAAGTAGTGGATGCTGCCCAACGAATAGGCACACTCAAGTGGCAATGGGCAGGTCATATCTGTCGAAGAGACGACGGTCGATGGGGAAGAAAAGTATTGGAATGGCGCCCAAGAACTGGCAAACGAAGCATTGGCCGACCCCCTACAAGATGGACTGACGATATAAGAAGAATAGCGGGAGTGACCTGGATGCGGAAGGCGGAGGATCGAAGAGGATGGAGACTCATGCGGGAGGCCTACGTTCAACAGTGGACGGACACAGGCTGATGATGATGATGATGATATATATATAAAAAAGGCTTGAACCACCGTTTAAGGACAATAATAAATATCCATTCCTCAGGAGCGTCGGGTTTATCATTCGATAAAAAAAGATTATTATTTAACACCCAAATATTTCTCTAGTACTATAGCCGCAATGTATGCAAGTAGCTCTTGCCCTGGAGGCTCCTGAGAACCATCTATGTTCCCATGCCTGCGACATATACAGGTGTTTTGGAACAAGGCATATATAATTCGAGTTGATAGAGCTGTGAAACGGCAATTTGCAGTGTCCATATGCTTCAAATATGGAGCAGAAATGGTAAAAAAAGCAATGTCATTATGGCGCGTCTAACAGCAGGTCTTACCCATAAAATAAAAGTCATCCAACGTACCACGGAGACTCTCTAATCCATGCTTAGTGTCTCTAAAAGATAGAATCCGAAACGAGGGTATCAGCAGAAGAGCTCAAGTAGTTGAGGCTACTTAACCGCTTCTGTGCCAAGAGCGAGATTACTCGCATTCTTGGCCGTGCCCAGCAGGCCGGCTATAGAAAAAGAGTGAGTACTCTCGCTCTGGTTTGAGCCTCTGTGTCATCATATGTCCCGTTTTTTTGGTTAATATAAAATATAGAACACACAGTGACATCTCTTGCTGCCATGTTGAAATAATTAGCTACTACGTATTGTCAAGAATTATCGATAATTCATCGATTTTAAAAATAGCTTTTGATTTTTTAAAAAAATGACAGCCCTCGGGGTCTCCCCATACGAAAACCGCTTGGCATAGAAAAGGTTAACAAATAGGCACATTCATGTCTGTAAGTCACGACGGTCGATGGAGAAGAAAAGTATTGGAGTAGCGTTCAAGAACAGGCAAACAGAGCGTTGGCCGGGCACTGATGTACTGATGATATCAGGAGGATAGTGGGAGTAGCCTGGCTGCGGAAGGTAGAGGATCGAAAAAGATGGAGACTCATGACGGAAGCCTACGTTCAAAGAGTGGACGGATACAGGTTGATGTTGTCATTTAGCAGAAAATTAAAATATCATTACCCTTAGAATATTTTATGAATTTTTGAATATATGGTGCATATAGTTGCCATATAATAAATTTAAGTATACTTTAAAAAAATAAAGATATTTTAAAGGAATTACCTTTCTGGGCACACCATTGATATGCAGTTTGATCATATATTTTCCAAACGGGTTTATGACGGGTTCGCCGCTCCTTTTTTTTGGGTAAATGATGGACGTTATGAGTCGCTTTTGAAATTTCTTTTCGTACAGAGCCGCGACAGCCAGCGAAGCTACAAAGGAACAATCCGATACAACCTAAAAATATTCAATAACAAAAATTGATAAACGTGAATTTCAAATGTTGAAATTTATAGAAATTATAATTATATATAATACCTTGGTATGCATAATAAAATACGTATAAGCGTTACCCGATTTATTATATTCTTCGGTCTATTGTCGAAAATTTAAAGTCACTTCACAAATATTTTTATGTAACCATTTTTTTGCTTAATTCGCAAAACATATTTGTAAATATTATAAAATGGAAACACGACAATGAAGTTAGAGTCATGCTATGGTGCTAGGCAGTCACTTCAGCGTGCTTGCTCTAAGCGTGATACACTCAAATTGACATATATTATCTGCGTTGTTGGGGGGATCTCCGTGTAATGTCGGCGTATGTTGTGTGTATTATGCGAGTGTGATGAGGTTTTGTTTGAATTGAAATGCCAAACTGCAAAGAAGCAACAGCATTACGGAGCATTTTCCGGCATTCTCAGTCGGAGTCTGTCCGAGGCTTGCAGATCATGGCAAAATGTTCTGTCCCGGGCAGACGATCAAAGTTTGTCAGTATTTTGTTTAATATAATTACAATGTGCCTCTCAAAAAGTTATGTGCTTTGTGACCTGTTTAGTGAGTTGCTCTTTAATAAAGGGGGGAATATCAGTACAAGACTGTTTAACAACATTGCCTCGGATGTTGATATATTTCACGCAAGGGAGGCCCAGTTCAGAAACAAGCTCCATGAATTTGTTTGGAGGAGTAATTTGTTGGAGTCCTAGGTATAATGAGCATTAGTAATTCCTGCTGAATGTCTTTTTTTTTTATCAATATATTGTGTGTTGTTTCTTCTACTTTCTTGTACTTCTTTTTTTGTGGATATTGTGTGTATTGATTTATATAAATTATTTCATTATTTATAAACGCTTTAAACTAACATTTGTATTGTTTGTAAGGTTAAAATAAAATAAAATTTAAATACATAAAAAAAAAAAATTTCAAGCTTTTTATTATTTTTACGTATGTGAAAGGTTCTCGCTTTTTTCCTGCATTTATTGTATTATTAAGGGTCCCTTGAACATCGTAATAATGTGTTTTCACTAAAGTATATTATATATTGCGCTCACCGTTTGTTTGATGCTAAAACAGTCCACGTGACTACCAACAATCATCTTAGGTTCCGTGCATATTTCATCAGGTCTCGCCCACTCTTTAAAGCTGTTCTTCTGCTTTGTGGACAGCGGCAGAAGCCCATCTTTATCAGTGAAGTTCACTGCATACTGGAACTTTTCGGAGAGGTCGATGCTCATGAAGGGTACAAACTGATTGTTGTTGATCTGCGATGTCTTGGTGAGAACCATCTTTTCCTCTTCTGTGTACATCGCCTGACCTCCTGCAACCTTCAGGTGAGCGCTGCTACCTCTATGAAGTGTTGTTTCTGAAAATGATATGTATCACAACAAAATTAGGCAAGTACTATACATACCTGTACTCTTCAACTTATACAAACAAAATGCAATAAATAACATCAGAGAAAAAATGGGCCATAGAGAGGGGATTAAAATAACGGGTCCGCCAAATAACTTTTTTTTTTTGAAAATGGGGCGCAAAACATCGAGTGTAGCTTCGGCTGTGTGGCACGTAGCGCCGTCCTGTTGAAACCAAATGTTGCCAATATCTTCCTCTTCAATTCTTGTAAGCAAAAATGGCCCGATAACGATCGCCATTGACTGTAACAGCCACTCCTTGCTTATTTTCGAAGTAATGTCGCAATATTTCCCAGCGTTGTTCAAGCGTATACACAACCATATTCGTTCAGCGGAAGGATAAAATTAATTATCTGTCAAATTAGATATGAGCTAAATGTTACCATTCACGAAATAAGCACTAGTTGAAAAAAAAACGTTAGATGGCGGACAATAGCATGATTTTCAAAGTAATGTCGCAATATTTTTCAGCGTTGTTCAAGCGTATACACAACCATATTCGTTTAGCGGAAGGATAAAACTAATTATCTGTCAAATCAGACATGAGCTAAGTGTTACCATTCACGAAATAAGCACAAGTTGAAAAAAAAGACGTTAGATGGCGGACCCTATACATGGCCAAAAGATTGATATGATAAGGTTTGCCGACGACATTGCTCTGATTGCTGAAACTGAAGATGAACTCACTGAAGCGCTGACATCCATGGAAAACATATTTAATTCTAACTTCAATATGAAGATAAACAGCACAAAAACCAAAGTCATGAGAGTAAGCCACAATGAGCAGCAGAAAATGAATATATCAATGCTAGGAGTACCCCTAAAAGATGCCAAAGAGTTTGTACACATATTGTCACATCATGCGCCATGATGGTCTTCTTCACGATATTGTGGAGGGGATGGTTGAGGGTACAAACTGTAGAGGGCGCCCTAGACGGGAGTATTTGCAGCAAGTGTTCGAGGACATGAGTTGTAGCTCTTATGCTGAGCTAAAGAGGGTTGCAGAGAACCGAGAGGAATGGAGATCGAGATGCAAGATTCTGTTGCTGCAAACCAATCCACCGGATTGATACTACGAAGAAAGAAGACTATACAAGCATGATATAAAATTATGCATGAGAAACAACATCATTAGAGTATTTATGTTTTTTCACATTCTTCTTTACAGCTGTAAATCTTGGCATATCATCAAGAGCCAATGCAGCCGCATGAGAAACAATAACAGATTAAGAGCATTTCAATAAATTTACATGGGTAAAATTGCTTTGAAATACGAGCAATTTGACCAAGGAAAGTTAAGAGTGTGAGTCTGTTAAGTGAGGATGCAGGATAATCAGATTATTTATGTTATTCTCTTTCTTCTTCCGCATCCACTCCCTATCTGGATCTGCCACACGCAGGCAACTGATATTATCCTAGCTCATCCCAAGCCATCTTAGCATCTGGACTTTATCGAGTACACTGTAAACCAGTCATGTGAAACTTGCTGCATGGGGCCTGCAAGCACCTCATCTGCGGCCTGTGGGCCCCTCAAAATTTTTCATTAGAAGTTCGAGTTCATGCTATTTTCTTTTTGGATCGGATTTTAGAGCAGCCATCTCAAATTCGCGGCATAATTACAGATGGAATTAATAGAAATGCAGTCAGATTCTACACTCAGAGTTAAGAATCTAGAAGTGGGGTTTTTATTAAAACCTCCCCAAAAGCTATACAAACTTAAAAAAAAACTGCCAGTAAAAAATATTTGTATATATTTGTGCGAACAGTTTTTTTTATTTATTAAATTAATATAATAGAGTAAAGTCCAAGTCGGAACTATAAGTAGTCGTTTCTCATCCATTCAGTCAATAGTTTGGTTCGAGACCCGAGTGGTACTTACTAAAATAAATAGACTGTCGGAAAAATAATAATATTAAGCTTGTGAATAAATGATGACTGATTGAATAATAAAAAAAATTAAAATATACATACTTTGAATATATACTATAGCGACATCTATCATACGATGATAACAATGACATTAATACTAGTTTCAACGTGAGTCGGTCCAGGCATAGTAATAGCCGAGTCGGCTGAGCGGTATGAATACCTGGGCATAGTTGGTTTCCAAGGTCCGCGGTTCGCATCCCACTTCTGCCGTTATTTTTGTGTTTGGATTGACGCGTTGAAAAAATAATTTTATGTATAGTATATGTATATTGAATTATTAAAAATAAACTCGATTCACATTTACACAATGTGATTTTTTTTCAAAATAAAATTCTAGTTTTTGTACTTTAAAATACAGTATATAGTTTTAGATTCACAAGGGCGTATTTATTTTTTATATCCATTTTAAATGTTAAGAGGTTATTGGTTCACCCTGTACAAAATGTTACAGTCAATTCAGCCAGCTTGCGTACTTAAAATACCTTATGTGGCCTTTTGTGCTTTTTGAGTTTGACGCCCCTGCTCTAAACAAAGTTGCCAATTCCCAATTGAAAAAGTACCAACTGGAATGGAAAACAATTTTTGATAAAAAAAAGGAACAGACGGATTGAATGTTTGAGACCAGTTATTTTCCTATGGGACTCTAACGAATAGAAGGAAAGGATACCTAGAAGAGAAAGTTGGATAATGTACAGATTTGACTGAGTTGAATGGATATAGAAATAGAGAAGTGGGAGAAACAATGTTATGAAAGCAACTTACTGGGTGTGGCTCGCACAGATACACTGGGAGTGACAGAGGTTATGCTGGCGCTGTGCTGTGTTGAGATGCTCTTAAAGTTGTCAGTCAGATCATCGACACTCGGGGTCAACGCCCCGGGAGAAGTCAGGCCTTTCAGCTGCTCTGCCCTCTCCAAGGCATTCTTCAAAACGCCATTCAATTTTGCTTTTTTGTTCTGATCAGCACATTTCTAAAAAATATTATTTAAAAAATATAGAATATAATTAAATTGATTGGTTTTATTCAAGGGATAAATTGATTAAAGCTACGATTTTTTTTTTAGTTTACTTTCATTTATTTAGCCTGTTAACCGGGAAAGTACCTTTTTAATTTTAAAACATGCAACAGGCCCAAACTCTCACTTGGACGTGTCAGTACGTCACGCCCGGTGGAAAGATAATCTATAGTATTTATTTATTCTATAAATCCGTGTTGCTGTCTGAGTAACATCAATTTCTTCATCAAAATCGAGTTACGGGGTCCATTTGTATTCCTAGCAGGCAACAAAGTGTTGAATATTGGTACAAGCATTCTCGTTTCTTTCTAAGATTCATATTAAACACAATAAACAAAAGAAATACATTTGTTTTGAAATTCAGTCTTTTAAAAAATATATCACATGTATGTTAAGTTCGACTCCACATAGAACCCATTGAAATACACGATGGTGCAAAATGAATTATCCAACGGTAATCATCCATGCGACTGACGGTCAGCAGGCACTAACTGATGCACTGTTTGCACTTGAAGGGAACATGTGTAAGTCTTTCACTTAAATTCGCTATGGGCTCCGTCTGGTGATGCCCAACTGCATCTGCTTGATGTTTCTTCTTTCTCAGCGACATGGGCAGCCACAAATACGATATTCTCTATCCCTGCAAGGTCTCCTGTGGTTCCAGCCTGTTTGAGTTGAGTAACTAAGCGCCGGAATGTTTGCCCAGTTGACGCGACACGATTAGGAAATCAACGTTAAAATTCACGCTGCATTAACACCACCGACCGATTATTGGTCAAAATAATCAAGACAATTATTCCACGCTTTTGCAGAGTATGTTGTTTCATTGCAAATCTGTAAACTGCATCTGACTAGTTCACAAATGTCAAATACAAGTGACGTAAAACGGAATTTGCAAAATTTTTTAAAAATCTTCCGATAGGGTGATTAAATTTGCGCCATCTTTGCGAATAAATGTCGAGTCAGACTCGACATAGGAATCCAAAAACTTAAGCAAACTGCAAACTATTATTATTAACTTTTGTAATACTTGCATAGACTATAACATATGTTTTATACTATGTCCTGTATTATTTTAATATGATCACTTAGTGTCTTACTTACAATGGAGATACCGAGTTCCACGGCTTGGGTGTAGAGTTCCACTGCTGTGTCTCGGAGTTCTTCCTCATCGGCGTCCATGGCTTGTTCAAACAGGAAGAAGCAACGCTGCAGCTTTTTCTCTTCTTCATCCTGGCTTTCCATTCCTTGAAAGAAGCAATTCTGCATAAGATGTAACATTTAAAAGAAGCAGTAAAAAAAAAAAACTGAGAAGTAAGAATTTAATAGTACCTAGTTGAGCAGCTCTGGTGCGATAGTCTTGTGCCTTGTTGTTGAGTGAAGCTGTGTGAGCTGGTGATGCTTGAGCTGCTGCACTGAACAACAGATTGGCAGCATACTGGAAGAAACACAAGCAATTACTTAAAGCGTTCTCGGGTTGAGGCATGAGAAGGTGGCATTTAAGGGGTGCATCCAAAACTGAAAACATTGTACCGTCATTGCCATTCCTTGATCTGAGTGCATTGGAAAGCTTGCGAAAGATAAAATTCATGATGAGCGTAAAAAGAAACGGAGTCAGTATGCAGCCTTGTTACATACCAGTGAGAATATTGGACCAGTTGGAGGCAATTACTCCAATCTAAACTCAGCTCTTGCTATCTAGATGGAAGTATTTGATAATATTATATGTCTCTATATTATATGCCCATAGATATATATGGTGCACTTTAAAATAAAATAATAATATAGATATTTTGTTTACGTTGTAATGAGTGATGGCTTCTGGTTTGTTGCCTCCTGTGTCAAAATCCACCGCCAATTTAGCGAGCCGGGAAGCTTCTTGAACTATCGACATTTTTACGTGGTGCTCAGATCTCTTCAACGGTCATCCTGTTCATTAATGAAACAATATATGAACGTAAGTTATTCAAATAAATTACCATCTTAAGTAATACGGATTTTATGCATATATTTCATACTCATTGAGACAATGATAAATTTAGCCATGCAATTATTTAAAAAAACAATCTTTTAATTATAGTCGTAATGGTGTCTCAAAATATTTACTATGTGGAGAGGTAGTTGATAGGATATTATGATGGACTTGAGACGAATTATAAAATTTATATGAAATAAAATGTGCTTGCATTCATGTTTACTTACTGAAATGAAACGTCATACTCTCTAAAAAAAAACAATTCCACACATTCAACTGTACGAATCACGTTAACCCTATTTTGTATTATTTGACAGCAGTAAAATGACGTTTCTATGAATGTTGCCATAAAAGAATAAAATATATATTTTTTCATACAAATTAACCCTTTTCCTGCCAAAGAAATATACTCTGTCTACTATGACACGCCAAGCTATTTCAGTATGTATTCGAAACATTCATACTGGCGATTTACGTCTATGCACGTAAATGGCAGTTAAGGCACGGATTGCTTGAACGTCTATGCGCGTAAATGGCAGAGTAAGAGTTAAGATTCGAATAATTTATATTCTTTATATAAAATATTCACAGTGTTATGGTATTAATATTTATATAAGTATTAATCAAGCAGAGGGAAATAATTTAAAGTTATAGTGAGTATTTTTTATATTTTCTTGATTTGAAGATTTCTTGAAAGATTATGATTTTGAGAATAAATAATTGGTTATCAAAAATATGTTATTTAAATCAATCTATATCACATGGTGTATCGTGAGTATAAGTTATTTTAAAAGCACCTGATAAGTATTTAAGATTTTTGTCGTTGTTATTATTGATTTTAAATTAATGAATATTTTATTGGGGGGGGGGAGACTAATTTCCCAAATTTTTAGAGAATCATATTCTGAATCGATTGATGCGTCAAAATCATTCAATTATTATATTAATGGGTACGTTAAAGTAAATAACAAATTTCAGCTAAGAAAAAACAAATTATAATATTTTATTAAGTTTAAGCAGTAAAAGTTTCACCATTTCAAAAGTACTTGTACTTGTATGATTTGTTGTTGTGTTGTTGATTTGAGAATTATGATTAACAATTGATAGCAATTATAGGTAAATGATAATATCGGGCAAACGTTCAACATAGTTTTGGAGGCACATATTATATTGATCCGTCAACATTTAGTATAATATCTTAAAAAAATATTTTTCAAATTTTAAAAAACAAGCAAGATTTAAAAAAAACACGTATTGAGGCTCCCGATGCCTTAACCCTTTCATTACGGCTCGGTTTAAATACAAATTATACTGTCAATTATAAAACATGTATTTGAAGCATAAATGTACTTATATGGTCTATTTTCATATAAGACATTGGTTCTTGTATCCTTTAGCTATCAGATGATGCATAAAAAACTATTCTTGGAAATTAGCATGACGATATATCACGTCAACCGATGTCAACGGTCGTGGAATCTTACAAGGCATATATCGGGTACCGAAGCGAACAGGTTAATGACGAAAAAATATCCAGGCCTCGGAAGCGTCGGGCTCACAATCCGAGCTCTTTAAAAACACGCTGATTATTGAACAGCTAAATTATTATTATGGAATGGTTAATGAGGTTTAGATTACTCCAACTGGAAACCCTTTCGATTGACACGTTATTTTATACTGCTAGAGATTCTTTTGAAATGTAAAATGAGTATACCACAAACGTAAAACCTTGGTATCTCACATGGATACTCTAACTGAGAAATGATACGGGAAGGGAGGTTTTTTAGATATCATATAAACCATACTTGTTTTTTATTATTTTATTTAAAACATGAATAAATTTATCATTCAATTACATTTGTCCAGGGTTCTAGAATTGTTTTATTTTGTGTATACAGGATGGCATCTAGAGGAGCCCGATGAGGTCCTCCAGCAATATAAGAAACCTTCTGAGAGGCGCTGAGGCTTTCCTTGTGCAATCGGTATCTGAAAGATGAATTTGAAAATTATATAGTAGAATTACAAACATCAATTGACTGTACTTTGCCCGCCATTTCAATTCCAGTTGAGAACCCAATGAAATAATGTGCCCTTTAAAGATTGTGTCGTGCATCTAATTTTATTTCATCTTAATTTTTTCCGGTAAGAGACCAAGCTCTCTCAAAAGACGCTGCCATGTAAGCCAATCAATTGGGGCAGATTCCGTAAACGGCACCTATAAAAGACAAGAATGATACATTGATAGTCCTATGAAAGATGACATTTGTTATTGTTGAACACAATTCGACACAGACCAATACAGCGATTTCTCATCCACAGATGTTGGAGAATTTATGTGTACTTTATAAGGAATGGCAAGAGAAGGTGGATTTAGGCGAGATATTTTCTTCAGATGCCCAAAAAGAGCATAAAGTATCGTACTATAAATGAGTCTGCATTCAACTCCGCACTGATATAGGTCGATAACCATATATTGGATGTACTCGGCGGAGCTCCAGAATACAACTGACTAGCGAAGAGGCGAGAATCAAATATCAAATAATTGTTGAAAATTTTCCCATGGGGAGTGAAACCTATACATTTAAAATAAATAAGGCATATAAACCTTCATATATAACCTAAATATATAAACGTTGATATTTAAAAATTAGCATACAATATAATAGTTTTTAAAGAAACAACTTAAAATACATATTTTTATTTGATGAATGACTATGTCATTGGAATAAAAAAATGAATATCTTACCAGAACCAAAAGACAAACGACAAGAAAGATCAAAAACTTGTATTCCATTTTGTATTAAATTGTAAGTAAATTCAATTAAACTGTACCTCTCACATTTGTAGTATTTATATTGTTAATCAATGAGATGACCAGGGTTCAATTTAAACACGAGGGAATACATTATTTTATATTAAAATAAGTGCAAAATCAGCTGATATAACAAACCTTGAAAATGCGACACTTGCGTGTATAGTTTGAAAGGAAGTAGTCCAAAATATTAAAAGCGGCGAAATATTAATTAATGAAATTACCATTTTTTCGAAGGCGATTTCCCACCTTAAAAAGTTTGGGAGCAAAAAAAACCTTTTCTTGCCTTAAGAATATTCCCTTCAAAAATATACTTAAATATAAAAAAGGGTTCCACCGCATTTCGTTCACAGACAATTCGTTCAACGACTCATCAGTAACAACGTGGGGCACACTGGAAGTCTGTTGCACAGGACATTTGGCGCACGGGATAACTGATGCTCTGGATATCTCGTTAACTTAATCTAACTTTACCTAAGTTATTTCGTTAACGAGACCCATGGATCTCTGTACTCTACGATCATTGGACAAATCCTTAGGTTAGGTTAGGTTAGGTTACCGAGACTTACACTATACAACGGAGTGAATGCTGAGATGATTTTGGTCTGTTTAGCTGCTATGGCACATAAACCATGGTAGGTAACATAACCGTGTAGCGGAACAAATCATCAGGTCAGGTTAGGCTTAGTTAGGTTAGGTTAGCTTGACCTCTCCAATACCGCCTTCTTAATATTCCCTATTGCACATCTTCTATGTGGAAAATCATTTTTATTTCACAGTTTATTACTCGGTTGTCAGTTGTGCAATGAGTTGGACAGTCGTCGTCTCGGTATTTTAAGTGGGTTTTTCATTCTGGTGAACACTGATTTTAAAAATCCATTATTTTTTCTCCTTCAGCATATGTCTGTTTTTCCGTGCAGAATTTCTCGAGCATTCTCCACATTGGAGGCTTTATTAGACAGATTGCTATGATCAAATTACTTGGACACCTATTTCAATCATGATTACTTTAAGCAAATTACATACTTGCTCTTTACGTATCTCTTTATGTTTTCAATAGTATTTATGGTTCTGCTAATTTCAAAGTAGTGGTGACACCAGTTTGTGTTTGAAAAGGTGTTAATGCAAACAATTTATTGTTTGCATAGTGTATTTTAATACTACCTCTGTTATTTTAACGCTGAAAAATACACGTCAAGAAACAATTGTGTATATTGACTTCATGAAACATATTGGTTTTTATACAAAGGATGATTGCAATAAATTTAATCATTGTTGTGTGATTGTCAATCATAATTTAAAATGATTTTAAGCTCCGATACAGAAAATATTTCTTAAGTAAACACAGCAACCATCTGCCTTTTTAGAATATATATATTCCATTGTGACAATTCATCCATTGATGAATTGTCAGGATGTAGGAAAAAATAACTCTTTGGAAAAATCTAATAAAAGAAAAAAAAATGGATATGTTTCCTTCACTCAACGAAAACATATATATATATATATATTTATTATTGATCAAGATCATTTGTGAGTGAAAGAGTTGCATCGCACCCTTAAAATTTTGATACGTTCCATCAAGCTTGGTCGGGATTTGAACCAATAGCATCTTAATGACAAACAAATGCTTTAACTACTAGTGACTAGAGTCTAGTGCAGTGGTTCTCAAACGGTGCACCGCGGTGCACTGGTGCACCGCGAGCTTGTTGCAGATGCACCGCGAGAAAAATGAGTAAAAAAAAAAAATCAAACGAAATCGTGAATCAAACCAAAATATTAATGACACAGAGAGAACGAGTGGAAGAAGTAATGACGATATTATTAGACATCATACGTCTCATACAAAAGAAAATATACCCAGTAAAATCAGAAAAATTAATCGACAGTATTCTGAAGAATATTTACGTTTCGGTTTTACTAGCATCAATGAGGAAGGATATCACATTACACTATGTGTCGTATGAGGAGAAAAACTGTCCAATAGCGCGATATATCTCGACAAGTTAAATAGCCATTTCATTACGAAGCACGCCGATCTTACATCCAAAAGTAAAGATTACTTTGAAAGATTGTTAAGCATGCAAAAAAAACAAGCGAAATATTTTGAGAAAACTGTTAAAATTTCCGATAAGGCACTACTGGTGTCATACGTGATTGCTGAATTGATCGCTATACAATTAAAACCACATACTATAGCAGAGTCTCTAATTTTACCTGCATGTTGTGAAGTAGAAAAATTATGTTTGGTGATGACACAAAAAATAAAATTATGAAAATTTCTGTTTCAAACGATACAATAAAAAGAAGAATTTTAAATATGTCGGATGATATTGCAAAAAACAGTTACTGATAAACTTTTCAAACGACATTTTGCTTTACAAGTCGACGAATCGACTGAAATTAGCAGTAAGGCACAATTACTAGGGTTCGTTCGTTTCATAATCGAAAAAAAAATAGTGAATTAATATCTAAACTGCAAATAACTTACCGAACATACGATTGGACAATATGTTTTTGTTTATTTATTTATTTATATTTAGAACAACTTAAAATATCGTAAGAGTCATGTGAAGGAATTTGTACAGATGGTGCTCCTTCAATGGTAGGCTCAATTAAAGGATTAAAATTAAAGGATGTTACCCTTGCAAAGAAAAGAAACCCTCATATTATATCTACGCACTGTTTTTTACATAGAGAATCTTTATCATCGAAAACATTACCAGCGGCACTAAAACCTGTACTATATCAAATTGTAAATATGGTGAATTTCATAAGATCAATACCCTTAAAAACACACATATTTACAAAACTTTGCATTTCTATGGGAGCTAAACATGAGTGTTTGCTTTTCCACACTGAAGTCAGGTAGTTATCTAGGGGTGAAGTTATTTCTAGATTCATAGCACTTAAGAATGAGTTATTAATCGTTTTTCGAAATGAAGGTATGGATGATTTTGTTAAATGTCTTCAGAATAATGATTGCTATACTAAAGTAGCATATTAAGCAGATGTTTTTAATTACTTAAATAACGTTAACACAACCATTCAAGGAAAAAACGAAAATTATTTGTCATCCATTGATGAATTGTCAGGATGTAGGAAAAAATAACTCTTTGGAAAAATCTAATAAAAGAAAAAAAAATGGATATGTTTCCTTCACTCAACGAAAACATACCAGAAGAATTTTTCTTTCGCGATAATAGATCATTTAACTTTCTTAGAACAAAATATCGCACATTGTTTTCCTTCTTTAAATATAGAAAATTATGACTGCATACGAAATTCATTTATGTTAGCTTGGATTCTCAACAACAACTAGTATAAAAAATATAAAACGACAAAGACTTACAAATTTAGACGATGAATTGAGGGTAGCTATATCAAATATTCGAGCAAATATTTCTGATATATGCATAAACCAACAAGCTCAGGTATCCCATTGATTTTTGATTGATAATATAAATCAAATTTTATTAAGCATGGACGTCATTTTGGGTGGATGAGAGCCGGGAGAGAAATGACCCCCTTTCTAGATTACATTCACCTTTAAATCTTAATACAAATAATTTTAATACAACATGTATAAATATAAAAAAAAAATCTAACGAAAAATTTACGAAGTAAATTTATATTGAATGTTTTTTTTTCTATATATATATTTTTATGTAAACGCATGCAGGAGAGCACAACCGGTCAAGACCAGTGCACTCTATGACGCTCAGCCAGGGAGGCTGGACGCTGCATGCGGGAAACGTGTGTTGTGGTCGTGTTTGTGTGTGGGTTGGGGAGATTGCAAGTGTATATTTATCTGTTTCTTGAAGAGATCCAGATTGTAGGAAGGAGGAAACACAGACGCTGGAAGAGCATTCCATAGCTTACCGGTGGCATTAAGGAAGGAACTTTGGAAGCTGCCAGTTCTTGGTCGACATATATTAACCGTGTATGGATGTTCGGCAAGTGTAAGACGAGTTTGTCGGCTGTGAGTGGGTGCAGGAGGAATTAGTTCTTTAAGTTCCGAAGAGCAGCGACCGTGGTAATAGCGGTAGAAAAGACTAAGAGAACCAACCTTACGTCTGTGTTCCATTGATTGTAGATTAGACGTAAGGGTGTCATTGTTTATCAAACGAATTGCTCTTCTTTGAACTGAGTCAATTAAGTTTAGAAGGTATTTTGGGGCTCCAATCCAAAGGTGACTGCCGTATTCAAGGATAGGTCGGATTTGTCCTTTATATAGAAGAAGAAGTTGTTTATCGTTGAAATACCGACGTGATCTATATAATACACCTAGTTTTTGGAAGCGAGACCGGCTTTACATTTAATTGACTCGTAATATTTGACATTATTCGATATTGATAATCCAAGCATGTTGATGGAGCTTGCTTTCGGAAGAGAACAACCGTTGAAAGATACAGGATCCATAGTAGTCTTCTTGGTGGAGAAAGTACATGATTGGGTTTTTGAAATGTTGAAACTGACGAGGTTGAGGTCGCCCCATCGTGAAACCCTTTCAAGAGACATGTTCATCTTCTTCACCAGAGATTCCCTAGCAGTAGATAGTTCCGAATGTTTCGGAGGTTTTTGGAAGAGTATACTCTCATGGACAGTGCTGTCGTCGGCATAACAGTGAATGTTTGCGCAGTGAAGCAAATCATTCACATGCAGAAGGAAAAGAGTGGGCGACAGCACAGAGCCCTGTGGAACTCCTGAGTTGATTTTATGGCAGGAAGAAGAAAAGCCATCTACGACAGTGATGATGCTTCGATCACTCAAGAAGTTTTCAATCCAGGAGCACAGGGAGGGAGTTAGTCCATAAGACGGTAATTTATTCACCAGACCGCGATGCCAGACTCTATCGAACGTCTTGGAGATATCCAGGGCAACAGCTTGCGTTTCTCCAAAGCATTCGACGGATTTCCCCCAAACATGTGTGACATATGCCAAGAGATCGCCGCACGATCGACTACGGCGGAAGCCATATTGCCGATCGCACAGAAGATCATTCTTCTCTAAGTAGTTTAGAAGTTGGCTGTTAATTAAACGTTCCATCACTTTGGAGAGTAGTGATGTGATGGCTATAGGGCGATAGTTTGTGGGCTCACTTCGGTCTCCTTTTTTTGGAACTGGGTGAACAAGGGCTTTTTTCCATCCCTGGGGAACAATACCACATCTAAAGGACAATCTAAAAAGTTTGGTGAGCACAGGACTAAGTTCAGGAGCGCAAGTTTTTAATACCACCGCTGGTATGCCATCTGGGCCACTGGCTTTGTTGGTTGCTAATTGGAGAAGTTCTCGACGTACGGCTTTGAGGCTGAATTTTACAGCCCCCATCTGCTTGCCACAGTGAGGAATGGATGGGAGGTTGGCCCCACCATCGTCGAGTGTGGAATTGGAAGCAAACAGCGAACCAAGAAGTTCAGCCTTCTCTTTGGAGGCTAGAGCCAGTGAGCCATCGGCATTAGTCAGCGGTGGAAAAGAAGAAGTGCAAAAGTTGCTGCCAATAGAGTTAGCGGGAGACCAGAATGCTCTACTACCGGCAGGGCAAGCGGACAACTTGTTGCAAATTTGTACATTGAACTTGTCTTTGGAGTCATTAATGGTTTTCTTGCATTCTTTGGAGGCTAAATTGTATGCTGCACGACTTATGGGGTCGTTATTTTTCGTAGTTTGTTGTATGCGGTATTCCTGCGTTTTACGGCCTCGGCACAGTCACGGTTAAACCAGCTTTTTAAGGTGGTGCCCATAGTTTTCGTGGAGTGAGGAATAAAACATTCCATTCCTTGGATGATTACATCCTCCACCAGATTGGCACATATTGAAGGGTCCTTATGTTTGAAGCAAATATCTCCCCACGGGTATCCTCCGTAAAATCCACGTGATCCGTTCCAGTCAGCCGACCTGTAGTGCCACACACGTCGTTTGTTTTGTAATTTAATAATATTTTTTTTAAATATTATTAACTTAAATTAAAAAGAAAATATGTCAAATAAATTGTACGTAATTTAGTATGTAACATTTTTTAAAAATAAGTATGTAACAAAAATGATTTCTATATATTTTTTGACCTCTTAATTCTGGTGCACCGCCATTTTTTTCCACGATCAAAAGTGCACCGTGACTTCAAAAAGGGTGAGAGCCACTGGTCTAGTGACTAGACCACGGGTCGTCAACCTGGTCCGTACCGCCCACTAGTGGGCGATACGGACGTAAGTTGATAAGTTGATAACCATATATGGATGTACTCGGCGGAACTCCGGAATACAACTAACTAGCGAAGAGGCGAGAATCAAATAATTGTTGAAAATTTACCCATGGGGAGTGAAACCTATACATTTAAAAAAAATAAAGAAGGCATATAAACCCTCATATATAACCTAAATATATTAACTTTAATATTTAAAAATTAGCACACAATATAATAGTTTTTAAATAAACAACTTAAAATACATATTTTTATTTGATTATTGAAGTCATTGGAATAAAAAAAAATGAATATCTTACCAGAACCAAAAGGCAAAGGACAAGAAAGATCAAAAACTTGTATTCCATTTTGTATTAAATTGTAAGTAAATTCAATTAAACTGTACCTCTCACATTTGTGGTATTTATATTGTTAATCAATGAGGTGACCAGGGTTCAATTTAAACATGTGGGAATATATTATTTTATATTAAAATAAGTGCAAAATCAGCCGATATAACAAACCTTGAAAATGCAACACCTGTGTGTATATTTTGAAAGGTATAAGTTATAGTCCAAAATATTAAAAGCGTTGAAATATTAATTAATTACATTACCATTTATTCGAAGGCGATTTCCCACCTTAAAAAGTTTGGGAGCCAAAAAAACGTTTTCTTACCTTAAGAATATTCCCTTCAAAAATATACTTAAATACAAAAAAGGGTTCCACCGCATTTTGTTCACAAACAATTCGATCAACGATTCATCAGTAACGACGTGGGGCACACTGGAAGACTGGTGCACAGGACATTTGGCGCACGTGATAACTGGTGCACTCGATATCTCGTTAATCTAATCTAACCTAAGTTATTTCGTTAACGAGACCTATAGATCTCTGTACTCTACGATCACTGGACAAATCTTTAGGTTAGGTTAGGTTACCGAAATTTACACTATACAACGGAGTGAATGCTGAGATGATTTTGGTCTGTTTAGCTGCTATGGCACATAAACCATGGTAGGTAACATAACTATGTAGTGGAACAAATCCTTAGGTTAGGTTAGGTTAGCTAGACCTCTCCAATACCACCTTCTTTATTCTCCATTGCACGTCTTCTATGTGGAAAATCATTTTTATTTCACAATCTATTACTCGGTTGTCAGTTGTGCAATGAGTTGGACAGTCTTCGTCTCGGCATTTTAAGTAGGTTTTTCATTCTGGTGAACACTGATATAATAATAATAAATCCATTATTTTGTCTCCTTCAGCATGTGTTTGTTTTTCTGTACAGAATTTCTTAAGCATTCTCTACATTAGTGGCTTTATTAGACAGATCGCTAAGAACAGATTACTTTGATACTTATTTCAATCATGATTACTTTAAGCACCTAACTTTCTCCACCAAGACGACTGCTATGGATCCTGTATCTTTCAACGGTTGTTCTCTTCGAAAAGCAAGCTCCATCAACATGCTTGGATTATCAATCTCGAATAATGCCAAATATTACGAGTCAATTAAGTGCAAAGCCGGTCTCGCTTCCAAAAAACTAGGTGTATTATATAGATCACGTCGGTATTTCAACGATAAACAACTTCTTCTTCTATATAAAGGACAAATCCGACCTATCCTTGAATACGGCAGTCACCTTTGGATTGGAGCCCCAAAATACCTTCTAAACTTGATTGACCCAGTTCAAAGAAGAGCAATTTGTTTGATAAACAATGACACTTTAACGTCTAACCTGCAATCAACGGAACACAGGCGTAAGATTGGTTCTCTTAGTCTTTTCTACCGTTATTAACACGGTCACTTCTCTTCGGAACTTAAAGAACTAAATCCTCCTGCACCCACCCACAACCGACAAACTCGTCTCACACTTGCCGAACATCCATACACGGTTAATATATGTCGACCAAGAACTGGCAGCTTCCAAAGCTCCTTCGTTAATGCCACCGGTAAACTATGGAATGCTCTTCCAGCGTCTGTTTCGTCCTTTGTACAATCTGGATCTCTTCAAGAAACAGATAAATATACACTTGCAATCCCCAACCCACACACAAACACAACACACATTTCCCGCATGTAGCGTCCAGCTTCCCTGGCTGAGCGTCATAGAGAGCACTGGTCTTGACCGGGTGTGCTCTCCTGCATGCGTTTACATAAAAAATAAAGATGCAAATTACATTCTTACTCTTAACGTTTTTCTTTATGTTTTCAATAGTATTTATGGTTCTGCTAATTCCAAAGTAGTGGTGACACTAACTTGTGTTTGTAAAGGTGTTTATATCGTCGATGATTACTTTATCCTACAAAATCTTATGCAAACAATTAAATAGTACCTCTGTTATTTTAACACTGAAAAATACATATCAAGAAACAATTGTGTATATTGACTTCATGAAACATATTGGTTTTTATACAAAGGATGATTGCAATAAATTTAATGTTGTGTGATTACCAATCATAATTTAAAATGATTTTAAGCTCCGATACAGAAAATATTTCTTAAATAAACACAGCAACCATCTGCCTATTTAGAATGATATATATATATATTTGCGAGTGAAAGAGTTGCATCGTACCCTTAAAATGTTGGATGCAAAGTTATCATTGATGAACAAGCTTTTTTAACCCTTCCCTTACTGTGCTATATGTAATCGTGTCGAAAACAACAGGGTCAGATCCTGTCTGCCCAGAAGTGGGCGACGTCGATACCTGAGCCACCCTGCGGCTGAACATGTGGAGAAGCGCAACCGAGGGAAATACTTTGACTGTCCCGAAAGAGAACCTTGCCCCTGGACACGACCAGGGGTGGAATATATGGAGGTCCCTTAACAGACTTCGGACCGGAGTAAGCAAGACGGGGACACAAATGAAAGCCACGCAGTTTTACAGCAGACCGACTGAATGTGACTGCGGCGCGGAGCAGACCCTGTCACACCTTCTGGAGTGTGCTCTGTGTCCGAGTAGCTGCACCCAGGAAGACCTGATGATGGCCGGGAGTAACGCTATCGACGTCGCCCCCTTCTGGGCAGATAGGATCTGACCCTGTTGTTTCCCACACAATTATATATATATTATATTTTATATGGATATTCTCATTATTATTAGAGTCGAGATGTAATAAATACATATCATCGGAAAGCTAAGATTTTAATGTCACATTGTTCAACGACATTGTTATCATAAAACACTACACTGCAGAACTGCAAGACAACATCGACAGATATCAAGCAAACTTCCAGCAATTGAAAATGCGAATTAATCCAAAAAAGAACCAACGCGGGAAGAAACCAGTGCGGGTCATACTATTGAGAGGATCGATAGTTCCAGATATCTTAGCGTACATGTCACTGAGAACGGCATAGAGCAAGTGATTTTAACTCAACACGCAATATCTTGGATATTATGACTACAATTTGAACATTTTTTAAGGCAACTTACCGAGCGGCAAAGATTAGTTACGACTCTGGTTTTACATTCTCGTATGAAGTAAATACCACTTGATTATTGGAACAAAACAACCAATAAATAATAACTTAAACCATATGTATCTACTAAATCATTAGAAACTGTTATTTTAATAATTGTTTGCAGGCTTTTCATTTGAATTGTTTACAGTGTGACCTCTGCATACAAAAAATATTATTTTCTTTTAAGTATTTGATTTAATGTATGGAATACTATTTCTGTTTGGTTGCATCATTATTGACGGACAAGTGTGTAAAGAATTTGCTAGTTCAACATTATCTTTTAAACAAGTTGGGTACCTATTTCGTCAAGGTGGTCAAATAACTTCTCTTTAGATACCAAATCTAAATCTGAACCACAACCAGTCGGTTTTCGTTAGTTAATCAAAAAACACAGCAACCAAAGAAACAACAACTGTTGTTTTTTTAATGTACACACATACAGGATAATACTGACAGATGGTGATAGTAATTCTGAAGTCTCATCTGTGTAATTCTATGACACTTACCGTGGTGGATATGGCTAAGCGCTGCATATGAAGTGTCGATCCGCCAAAGTCATAGACTACAGCCTGAGATTCACGCATCATCCTTATTATTACAGGAATTTACTATGAATGGGTGGTCTTTACGGAACGAGTGTTGCCTACCACCAATTGTAATTAATAGGCTATAACTGGCATTTTACTGGTGAGGGTTCAAATTCACAACCAACCGGGCGTATTTTAGAGCTCAGAAATCGATTAGAAATCTTTTTTTTTTTAATCTCCGTCGAGGATTGAAACCACGACCTTTGACTTGCAAAGCAAACGCTTTGACCATTGAGCTATACCCGCCTTAGACGATCAAAACATATAAACGGTGCACGTCTGTGTTTCCTTCTTCCTGTATACAATCGGGATGGATGTTTAACCAATGCATCCTCCCAGTATTAACTTATAGCAGCAAGTGTTACACATAAAACAAAGGTCACCCAAAGAGAGATCCATGCTCGGAGTGTCTCTAAAAGACATAATCAGAAACGAGGATATCCAAAGAAGAGCTTAAATAGTAGAGGCTACCCAACGAATAGGCACAATCAAGAGTCAATGGGCAGGATATATCTGTTGAAGAGACGACGATCGATGGGAAAGAAAAGTGTTGGAGCGGCATCCAAGAATTTGAAAAGCGTTGGTCGATCCCCTTGCAAGATGGACTGACGACATCAGAAGAATAGCGAAAGTAGCCTGGATGCGGAAGGCGGAGAATTGAAGAGGATGGAGACTCATGCGGGAGGCCTACGTTCAACAGAGGACAGACACAGGCTGATGATGATAATGACAGTCTAAAAAAAAAACAATTGTATATAATATTTGTTTATTTCTTTGTAAATAAATAAATATAATACAGTCAATACATTACATGATACTGGTAAACACTTTATAGGATGCCATCACATAATTATATTTTTCTAAGATGGAGGATATGGGCATTAAAAAATAATCAATAAAAACCTTAGTCTGATGGTAGATGTTGTGTCTCATCTCAAGGCAGTACACATCATGAAGTTATATCAAATATGTTTTGTGAAATCTTAGGTGAAAACGTTGGAGTATATGGCTATAGCAATCTCAGGACCACAGCAATCCCATACATGTCAATCGTATTGGAGGATAAGGAAGGGAATGATTAATATTTTTTTATTTTATTATGTAAACACATACAGGAGAATACCGACAGATGGTGATAGTAATTCTAAAGTCTCATCTGTGGAATTCTATGACGCTTACCATGGTGTATATGGCTAAACGCTGCAATGGAGTGTTGATCTGCCAATGTCATAGACTGCAGCCCGAGATTCACGCATCATCCTTTATTATTACAGGAATTTACTATGAATGGGTTGTCTTCACGGGACGACTTTCGTGTGCCACCAATTTTAATTAATAGACTATGACTGGCATTTTTCGGGTGATGGATCAAATTCACACTAACCGGGTGTATTTCAGAGCTCAGAAATCAATTAAAAATCCTTTTTTTTTTTAATCTCCGTCGGGGATCGAACCCACGACCTTTGGCTAGCAAAGCAAACGCTTTGACCATTGAGCTATGACCGCCGTTAATAATTTATAGTTAGTATGTATTGTATAGTTTAAATGGCTTATAATTTCTAGCATCTTTCAGAATGCAAAAACTATATAAAAACAACTGCAAAACAAGCGTATTTATATTATTGTAACACATTGAGCTTAGTTGTTTTGATGAGAAAGTATAAACAATGTTGTTTTGTAGGTTATGTTATTCACCGAGATATATATACAGGTATATATATATATTAACCTTCAAACGCCCAGTGGTCTCATACAGGACCGCAAATTTGCGTCATTCAATGCCCTAGCAGGCCAATGTGTGTAATATTTCGTCGCACAATAGATTCTTCCATGAACTTACTTTAATACTATTATTACAAATTAATGTTATCCGATTGTGAAATGAACCATAAGCACTTTCTCTATGGGAGCGTAGGGCATTGAACGACGCAAATCTGCGGTCCCGTAAGGAAACCACTGGGCGTTGAAAGGTTAATTATGTTATAATTATACATTGTTAATAGTTCATATTAACATTATTCACATTGTAGTGAAGCCACAGTATAAAAGGTTTATTCGCTAATATTCATTTTTATGTATATGTATTAAGTATCATCTCTGTTTGAACAGCATTCTGTTTCAAATCAAAATACAAGTAAATCGAATTTGTGCAATTGAATTCCTTGTCTGTAAGAAACCAAATAATATACAGATACACTATTTTAATATCAATTATCAAATAAACAAATTAATTCGTTTTTTTGGCAATTTGAAGTGTGTCCATGTTTTTTGTCAGCTTAGCAGGAAAACGGATAATTTAGCTCTACCGTAATAATAAATACTTTTTTATTTACCTTGTTTTTACATGGATAACGTTACAAATGAGCTCTGCTTAGGAGACTGCAGTTTCGACTAACTTGTAGCCTTCCTCAATCCATCACTGTCGAGAGACAACTGAGCTGCATAGGTACTTCCAAAGTGGTCGAACCCATTTATGCAGGAGAGCGAGTAGGGTCTCTTATCATTCCCTGATAGACACACCTCCTACTACTGTCAACGGCCTTCATAAACATTCAATGTTTAATCATTTTAACAGCAAAATTAACACAATTATATTAACTTTAATGACAGTAACACATCAGATCATCATTATATTTTAACCATTAATGATGAGCTCTACTTTGATTATTAATTGCAGATTAAACCATTGCATTGACTATTATTATCATCTGGTCTATTCTCTAATATAGTCAAATATTGTTAAATATCCAACACGAGGGAAGTTCGATGATTTGAAGAATAACAGCATTCCAACATCAGAGAGAAATAGATACGAGAAAAAAAATACACTGCTTTTTTATGCAATCGCACGCAGGAGAGCATAACCAGTCGAGACCAGTTATGGCTTTTAGCTAGGACGCTGCATGCAGGAACATTATGTTGTGTTTGTCTGTGGAGATTGCAAGTGTAAATTTATTTGTTTCTTAAAGAAATACACATTTTCTGAAGGAGAAAACATAAGATACTGGAAGAACATTATAGAGCTCACCGATGGTATTTAAGAAGGAATTTTGAGAACTGGCAGTTCTTGGTCGACATACATTAACTGCGTAAGCATGTTTGGCAAGTGTACGACGAGTTTGTCGGTTGTGGGTTGGTTTAGGAAGAATTAAATTGTATAAACAATATTATCTTTCATTCAGCAGATATACGTCGAAACGTATCTTTATTCCAATGTATTTCTTAGTACTAACTGAAATGATCGGCATCATTATATGGCAGTCGGAATCGACAAAGAAACAAATGATCCATAAAAAAGAATAAGTAAAATAATCAAGTTATTAGTTGGAGGAGGTTGTATGAGAATAGTAGAAGACTGAAGTCTAGAAAAATCAGTGACGTAAGATGACACGTGTCTTCTTTATATTCCAGTAAAAAATATCGACTACGTTCCTTTTTTATCAAAATATGCAAAATGGCAAATAATTAAATGTTTAAATACTACCGTTTGAGTATCTACACAACCATTGGCAATATACATATATATTGTAGCAATTTAATATTCTAAAAATGTATTTCACATACATTGTATCCATTTATATCAGCGGTATTCAACCTGATGCTTATCGCCCCTCACTGGTGGACAGTAATTTATAAATATGCATAATCTTACAATAAAAACAAAAAATATTGTAGAACAAACCTATTAAACACATAACTGTCCAATGTTTGAAACACGATTTTTTTATTGTTATCGAACAGTCATCATCATCATCATCAGCCTGTGTCCGTCCACTGTTGAACGTAGGCCTCCCGCATGAGTCTCCATCCTCTTCGATCCTCCGCCTTCCGCATCCAGGTCACTCCCGCTATTCTTCTTATATCGTCAGTCCATCTTGTAGGGGGTCGGCCAATGCTTCGTTTGCCAGTTCTTGGGCGCCATTCCAATACTTTTCTTCCCCATCGACCATCGTCTCTTCGACAGATATGACCTGCCCATTGCCACTTGAGTGTGCCTATTCGTTGGGTAGCATCCACTACTTGAGTTCTTCTGCGTATTTCCTCGTTTCGGATTCTATCTTTTAGCGACACTCCGAGCATGGATCTCTCCATAGCACGCTGGGTGACTTTTATTTTATGGGTAAGACTTGCTGTCAGATTCTATGTCTCTGCGCCATAAGTTAATACAGGGAGGACGCATTGGTTAAACGCCTTAGTTTTAAGGCATTGCGGAATTTTCGCTTTAAAAATGTACTTTAGTTTTCCAAATGCTGCCCATCCCAGTTGTATGCGCCTGTCGATTTCTTTTGAGAAGTTATTTCGCCCTAGTTGTATTACTTGTCCCAGATAGGTATAGTCGTTTACAACCTCTATTTCTGTTCCTCCAATGGAAATAGGATCAAAGGTCTGTGAAATATGACTATTAATCATGGCTTTTGTTTTATCCATGTTCATTTTCAGACCAATTTTGTTCGACGCTTCATTGAGGTCGTAGAGCATGTCTTGGAGCTTGTCAGGTGATTCGGCTATTAGCACTATGTCATCTGCAAATCGGAGGTGAGAAATGTACTCTCCGTTAATATTTACTCCACATTTTGTCCAGGATAGCAGTTTAAAAATATCTTCTAGGGCGTTTGTGAAGAGTTTTGGAGATATAACATCTCCTTGTCTAACACCTTTGTTTATAGAAATATTGTTAGTGCTATCATGGAGCTGGACCATCATTGTTGCAGATTTGTAAAGAGATTTTATTATCTCTATATACCGATAGTCTATTTTGCAGCGTTGTAGTGAATCTAGCACTGCCCAAGTCTCGATTGAGTCAAATGCCTTTTCATAGTCTACAAAGGCGAGGCAGAGTGGCTGATTATATTCTTCGGTTTTCTGAATGATTTGTCTTAGCGTGTGGATATGATCAATTGTACTAAAGCCTTTCCTAAACCCAGCTTGCTCTCGAGGTTGAAATTCATCAAATCGACCCGTCAGCCTGTTTGTTAAAATTCTGGAGAATACTTTATACACATGGGAAAGAAGGGAAATGGGTCGGTAGTTTTTGAGCAGTGATTTATCCCCTTTTTGTGGAACAATATCACAATACTCGTACTCCATGTCGCCGGGGTTTCTCCATGTTCTATTACCTTGTTGAATAGTTTTTTAAGCTCTTTCAACAGAGGGGTTCCTCCTACTTTCAGAAGCTCAGATGTAATTCCGTCTTCTCCAGGGGCTTTGTTGTTCTTAAGTTGTTTTAGGGCCGATTTAATTTCGAATATACTTATATCTGGGATGTCTTCAGACCAGTGCTTTGTGAGAGTAGCCCTCTTGTCGTCCGCAGATCTGTCATTAGGACCTGGCATCGTAGATGAATACAATAACCCGTAGAAATGTTCTATTTCCTTCAGTATATCATTAAGATTTGTTGTTATCTTCCCATCGTGTGTCTTTATCGAACAGTGAGTACACTGAATGATAAAATGTGCATTTATCGTATGTTGTAATGTCAGAATTAAATAAGTTTTTTTATAATACTCCAATCCATCGCCCAGGCTTTGTATGGCAAAAAATGATTTTATTGCAATATTTAGAGAACACAATATTTTAGTCTTAAAAATTCGATTAGTTTCAAAACAAAGTATGTATTGCTTTACAAATTCATAATTCCTGGATTCTATGCATTTACAGTACGAATTTCGCTGGACAGTTGAATACTTATAACGCATATAAAGATATTAATTAATTTTCTTAAAAATGTAGTCTTAATAGTGTCAGCAAGATTATATAAAGATACGAATTTGGGCGATAGATATCAAGAGGTTGAATACTTCTGATTTACACATTTAACATTTTCTTAAAGCATTGATTACATATCCTTATATTTAGATAAAACATTCATCTTCTTCTTATTATTAAATTATTCATATCAAGAGATAAACCAAGTAACTTCTAACGCAGGTTATGCAATCCTCTGTACCGTGTTCGACTACAAATTTTATAATTAATAAAGATATAAATTATGTTTTAAACGCCCGGCGTGAGACTTATCACATCAACCATTAAAATGTCCATCTTAGTTTAAAACTAATCGTGTTTGAAAGTCATCTTGTGAACAACTCACAATTAATGGAAAAACACTTCACAAAAATATTTATTCTTTGTCTATGGAAACACACATGTCCCTAGAACGAGGTGAGCCGTTTCGTTGGACATATTGTGAATAGCTGTAATCTACATAAGGGGATTAGTTAAGAGACAGTTTGATTGATAGATCCCACCAAGGTATTTTTAAATCTCAGCTTCACCGGACGTAAGCCCGTAGTAGAACTTTCTTGGTTTATTTAATGACATAAATATTAAACCTAAGCTTACCAACATCATAAATATTTAATGTCATATTCCTTGTATGTTTTTTGAGTCACAAATACTGTTCTCAGTTAGTATAATATAAAGAAGTCAAAAATTCTTTCCGTTCAAAAAAAAGAAATTGTCAAATAAAAAGAAAACATTATCAGCAAATATGTTACTCTAGAGAGCAAAATAATGTATTTTTTATCTTATTCGACAGCTTCACACTTAACATAAACTCTTTATTATGTTGAGCATATGACAAACATAAACTTCAAAAACAAACATACACCTTTATAGGGCCCGAGGTTATCGAAGTGGGGATTTAATGTATACAAAAAAAATGGAGGTTAGAAAATTAACCAGACGTCCACTTTTAGACAAGAATAATTATTAATAGTAATAATAATAGGCCGACAGTTTTATTAAAGCTCATCGTAAAAGTATACTCTTCAAAATTATATTTAAATAAATTACAAAATAAGTACTTTTGATTGCACAAACGTGATGCATTGCGAGTAAAATTATTCTGATCGAAAATGGCTACTCAACGTAGCTGAAACATGTCGTCTCCCAATAAAAAAAGACTGCAATAATACTATATAATCTATTACTTCATACTTATCGAGCTAAGCATCGCATATATAGTCAGTGTTGTTTATTGTGATGCTGGTAACCAGAATCGGCTACAGAAAACAGTCCCACTTATATACAAATACTTAGAGAAATTATGAGAAATTAGGAGAAATTATTTGTAATTATAATTCATCTTCATAGAATAAACAATTTGAATAGATACTACGTCATTTCACTCCAATAAACGATGCATTAAAATAACTAGTGACTACACATTCATTAAAAAAAAATTAAAGCTTTTCGACAATTAAAATAAAAGTTATTGACTTAGTTTGACTCGGCACTTTAAAAATAAAGAACCTTAAATAATGAAATAGCCTCTTCAAAAAAATACATATCGAGGTAGGAAATACATTTAGTACGAATACGTAGTGCACTGTAAGAAGAGCTCAAGTGGCAATATCTATGCTCCCAATTTAGAACATAAGACAACTTACATCCCTAAATAAGCTACAAGTAATTTTATTAGTGACATTATGACAGGATTTAAAAAATAATAGATGTTGTGGTTACCGCATGCTCATAGGATGGACTGGATGTACAAGTGCTAATGAATAAATAATTAGTCAAATGTTAATGCCAAAATACTCACATTCTTCAAGCTTTATGTTCTCCTGTGGCAAATGTTTCATATACAGAGCATACGTTCACCGTAACACAAAGTCCATAGTCGAAGCTGCTTTAACCCATTACACCAGAACCTCGACATAAAAGTGTCCCAACATGTTTTTTTACAGATTGAAAATAATAAATATTTCTCAGTAAGCGTGAGTATCTATTTTTTATTCGATATAATTTAATTTTTTTAAGGGTGTCTTGAATATATTAATGCGATTTCAATAGAGAATACTGATGCAGTATATGAGTTCATAAAGTCAAAAAATACATATTTAATTGAATTCCTCCCTCAACGGATTTCGGACTGGAGTATGCAAGACGAGGACACAAATAAAAGCCTGGCAGTTTTACAGCGGACCGGCTGAGCTGTGTCCGTGTAGCTGCACCCAGGAATACCTGATGATGGCCGGGAGTAACGCCGTCGACGTCGCCCACTTCTGGGCAGACAGGATCTGATCCTGTTGTCTCAGACACGATTATATATATAATTGAAATCTTAATTTGAGTATAATAATTACTGCCTGTAGACATCAGTTGCTGGGTAAATACATTCCAACAAATCAATTTACTACTTGCAGTGTATAAAAGCAAAGTAAAGCATTCTCATTTCTCCACAATGAATATTACACTCGTATAAAATGAATAGTCCCTCAACAAGAGTAAGAGAAACATCAATAATATCATTTAATTGTTTGTGTTCGTTGAAAATTCAATTGTTTTTACCTGTGTGTGGTAAAATTAATTTAGCTTAATTAAGGTTATCTATTCGTATATATGTAGCACAGGATTACAGACCACATCTAATTTTTAAGGTGTCAACACCAAGCCGTCTTACAATGCACTAAGAATAAAGATTAATCAAGAAACATCGTAAATACATAAAGACACATATGCCATTTTTTTCACAATACATTTTTAATTTTATGTGTGGCGCAAAGATGCAAAAAAAAATCAATTTTCTTTTGGCGGCTGTGTCATATAATATTTAAGGTGTTTATTGTATGTTTATATAAGAGAATGGCAGCACATGTATGTGGGCGCCATGCGGCCTGGTCCGCTCGGGCCTCCGGGCCCCGACAGGTTTACGACAACAACAACATAGAGTCCGGTTCGGGTCGGTTGTCTCTTCAGAAGATGACACATTTGGACGACAGGCGGCGCCGTCGTCTGTTCTTCTCTGGCTCGGCCGGCGGCTGGTTCCTGATGATTCTCACCACCTGAAACCAAAATTGTGATCTCCATGAGTTAAGGTCCATTAACCCCGTCTACTAAAATCATGACCAATACTCGTGGTCGAATCCTAAAGAATAATTGTGATGACCAAGAGTAATTCAATTTTTTTTATTGCTTTCAGGAACATTAATATATTAAGTTTATAACATTCTCAAAATAAAAAATCGTCAAGAAACAATATATGTAAATTAGATACTTAAGATTAGGCAGTATTTTTATTACAATGTTAAAATTCGATTCGTCGTTCGACCATTACAGAGTGCGGACGTACATTACAGTAGCTCCAATAAATTCGGAGTAGTGACGTGTGTGCAACAATAATAATAATAAAAAAAAAACTGATTTAATAATAATTTCTAGTGAACATCAAAGTGTGATTAAATGAATCAAGATAGAATGCGATGGAGATGGAAGAATTAATAATTAATACTAAAGAGCTGATCAATAAGATCAGCTCAGCAAAAGATAATAAATTAAAAAATTCAACTGGAAAAAATATTCAAGAAATTGAAGAAATTACAAAAAACAAAAATTGACTTACAAGGAAAAATAATTGATTTACAAAACGAATTAATTAATAACAACAAGAAACAAATGAAAAATATTGAAGAAATTATCTCTAAATCGAACATATCTTATGCAACAATCACAAAGAGTTCACCAAAAGAACCAACTAAATTTACAACGAAACAAGACTCAAAACACGCAATCATAATAGAGTCAAAAAGAATGCTAGTGCTGAAATAGTTAAAACTAAAATAGCAAAAATGTGAACCTAAACAAAATGAAAATGGGAATAATTAGTTTAAAAAAATCGGAGAAAAAAAGAATCTAATAATCTGCGCAACAAAAGAGGAAGCTAATTTACTGTGCAATGAAATAAATAAGAGAATCGGAGACGAGGTTACCGCTGAAGAATTTAAAAAGAAACAAGCAAACTTAATTATTAAGAGACTACAAAAAGGCATTACTGAAGAAGAATTGATCAGTAACATAGTCAACCAAAACGGACTAAATGAAGAGGACGAGACTAAAATTAAATTAATCAAAGAAATTAAAATCAAGGAAAGCAACGATGGAAAAGAGGGGGATACCACAAACTATATCATACAGACAACTCCTTCGATTACAAGACATCTGATAGAAAGAAAAAAAAATCAACATTGGATACAACAGAGTCAACATTGAGGACTGCAACCCACTAATGCAGTGTTACCATTGTCAAAAATTTGGACACACAGCACTACGATGTCTGGCCAAGGATCAACCACCAACCTGCTTGCACTGTTCACAAAATCACAACCACATAAACTGTAAATTTAAAGAGACACCAATTTGCATCAATTGTACCAATTCAAACAAAATTCACAAATCAAATATACCCACTAACCACAACGCCAATAGCCAACAGTGCATGATCAGAGAGAAAATGCTTAAAATCGCAAACAGCCGGATTGATTTCGGCTGAATTCTGTATTTATTATCGAGGTTAATAATTTAAAGTATACCTACATCATTTACAATTCCTGTACTGTATTTACTATCGAGGTTAATAATTTAAAGCATACCTACATCATTTACAATTTATGTAATGTATTTACTATCGAGGTTAATAATATAAAGTATACCTACATCATTTACAATTTCAAAATTAATGCTTACCAATGAATGACTTTACATGCAACAATATTAACAATAAAATTCAAATAAAAGAACTCATACATTACTCGATCAAAGATCTCAACCAATAAGTACAAAATTTTGAAAACACACTTACAACTTACCATATGAATAAATTTTAATGATATTATTTTATATTCTAAAAAATGTATATATGCAACACTTAAATCAAAGATGAATCCCACGCCACACACAAGATCTACCTTTAAGTGGCGTGGAAAGCGAATTTCCAAAAAAATAAACAATAAAAAAAAAAAATGAATGTAATACTGTCAATAAAATCTTAAATGTATCCTACTATATTTGATTAAAAAAAAAAAAAAAAAAAGATTGAAAAAAAAAAAGAAGCAAGCCAAGAAAAGAAAAAAAGAAAGTCCCATTGCTCATTAAACAGATGACTTTAACAATTTATTTCTCTTAACAAATTCGTGGAGCTCGTGTCTGAAATGGGCCTCCCTCGCATGGAAAACATCAACATTTGAGGCAATATTGTTGAACAGTCTGATCCCTCTCCCAAGAGGGCAAGTAAGTGTTGCTCTTCGGGAGAACGAACAACCTGTGCTTCCTTATCCTTTGATAATTGTCAGGGATAAATATTTTGATTGATTTCCAAGGCAATGTCAAGATGATCTGATGGTTCAGGGGCATGGACCAGCGGCTTAACTCGACCAGCGACCTGCGGTTAGCAACAGCTGGTAACCTATCAATTTTTGGTCCGCATCAAATCTTGCTCAACTTTGGTGATCTAACGAGAACCGCACTCGCAATGCACAACTGTCATTGCAGTATCATCCCGGTTATAAATATGTGTTGCCCATTGTCTCACCTCGTGGAAAGCGGCGTCCACGTTGAGCGGAGGATCCTTGGCGCTGGTCTCGATGTAAGGGATGGCCAGCTTGTGCGCCAGCTCGCGCCCCGCGTCCTCCGAGACCTTGCGCAGGTGCACCAGGTCCACCTTGTTGGCCACCAGCAGCATCGGATACACGTCCCTGCAACAATCAATAATGAATATCAATTTTTGCCTTAATAACAGCCTCATAGTGGTTGTCCCCAACTACCTTTCCTACCTAACCTTTGGCCGGCGGTCATAATGGTCAAAGCGTTTGCTTTGCAAGCCAAAGGTCGTGGGTTCAATCCCCGACGGAGAAAAAAAAAAAAGTATTTTTAATCGATTTCTGAGCTCTTAAATAACCTGGTTGGTGTGAATTTGATCCATCACCCGTAAAATGTCAGTCATAGCCTATTAATTAAAATTGGTGGTAGACGAAAGTCGTCCCGTGAAGACCACCCATTCATAGTAAATTCCTGTAATAATAAAGGATGATGCGTGAATCTCGGGCTGTAGTCTATGACATTGGCGGATCAACTCTCCACATGCAGCGTTTAGCCATATACACCATTTCCACAGATGAGACTTCAGAATTACCATCACCATCTGTCGGTATTCTCCTGTATGTGTTTACATAAAAAAAACTTTAGGCCGTTTTTTGAGCTATTTTTTTTTTCGAGAAGACGGAAAGATGAAAAGTGATTGAATTTTAAAATGTTTTCTTTCCTAGATTTTCTGTTTTCTTTCGATGTTTAAATAGTTTTGTCTTCTGATTCATATCCATAATGTATGAAGGATTTCGAATATCACCTCGAATCTTTTATAGCATATTCTTGAATATATTTAATAATGAAATAAGGAATATATATATATTTTAGCCCTCTAAAGTGGTTGTCCCCATTAATGTCCCCACTGACAATAATGGTCCATTGTGTTTTTAAAACATTAACATAGTCTGTGCTTGTATTGTTGAGCCCAATGGTTGTGATGTTTGCTGACCTGTCTTTGACGCGCAGGATCTGAGTGTGGAAGTTGCCTATGTTCTCGTAACTCTGCTTGTCTGTCACAGAGTAAACCAGCAGGAAACCGTCTCCCTTGCGCATGTACTGCTCTCGCATGGCGCTGAACTCTTCTTGACCGGCCGTGTCCAGCACTGAAATGTAAGCAATAAAAAATTAGTAATTAAATATACACATACTATTCATCAAATTCTTTATACACATCAATTCATTCAGAAAAATATAGGCAGAAGCGGGATGCGAACCGCGGGCCTTGGAACCAACCTTTGCCCAGGTCTTTATATACCACTTAACCCCCTCAGCTATTTCTTCGCCTGAGCTGACATGCGTTAGAACGTGTATTTATACCATTGTTATCATCGTATGACGATAGATGTCTCTATAGTATATATTCAGAGTATGTATATTATTATTATTTTTTATTTTTATTATTTTTTATTATTCAATTATTCACAAGATTTTTTAATATTATTACTTTCCGACAGTCTATTTATTTTAGTCCGTACCACTCGGATCTCGAACCGAACTATATATTGAATGGATGAGAAACAACTTCTTGTAGGTCCTATGCGGACTTTACAACCAGTCATTTACCTGTGTTACTGATGAACAATTTTACCTTCTTGATATTGTCTAAAGGTGACATTATTATATGGATTAGAATAAAATAATTATAGCTTGTTATGTTTTCTAGTTAGAGTAAGCAGTTGCCATTACTCAATCATCATAAATTTTCCTCTGAGTTTCCATGTTTCAGGATCATCACGATCTATATATATACAGGTGGACCTTCTGATCCAGAGATGTCTTGGTATAACATTGGCTGTGGTAACTAGCAGAACAAAGTGATGGCAATTTGTCGTGATCAAATGTTTCAGAAATGGAGTGAATATGGAAAGGATTAGCTGGGTGATTCACTCGACGGATAATTTATATATTTTTACTGAACTAAAAGTTCCAAAAAAAAAAAACACCACAATTGATTAAAAGAGATGAAAAAATAGAATAATAAATAAAAGAGTTAGAAGACATTCAGCACTCCGAAGGCGGACGCGAGCTCTCTCTGCAGGCCACCGTTGTCAGTGATCTGTACACCAAGATATCCGAAACTCTTGGTCTGATCTTCACTGGCGCGCATGATCTGCATCTCGACAGGCGCTGTTGCACAGCAACTGTATCTTCTTTGCATTAATTCGTAAGCCCAGTCGCAGAGAGTTAGTCTTGTAACCTATATATAATGTTTTGAAGATCTGTAGTGGAGTGTTCTATGAAAATATATAGAGATAAGATTTTATATTTTTTCCGCCATTTTCGTCACTCGAGTGGAAAAGGTTAAATTTGTAATATGGAGGTTGAATGATTCACTTGATGATTGCATCTGGAGCAATGATGAAATGAACCTTTTAATCATTAAGACCGTCTACAGTAGGGCAAGACTAAATTTTTTTAAATTTCTAATACGAAATTTTTTGCGCTTACCCTCCTAAAGCTGTTTGTCCTCCGTAAAATTACCTACCAAAGGAAACAGGTTTGAACATGATCAGCTGGATGGCTCGTGAGTTATACTCATTCCTATTGATAGATCCGTAGATTTTATGTTGATCATGAAGGTAAGCGTAGCAGATGGCGCACAAACAAAAATGGACTGCCTCAAGGAAGTGTGTTAGCGCCCTTACTCTTCAATGTCTATATAAACAACCAGCCAATACTGAACAATACCAGGTTCTTCATCTACGCAGATGACTTGGCTCTCACAGCACAAGGGGTCTCTTTCGAGGAAGTAGAAACCCAGCTTACTAAAGCACTCACAACCCTCTCTTCGTACTACACAAGTGCTCTAGCTCTCTGTTTCTCTGCTGGCGAGTATGCTGCGCCAGTATGGGCGAGGTCTGCCCATACCAAGAAAATGGATATTGCTCTGAATGAAATGTGCCGGGTGGTTACGGGGTGCCAAAAACCTACCCCAATATCAAAGCTATATCAACTCTCGGGCATCGCCCCACCAAACATCCGGCGAGAAGTTACTACCATGAAGGAGCTCACCAAAGTAACCCACGACGCACTCCACCCTATGTTTGGGTATCAAAAGATAACCACACGGCTCAAATCAAGAAGAAGTTTCCTACAGTCAACAACGGAACTGGTGATATCTGAGGCCACCCTGCGGCTGAACATGTGGAGAAGCGCAACTGAGGGGAATACTTGGATTGCCCTGAATGAGGACCTAGCCCCGGGACATGACCAAGGGTGGAATATATGGAGGTCCCTTAACAGACTTCGGACCGGAGTATGCAAGACGAGGACACAAATGAAAGCCTGGCAGTTTTACAGCGAACCGACTGAATGTGACTGCGGCGTGGAGCAGACCCTGTCACACCTTCTGGAGTGTGCGCTGTGCCCGAATAGCTGCACCCAGGAAGACCTGATGATGGCCAGAAGTAACGCCATCAACGTCGCCCACTTCTGGGCAGACAGCATCTGACCCTGTTGTTTCCGACACGATTATATATATATATTCCTATTGAGATTTTCGGGTGAAGTGGACGTATTATTTTTTGTGAAAATATTGCAAATTTAAATTACAATAGAAACCTATTACAACGCCCCAATTGACTTTAATATTGTTTGTGATATGTTGTGCAATTATATATTTTGATTATATGTCATCAGATTGTATGAAAAAACAAAAAAAAGTATTTTATGAACACCTTCTAGAGAAGGCGTTAGTGGTTTAGCTGATAAAAAAATCATCTAACATTCTAAGGCAAGCATTTTATTACAAATATACTACAGATTTGTGTCTGTCAAACTAAAACCATAATAGAATTCTTCGTATTTCTATTTCAGTGGTTTAATTAAGGGTTGATGATGGGACTATTACCGTCTAGGACACACCACTGTCCGTCCACTTCGGTGTGCTGGATGTAGCTGTCCTCAATGGTGGGGTCGTAGTCCGTAACGAAGAGCTTCTGGAAGAACTGAATGGTGATGGCGCTCTTGCCCACGCCACCGTCTCCCACCACCACCAGCTTGACCTTGGGAAGGTTGTCATTGGGTGGCCCCTGGCGAGTCATCTCAGTGCAGAGGGGGGCGAGTGCCCAAGCTCTAAATCACGTTATCGGCTGCGAACCTATTATCTGAAAATTAAAAAAAAAACGTATGAATAAAAACCTACTTTTTGTAAATGGTTTGTCATATTTAAAGAATAAAACTAGTAAAACCTTGTATGAAAGCACTGAGTTTTAATAATAAATAATCACTTTACCACCTTCAGTGCCATCACACCTTCTTCAGAAGCAACAATACTAAAGACTTTACCTAAATGCAGAATAGTTAATCAAGGTTACAAAGAGAAGTGGAGAGAAGAGGAGAAGTGTTAGAGACATCTGTTGACGGAACAGTTGAACAGAGCCAATTTACAGGAAACATATTAATAAACCGGGCTATTCATTAACACGTTTCACGCCACGTAGGTCACCGGTGACCTACTCTGTTGTTGAAAAGGGCGCCACGTAGGTCACCGCTGACGTACGCTGTTGTTGAAAAGGACGCCACATAGGTCACCGGTTTTTTTTCCGATCAAACAGTCCCTGTACGCCAGCAGTTACATTTCAATGGAATTTTAACATTGAATGTGACCTATACTGCGCCTCTCAAGTCGAATGCATTATAAAACATTACGTGGCGTTAAAGGTGTTAAAAGTAATTGCTTATTAAGAATTTTCCTTATTTATTTCCTTTTTTATGATAAAAATAAATATATAAACAAATTCGGTGTAGATGCCAGGATTCATTTGTTGCACCTAAAGTTATGTTGAACCACTGTAAATAAAATGACAGCCGAATTCATTATTATATGTAATGTACTTATTATTCGTATTTTTCTTTGTGTTATGTTATTCTTATGTTTATTATTACCTTTTGGGACCATATTGATTGTGTTTTTCAAACAATTATTTTTTATTCAACCTTTTATTTATCTCATTGTTCTGATAAATGAATAAGTATTATTATTATCATGTATTGCCTTCTTGTGCGCATTGAACTATTCCATCATAAAAAGTGTGAAAATGGCATATTGAATGTAATTTTTAAATAATAATTAGCAATTTTACTAAAGAACATTATTACTCTAAACATAGTACTGATTTTATTATGTTTGACACACAGCAGTGAAGTGTCACTAAGAATAATTTTAAAAAGTATATTAATTAAGTGATAATCATTCTGAAATAAAAACATATGCCCTTATGCTATTTTAAGCAATGAGTTACATATTACTATTGTTTTTACGCAGAAACGTAGACAGATAATCAGGCGATATGGGTAGACAAAATCACCAATATTGTTAGACTAGCCAAGAACGGCCTAATATTTAAAAGATAGAAAGCTAACTACACCCAGCAGGGGCTAAATGCCGATAAATCAAGATATTATTTTCAGTAAATCAAATTTTCTTTTAGCATCGGTGACATATCTATAAAAAAAATATAATTATTATTAAAATACTACGGAAGTGAGAGTTATTATTAAAAATAGGTCAATAAACGAACGTTATCAATCATCTATGAGATGCATAGAACGTTGTTATTGATAGCAAAACATAAATAATTTACATTGTCGGAAATAATAAATTATTATTTTCGCTCCGGACATTTTAGGTTGGTACCAACAACATGACGGCCAGAGTGTCATTCGGACGTTTCTAGGAGCGTTTTTTCGTTTAAATCGCTCGAAATATGCACTTTTTAACAAGTTTATCGATATCATAATCAGTGCAAGATGTAAAAGTGATGGATTACCTCATTTTCTTTGTGTATTTGGTCGGTGAGACGCGCAACAGCCGACAGCACACCCTTTTACTTTGAACGACTGCGAAACAACTGTCTGAGGTTAGTAACAAATTAAAGCTCTTACCAACCTATCATTTTCGCTAGAAATAAAATTTATTCTACAGTCTTGCCACCTGAGAATCAAAATGCGGTAAAATGTATTGAAGTTCACTGCTACTTATAACGTTCTGTGTCTGAGGTATAGAGTGTTGTAGATTCGTAGAGCTTTGGAAAATCGTAAATCAAAATATTTTTCAGTAGAATACCTATTACTTTTCTTTAATTTGTCATATTATTAACATATTCACCATGAATGTTTTCACCATGTTGTATCAAATAATAAATTCCAATAATAGAAGGTGCAATAAAAATTTAATAAGAAAGGTATAAAATTATAAATAAAAGTAATATGTACAAATCCAAGGTTGTCATCATAAAAGTAATACGTATGGGAACATAAGTAAATATAACTTAACACATTTTTTAAAAAATATTATCAAGAGGTTTTAATTTAAGTAACTAGAATATGTAGGTATCATTAAAATACTAGAATAAGTTGAATATGTTTAAACTTGATATAAATTCACAAGAACGTAAATATACTATGTAGATTATAATTTTTCAGTACGAATTTTTTATAATAATTGATACGATTTTCGATCAATTAAAATGCAGAATTTTATCCAAAAACATGCGTAGCCTTACTGTACATGTGGATTATATTTCATTAAATTTTATAAAATTGCACATGTGTAGTACTCGTAAATACTACCCATGCGCACATGCGTATTTGTAAAATTTGTGCGACATACAGGTAAGTTATTACTAATATAGGATATATAAAAAATAAAATGCATTTTTTTAGATATTTTCAATGCGTATTACGAATTGCGCATGTGCAATATAACTTATCCAGGACCTAGACGGTATTATTATTTGATCTTATTTATTTGCCGGTGGGTATAGCTTAGTGGTAAAGCGTTTGTATAGCATACCAATGGTCGTAGATTCAATCAGACGCCGTAAGTTCAAAACCTATCCAAACTTGTTTTTTTTTTTAAATATTTCTTTAAATTTAAGCTCATATACATGCCCCCGGTAGAATTGAGCCACCTCTTGAGGACAAAAAAATGTCCAGGCCTCAGGAGCGTCGTGCTTACCATTCGATCTCCTTACAAAATACCCTAATTATTGAACACCCAAATATTTCTCTGGTACTACAGCTGCAGTTTATGTAAGTTCGCGGGCGATCCATATACTCGTACGTGTGGACCTTTGAGATCCAGGTGTTCTGGAACAAGGTACAAGACAATCTGAGCCCACGAAACTGTAAAAAGCCATTTGTGGTGTCCATACGCTCCAAATATGGAGAGGATAGGGTAAAAATACCGTCGGAAACTACAGCTGTCGTTTATTTAAGTCGTCGGACTTCCCTGGAGTTACTGTTATATGTATTTCGATAGCCATTTTTGAGTGTCAGGTGTATTTTTGAGCGCATAGATCGTTTGCTGCAATTTCCCATCTCGTAGAGAACATGGGGTGCATCCCCCTTTTCCCTGACTATGTTTCCACAAGGCAACACCTCTGGCTGTAAGCGCAAATTGACAGCATGTGTAGCCGATGCTTGTTCTCCTACTGAATATCCAAGTTGGGGTGAGGACAGGAAGCCTGCAGAGCGGTCGACAACCTTTTATAGTAACATTCAAACATCATCATTAAATGGTAAATTCTTACTCTTTATTGTCTATGTATGTTTAAAATATGTTTCTTACGACTAAGCAAGAAACTATCAACTCTCTCAACAGACTGACCGGCTCTGGTGTGTGCTAGTCATTAATCACAGATTCGAAATCCTCACATGTCCTGTTAAAAATGAACGATGTAAGAATTTCTGTGGCATTTTTTGGATCGAAATTTCACATGCAGCGTTAAGCCTGTAAAATGGTGGTGTCATTGAATTCACAGATGAGATTTCTTCAGGACCATCTATAGGTTTTTTTTTTTTTTTTTTTTTTTTTTTTTTAAACGTATGCAGGAGAGCACAACCGGTCAAGACCAGTGCACTCTATGATCGCTCAGCCAGGGAGGCTGGACGCTGCATGCGGGAAACGTGTGTTGTGTTCGTATTTGTGTGTGGGTTGGGGAGATTGCAAGTGTACATTTATCTGTTTCTTGAAGAGATCCAGATTGTAGGAAGGAGGAAACACAGACGCTGGAAGAGCATTCCATAGTTTACCGGTGGCATTAAGGAAGGAACTTTGGAAGCTGCCTGTTCTTGGTCGACATATATTAACCGTGTATGGATGTTCGGCAAGTGTAAGACGAGTTTGTCGGCTGTGAGTGGGTGCAGGAGGAATTAGTTCTTTAAGTTCCGAAGAGCAGCGACCGTGGTAATAACGGTAGAAAAGACTAAGAGAACCAATATTACGTCTGTGTTCCATTGATTGTAGATTAGACGTAAGGGTGTCATTGTTTGTCAAACGAATTGCTCTTCTTTGAACTGAGTCAATTAAGTTTAGAAGGTATTTTGGGGCTCCAATCCAAAGGTGACTGCCGTATTCAAGGATAGGTCGGATTTGATTTAGGTAAAAAGAAAAAAATCTTTTCATGTTTGTTTCTTACGAATCACGGCACCAATGATATCGTTCACTTCATTGGTGTTAACTTTAAAAAAACATTCTGGATGTTTCCAAATTCTCTCAAAAACTTAATTCTGTTTTCACATGCAGATGCTGCACAGAGATGGCAGACTAAAAATTTACGTTAAATCGTATTTAAAAAGTCCATATTTTAGTAATATTCTCTGATAGTTATTAATCACAAAATCGAAACCCTCAAATATAACACGCCTTCAAATATTTTTATAATGTTAGTCAGTAGGTATATTTTTTAAATGGCTAATATTCGAAACGAAAAAACATTAATTTGTTAGTCAGTAGGTATATTTTTGAAATGACCAATATTCGAAATGAAAAAAAAAACAACCATTTGTTACCAACCGCTGTTTTTACTGGCTGTTAAAGATAAGTATTCGTATAGACAGTCGATATAACTAGTTGGATGAGGGATGAAGCATGGAGGTAGTACAGATGGAGTGTTCCTCGATATCCCCCTTCAACTTTGCTGCTGTTACGCATTATTGCCTCAGATAGGGTAGTGAACATCCCGCCATTACCTACATTATTAATAGATACGGAACAATACTTTAACTAGTCATGTTTAACCATTGTATATATATATGTATAAATTCATCATTTTTATTATACGAAATCTTCTTTTCGGTTTCTTCTTCTATGTCTTTAACCCAGTTACGAAATTTATCCTCCACCAGATCGATAAGTGTCTGTGAACGACTCTCTCAATGTCTGCAACCTGGAGTACGCTGATGACGCCGTGATCATAGAACACTCCACTGCAGATCTGCAGAAATTTATTGCAAACAAACTCTCTGCGACTAGACAAGCGAATCATTGCAAATATTTGCTGTGCAACAGCGCCTGTTGTGACGCAGATTGAGAGGGTTGAGAGTTTCATATATCTGCATCAATACTCTTTGTAGAGATGGTACTGTCACGCTTAGAAGGCACAATGTAATTTCTTAAGGATAATGTCTTTCAAGAAAGTTGTAACATGCATTTGAATGTTTTCCACGGACTCCGAATGCTTACCTTTTAGCTTTCTCTTCAGTCGGGAAAACAAAAAATAGCACATGGAGCCAAATCGCGGCTGTAAGGGGGCTAGAGATGTATCAGGGTGTTGCTCAGGGCCAAGAACATTGGTAGCAATTCATCGCTACCTTCAGGTAGTGGCGTAATAAGCTGTCATCCATGATTTTATTGTAACGCGACTATTCATGGCAGCGCGGTAAAACAAATCGCAAAATGTGGTAGGAGATGTGCCCTTCGAATGCAAACCGGTTGCCAGTTTTTGCAGAATTTTATGCATTCTACAGATCCGATCAATATTTTTTTTCTGGAAAATTTAATGTTTGTAATAGATGCTGTATGAAAGGTTTTAAATTAGGCCTAAGACTATTGGGGGTACGTTGGTTCAACTTTGTGACGAATGGCGAGATAAGATAGTGAACACGGCAACTTCCCAACTTATATTCACGATATACAAGACGCGAATATGGGGATTTGGCTGGGACAAGTAATTTAGATACCGCACGAGAATACAAATCTATAGTAGCCTGTGGACAGTGTATGTCTTATCATTGCTAAAGTCAAAGAATTGGTATTTATGGGGGACTGTTCTACCTACATGATATGATTAAGTTATGATATGCAATCGTTCAAACCCGTTTTAATTTAAAATTTTGAATGCCTTGGGCAGTGTAGTCCCTCAACCGTCTCTGTTACTTACATCCTCGTCTGCTTTTCTCAACCCCTCAAGGAATCCTCACTCCAGTCTCTCCAGGATCTGGCAAAAAGCCAAAATTTCATTATTCCTTCCCCCCACACACGCGCAATTGCTAGGGCTGTCCAACACGTCAATACAACGTGATTTACCGTTGACCATCTTCGTTATCATAACAAATGTAAATGTCAGGTGCACTTTTATCGTATACTTGTTATTAAAAGTATTAGCACCCCACGAGTATCATCTCTCAGAAACCTGCCTTTGAAAGCCAACTGAGGTTCCATGCTCTTGAATCTGTGTGGAAGGATACTAGACATGTTAAGATTTGTCCTGCGTAGTGCCAGGGATTAATCGAGCATTCACGTATTGATCGTATTGTACAATTCATTGGCTCGTAGCATTCTTGAAAGCGGATCTATTATTTACCCCCCCCATGAATTTAAATATAACTGAGGTTAAAATTTCTGAGTTTTTTTTTACTGGAGGATGCATTGATATTATCCGTGGCTGTACCCATATAACTTTAACTAGGGTATGTTGGGATACAATTAGTTGAGGACTAGAAGGAATGTGTGCTCGGGTATGCATTTTTTCTGACTAATGCGTGGCGTGTTCGGAAATCCTGAAGTTTTGTTCGAAATTGGTTTGTTTGTCCCTGCCAATTATTGGAAGATAAGGAGGCACATATTGTTTAATATATCTAGCAGTAATACTAATCTGACATAGACTCTGCCTCTTGGGTGACTGATCAGACTGTTCAACCACAACTCAAAGTGAATGCTTAGAATATTTTATGAAACATTGTAAATGTTGGGCAAGTAGATTACCCTGCACTTCATATCCTTCTACGTATTATATTCTGAACGATCCCATCGTTATAAAAAGAGAAGCATATTGCTTTATTTATCCCCCACGTGGTCAACCCACCGAATTTATAAACCCTAATGGTTTATGTAAGATGGACGAGATTGCTTCCATTTATAGTGATTCCAACGAACCACAATACATATTACTCACGAACGCTGCAAAACGCATGCGCTAACTATTGAAGCATATGGCCTCCACAAAATATTCCCAAATATCTGGACTTAACCCGCCTCGCACCCGCATCCCATCGCATAACAATAAAGTCTCCTTGACGATTCGCTCATTCGAATTATATTTATATACAGTCAACCCTCCTATAGCGCACGATTCTTTTTGATTTGTAATGGAAATTTTATGTTTAGTGTTTGCGCGATTTTTCACGTATCGGTCTATTTAAAGTCGTTATTTTGGGTTGAATCGCCTCTTAGGACTACATGGTCCAAGCCTGTGAAGCATCGGGCTAACCATACCACCTTTTCATTCTACTTTCCTTATCCGTTCCATATATGGTCGCCACAAACTGCCGCAACTTAGTTCTGTCAGCTGCCACTGTTCATTTCACGTTCTAGGAAATATCTGCATCTGGAGGTCCACTTGGGAACATATATGGTTCCCGACAACCTTTAGAACAGAATTCCGAGTAATTTATGAAAGGGAACCTGTAGTGTAGGAGTCATTTTTTTGGGTGATTTGTTAATCGTTTATTTTAAGGAAATCGGGTGATTAACCCGACTTTTCCGATTCTTGGACTATTTTGTCCTAAAGGGAGGCTCAACCCAAACGACTTTATGAAAACGTTATTTGAGGCTTGACTGTATCTACCCCAAGTGTCTATCATTATAATACGCTTATTCCAGCGGCAATAGCACATCGTTAGCGCGGCTCTCGTTATATCACCGAAGTTAAGCAACAACGGACCAAAACTTGGATGCGTCGCCGCCTGTTTTTTAACCGCATATAGCTGATCGTGTTGTGCTGATCCTTATGATCTAATGGTCCAGGCTTCAGAAGCGTCGAGCTAATCATCACATCTTCAAAAATCCATTTACAAATCACCTAAAGTCTCGGATGCCACAGCAAAGTCTTCACGTTCTCAATTTTCTACTCTGAAAGTCGTCGATAGCCGGCGGTCATAGCTCAATGGTCAATGCGTTTGCTTTGCAAACCAAAGGTCGTAGGTTCGATCCCCGACGGATACTAAAAAAAAATAATTTTTCATCGATTTATTAGCTCTAAAATACCCCCGGCTGGCGTGAATTTGATCCATCACCTGTAAAATGCCAGTCAAAGCCTATTAATAAAAATTGGTGGTAGACGAAAGTCGTCCCGTTAAGACCACCCATTCATAGTTAATTCCTGTAATGATGAAGGATGATGCGTGAATCTCGGGCTGTAGTCTATGACGTTGGTGGATAAACACTCCACATGCAACGTTTAGCCATATACACCATGGTAAGCGTCATAGAATTTCACAGATGAGAATCCAGAATTACTATCACCATCTGTCGGTATTCTACTTATGTGTTTACATAAAAAAAACATATTTGTTTCCAGGTAGAACTTTAGGTGCAGAAATGTATTGGGATTGGAACTAGCATAGAACGTCAAACGTTTAACCACTTTGCTATACCTCTTAAAGATATTTGAAGAAAAATATTTATTTCATTCGTATGAGTATACTAGTATATGAGTTTTTGGTGATGTAAACCATAGCTTCTCAATGATATATAGTGACGAAGATTCGGCAGATGAAGCACGTAGCGATTTATCGTGATGGATGCCATATTGGATCTGCCGGAGTGTTTTTAGAGTTATTAGAAAAGGCGTATGTATTTATCATTCGACGAGCCTCTTCAAGAGTTTTATTCGATTGAGAAATGAAGACCTTAAACTGCCAATATATATGGCCGAGTGGCTTAGGCTCTTAAATGACATACAATCATTTATGTATGAACATGGCGAATCATAGGCGTGAGCTTCTATCAGCTGCCAGGTTCCTTGCAAATGAACTCCGCAAATTCTATTGAATACATTTTTTCATACATTTTATATATAAATATTCCCTACCTTGTTTTAACATAGATACATTCTTCTTCGTAGTATCAATCGTAGGTGGATTGGTTTGCAGCAGCAAAATCTTGCATCTCTTTCTCCACTCCTCTCGATCCTCTGCAGTCCTCTTCAGCTCAGCATAAGAGCTACAACTCATGTCCTCGAACACTTGCTGCAAATACTCCCGTCTAGGGCGCCCTCTACAGTTTCTACCCGTAACCATCCCTTCCACAATGTCGTGAAGAAGACCATCGTGGCGCATGATGTGACCGATCCATCGGGCTCGCCTCTCTGAGATGGTTCTTACTAGGTGCCTATCCTCCTTGATTACATTAGATACATAAGAGCACTGATAATTCAATTGATGAAAAATCGCGTGTTGATTTCAATAAAAGCTTCATGAGTTTTTAACGTGTATAAAATACAAAATATTGCCAGGCATAAAAAGTCATGTGGTATAAGCGTTTGGTTATCATTCAGGTGCCGTCGGTTCAAAACCTGACCAAGCTTGATTTTTTAAACCTGATTTAATCAAATCTAATATTTATACTCGTATATGCTCCCGGTAGAGTTGAGCCACTACTTAACCCTTTCATTACGGCTCGGTGGAATACAAATTATACTGTCAATTATAAAACTAGTATTTGAAGCATAAATGTACTTATCTGGTCTATTTTCATATATCACATTGGTTCTTGTATCCTTTAGCTATCAGATGATTAAAAGAAAACTATTATAAGAAAGGAGCAAAACGATATATCACGACTAGCGATGCGAACAGGTTAATGACAAAAAATATCCAGGCCTCGGAAGCGTCGGGTTCATTATCGGATCTCCTTAATAACACGCTAATTATTGATCATCAAAATATTTATATGGTAATTCAGCCGCAGTCTATGCAAGTTCGCGGTTTAATCTATGTTCCTATGTTGACCTACTGATATACACAGGTGTTCTGGGACAAGGCATAGACAATCTGAGCTTACAGGACTGTGAAACGGTAATTTGCGGTGTTCATATGCTTCAAATATGGTAAAAAATAATATATAATCTACAGAGTATAGTAACAATTCGAAGGTTTATAGGAAAGTAAGGAAAGGGAGGACGGGTGAAGCTTAAGGAAGTTAAGGAAAGAGTTTAGATATGTGTTGTGTAATAGTTTTGTTACGTATATTCGTTTAATATTACGTAACATATCAACATTTGTTTATGAAAGGAAAGAAAACTTATTTATTTAAAAGAAAATTAAAAGCTCATTATGATACATGTTAAAACAACGTAGGAAGTAAGTATGAATTTTTTAATTTTTATAAGAATATTATTTTATTATTTCAATATTCTAATCTACTTTTATAGATCATTGACTATATTACAATATTATTATTACTTAAATATACATATACTATACATAAAATTCTTTTTTCAACGCGTCAATCCAAGCACAAAAATAACGGCAGAAGCGGGATGCGAACCGCGGACCTTGGAAACCAACTATGCCCAGGTATTCATACCGCTCGGCGAACTGCGCCATTGCTATGCCTAGACTGACTTGCGTTGAAACTAGTATTTATATCATTGTTATCATCGTACGTTAGATGTCGCTATAGCATATATTCAAAGTATGTATATTTTTATTATTATTAGACTGCCGGAAAGTAATAATATTAAGCTTGTGAATAAATGAATACTGATAGAATAATAATAAAAATATACATACTTTGAATATATGCTATAGCGACATCTATCGTACGATGATAACAATGATATAAATACTAGTTTCAACGCAAGTCAGTCTAGGCATAGCAATGGCGCAGTTCGCCGAGCGGTATGAATAACCTGGGCATAGTTGGTTTCCAAGGTCCGCGGTTCGCATCCCGCTTCTGCCGTTATTTTTGTGCTTGGATTGACGCGTTGAAAAAAGAATTTTATATATAGTATATGTATATTTAAGTAATAGGAAGTAAGTATCCATTTGAGTTCATAAAAAACTTATTGAGTATTAATTACACCATACCTAGTGAAATACTTGCCTTAAGAATACCTTATACATATTTTTAAAAATACCGTTGATTTATATTGGTGCAATTTTCTTGTGCTTATTGATAAAGAAAATGATGGCATTTTGCGTCAATTAAAAGTGCACTTACACGTCAATCAGCTGTCAATCGATACCCGGCAAGGAGAAATGGGAAAAGTCCAATGGTAATGAGTGGGTGCAGCATAACTTGACAAGCAAATGAGCTCTTCTTGTTTGGACACAGTACTGTGTAAACCTTATTAAGTAATTACTGCAAGATCTTTCACTAATTGAACGGCACTTAATGTTTATCGCTGTATAAGGGAAAGTTTCTGCTTGTATGAGTTTTCTACAATAGAATACTCTACATGTGCGCCTCTTCATGAATATCATAATTAGGGCTTATATATTTTCTCGGGTCAGACCATTGAGTGGGTTGAGAGTTTTAGATATTTTGGCACGTACTTTCATCATAAGCCTGTATCCGTCCACTGCTTAACGCAAGCTTCCCGCATGAGTCTCCATCCTCTTAGATCCTCCGCCTTCCGCATCCAGGTCACTCCCGCTATTCTTATTTTGTCATCAGTCCATCTTGCAGAGGGTCGGCCAATGCTTCGTTTGCCAGTTCTTGGGTGCCTTTCCAATACTTTTCTTCCCCATCGACCGTCGTCTCTTCGACAGATATGTCCTGCCCATTGCCACTTGCCACTTGAGAGTGTGCCTATTCGTTGGGTAGCATCGATTACTTGAGTTCTTCTGCGTATTTCCTCGTTTCGGATTATATCTTTTAGCGACACTCCGAGCATGGATCTCTCCATAGCACGCTGGGTGACCTTTATTTTAAGGGTAAGACTTTTTGTCAGATTCTACGTCTCTGCGCTGTAAGTTAATACAGGGAGGATGCATTGGTTAAACGCCTTAGTTTTAAGACATTGCGGAATTTTCGCTTTAAGAATGTTCTTTAGTTTTCCAAAGGCGTGTACTTTGGGGTTGGAAAAAGACAGTATGTACTTATAAGTCGGTGTTTATTTGTGAATTATTTTTCCATTTGATAAAATCCATGAAGTAAGTGATGGTGTGGTGATGAAATAATCGATATTGTAATTCGCTATTAGGATATTAATGATTCAACCTCTATTATATGTCTCACATAAAAATTAAAATCTATACAGTTATTATCTGTCTTCCGAAAATAATTACTTCTTTATTTATTATTATTATTTTATTACCTTTTTAAAGCTAAAAACATTCTGAACCTCTTTGTAAACCAAATCAATATAAAAAACATTCACTTACACAATAGAACTCATTTCAATTACGCAGAACTATACCCAAGAAAATACATAGTACATGTATGATGCCTGAGTATTTATGTAAATAATTGATCTATATTATATTTTTTTATGTGTCACATGTTTGCCCTAAATAACTTATAGATTGTATATAATTTCAGTGATTTAAAGTATTTTATAATTAACTAGCTTGTACCCGGCATGCGTTGCCATGCCACTCAAAAAAACCATACGTTAGAACCTACTTAAAATACCTACTTAAAATACCTACAGGACAGATTTGCGTCATTTTTGTTTCCGGCGTTGCTATGGATATAGTGTTTTAAAATGGCCGTTCTGTATTACAACAGTCTTGTATGAAAACATGTTTTACGTAAATATTTCATTAATTTTTGTAATCAAATAAAATTTTGAGTATCTTATCTTCTTTCCGCTAGTCTAAGCAATAATTCCAAAAAGTTTTATTGCAGTCGGATTAATGGTATAGGAATGCATAAAAGACAGACAGACAGACATTCATTTATATATATATATATATGTAATCTAAGATATGTAAATATATTTAATTTAGTTAAATAGTCAGAGATCATGCTAAATTATGTTGAATATATCAACCGCTATACAAAACTGTAAAAAAATGTATTTTCGACGACGGAAATCAATAAAATCTCATTGATTATATCGATAAAACAATATTACTTAACGAATTAACGAGCGATTATTAATTAATGATGAAAACTCTATTTTTTCAACATTTATTGTTCGAGTAACTAAAATTATAAATTTTTGCAAGTCGGTAATACAATAACTGTAAAATGACTCTCAATTAACTTCCAAGAGTTGATAAAATACTTGTGAGCATTTTAGTCAGGTGTCATATTCTATCACTCGTTCTGCGAGCTCTATGACTCGACAGTCAGTTTGCATCAGATTGTCGTCCTTATAACATTAATAAGTATATTTCATCGTCATGGACCCTCATTTGAAGTTAACCATCGTCCCAGACCCTCTCAAGACATTACGCCTCTTTAACATCTCTAGAAAGAAGATCGTCGAAAGGGACGGAAGAATTGAATTCGGAAGCATCTCTTGGCCTAGGAAGCTTAAAACAAATTACCTAAGATGTGACTCCTCGAAAAGCGATAAGAAAAAAAAGTATTATAATCTTGAAAGCTTACTCTTTCTATTGAAGAACGTGTACAAGTCGCATTCAAAATACGTTAAACGAGCGAAGAATTCGAATATTCATGCAGTGAAGAAATGTGATAGAGAAAATGTGCTGGCTTACCTGTTTGGAGAGATTGAAGAAAGTTCGCGTATATATAAGAAAGCATCGAAAGCTGAAGCAAATAATACGGTTTTGTTAATTAAAGAAAAAAGGAATAAGATTCGAGAAAGTACAGCAAGATTAGATACTCCCAAAGAAGCCATTACTCTTGATAGATATGGATCGAATTCAGGAATGTCTATTGAGAGACAGAGTGATGTTAAGTCTAAGCTTTCGTTTACTAAGAAAAGCACCGTTCATCATGAGCACGATAATTCTAACGTGCATGAGCTTAAAGAGTACAATGCAGAATCTGCTAGTGCTGTTGTAAGTCATGAAAAATTTGGGAGGACGAGAAACGATGTCCTTCAGTGTCGCAAAGAAAAAGATCTCGCTAAAAGTGTTTCGAGAGTCTTAAAAGATGAAAACGCGCGTAAAAACAATGCTTCTGAAGCACTCGGTAATGAGTCTCACCTTGAATACAACAGATATATGCAAGAAAGATTCATCCAAACAAGCGTTATCAAATTCAACGGTTTTAAAATCAAAACCAATGAATCTTTTATGGAGTATTTTTGTGAATTGAGCAAAAGAGCTGCTGAGAAAAAGAATGCGGATGCGTTAGCGATGAAGCAAGTGAAAACGTCACGAATGATGCCTATAATTGTTGTTCCTAATACGTTGACTTCACTTGTAAATATGTTCAATGTTAAGGATGTACTTGAAGGATTAAAATTTGTATTTGTGGACTCAAAGAGAGCTTCATTAATTCAGAAAGATAGCGAAGTTATTATAGTGCATAGCATAGAGGGAACAGATTACGTGATTGATTACAAAGTAGTGGATGTCACCGAGGATCTGACAAGGGACGAGTGGGATAGGGTTGTGGCTGTTTTCGTGTTGGGTCCGGCCTGGCATTTCAAAGGGTGGCCTTGGGAGGGCAATCCTGTGAAGATATTCGAAAACATTTGTGCTTTTCACGTCAAGTTTGACGACGAAGTGCTTGATGTGAATGTGGCAAAGTGGAACGTCAAAGTGCTGGAAATTAGCCGCACCGGTAGACACCAAGATAGTGCTTCTTTCTCGCAGTTCTGGAAGGTGATGGACAACAGTATGAAAGCGAGAAGACCATTACATTAAAAATTATTTTAGTCAATTTTTATTTCAAGAGAATACCGACATACGAATATTGAATGTTGGGCTGTTTTTTGACGTGTTCAACAGTCCATATGCAGCGCTTTAATATGAAATTTGAAGTAGCAAATATTATATAATTCACAAATTAAATTTTTCCATTACCATATATTATGTACGTGTTTCAATTTTACCGGCAGGTATGGCTAAGTGAGAAAGCGTTCGCTTACCATATCAAGTCGTAGGTTCGATCAGTGATGGAGATTAAAATAAAAAATATATATTTAATAGATTTCTAAGCTGAATAAATACCTCTAGTTGATGTAAATGTGATGTCAAACCATAAAATATTAATTAAAAATTGGTGGTAGACGAAAGTCGTCAGATGAACACCGCCCATACAAAGTGAGCTTGCTGTAGCTGTGTCTATGACGTTAATCAACAATCTACACGTAGCTCTTACCATTCATTAAAAAATGGCGAGCGTTATAGATTTCACAGATAAGATTTCTCTATCACCGTTTGTCGGTATTCTCCTGTGTTTGCTTACATAAAAAATATACAAAAATAAATGCCTTACAATGATCACACATTATATTATGTTTGTAGTAGTCATGTTTTCTAATCTGGGAGCGGTTATGTTTTGTTTTTTGTATCATAACATTTTTAAGTTGGCTGCAATGTAATATAATCCAATACGTGTCGTATTCCATTTTTAAATATAAACAGCTTTATCGTTATTTCAACATGAAACCATTCTACAATACAATATCATATTTCTAGAGTTCATAGTATTGTTAACATTCGTCTTGTTAATTATTATTTTGAAATATATTCTTAATCAAAAAAATTCAATGACTTTTAATTTATTAAAATGACACTATTTATTTTGATTATATGAATTAATTTACAATAACAAAATATCATAATGCCTTTTGGTTAAGCCGTGTGTGGCAAATTTTTAGCACCAATACTTCGACCGCCATTGCAGGGGTCTTCTCAGGGTTAACCCTGCAATGGCGGTCGAAATAGGTATTTTTTTAAGCTTTTACTACGACAGTTCGAGTAATATATGTAAATTCTTGCTTCCATGGCCGTTCCATATCTGGAACATATGGTCACCAAAAATTACCTCCCACTCAGTTATACCAGTTGTCATTGACCTTTCCTCCTCCCAAGCCATCTGCACCTGGGAATCCTCACCGCAAAATGACTTTCATAGCCTATTAATTAAAAATGATAGTAGACGAAAGTCGTCCCGTGAACGTCACCTATTCATAGTGAATTCCTATAACAAATTGATCATGCGTGAATTTCGGGCTGTAGTCTATAACATTAGTGGATCAACACTCCACATGCAGCGCTTAGCCATTTGTAACATGGTAACGTGATAGAATCTACATATACGATTTTTGCATCACTATACTTGTATGTCGGTATTCTCCTATATGTTGTCACATACGGAAGAATACCAACATTCCCATATATTTCGTGGATAGCAATGTGTTGCCAAAGAAGGCAATTTGAGACTCGCTGTAGTATACTAACTTCGCAGCCTTAGACTGAGGTCTATTTGATAACTAACTGATGCACCTAGAATCACGGGAAGGCCTTCAGCCACTCTCTAACGAGTAGCTTTTTGCGTGCGTCCAGTAACGGGTTCCCCATCTGGGTCTCCAAAAACAGAACGGGACAGGGAGAGTTTTCACCAACCGAGTATGTGAGAACATAAAAAAAGGTAAGATCTCTTTTATAAATTAAAAAAGCGTGCATTATAGAAGTATTATTGTAGTTGTAGTTACCAAAGGTTGCCGATCTCTGGTCTAATGCACAAAATCGGTATCAACTATGGCCAAAAAAGTATATTAATTTTGTAGATCAGGCCTTCTTAAGCTATGGGTCGCGACCCCAAATGGGGTCGCGTAGCAAAATTCTGGGGTCGCGAGAGATTTAAAAAAATTCAATTTTGATGAAAAATGGGGCATACAATTATTGTAACTATAATAAATACAATTTTACAACTTTTTATACAATTTTAGATTTTTGTATGTTTCTAAACGAATTCTAAAACTCTATATTTTTATACGTATACATATGTATGTTGTTACCTAATAAATAAATCATAGTAAAATATTTATTTATCTTTCTTTCATATTTATGTGGGGTCGCCAGGAAACTCGCAATCATTAATGGGGTCGTGAATAAAAAAGTTTAAGAAGCCCTGATCTAGATTGTAACCTTTTTGCGTAAAAACATATATTACGCCTGTAAAAATAAGAAATCTTAAATTTTACCTTCATTACAGGAGGGTGAATTAATTCCACTTGTTTTCATGTAATTTACGTCCAAAATGCGGGACCCTGAAATAATAAAGGACTGAGTTATTATGTAAATAAACTAAACTCACGCAGAGGGTCAAGTTAAGCTCTTCCTTTCATAAAATTATTTAAATAATTTCTTAAGTTTTCACGGCCAGATTTGATATTGTGGCTTTTGGGTTTGGCCGTGTGTGGCGAACTCAAAAACCTGTAAAGACAAGCAAGGACGACCACAGCGAAATAACGTTATTTTTATTTATGTAAACGCATGCAGGAGAGCACACCCGGTCAAGACTAGTGCACTCTATGACGCTCAGCCAGGGAGGCTGGACGCTGCATGCGGGAAACGTGTGTTGTGTTCGTGTTTGTGTGTGGGTTGGGGAGATTGCAAGTGTATATTTATCTGTTTCTTGAAGAGATCCAGATTGTAGGAAAGAGAAAACACAGACGCTGGAAGAGCATTCCATAGCTTACCGGTGGCATTAAGGAAGAAACTTTGGAAGCTGCCAGTTCTTGGTCGACATATATTAACCGTGTATGGATGTTCGGCAAGTGCAAGACGAGTTTGTCGGCTGTGAGTTGGTGCAGGAGGAATTAGTTCTTTGAGTTCCGAAGAGCAGCGACCGTGGTAATAACGGTAGAAAAAACTAAGAGAACCAATCTTACGCCTGTGTTCCATTGATTGTAGATTAGACGTAAGGGTGTCATTGTTTATCAAACGAATTGCTCTTCTTTGAACTGAGTCAATTAAGTTTAGAAGGTATTTTGGGGCTCCAACCCAAAGGTGACTGCCGTATTCAAGGATAGGTCGGATTTGTCCTTTATATAGCAGAAGAAGTTGTTTATCGCTGAAGTACCGACGTGATCTATATAAATACACCTAGTTTTTTGTGGAGGTACAATTTTTAGAACACACCTACCGTAAACGATTCTCCCGACCAATGAAACTTGAGTATGTAGTTGCCATGGAGACAACAATAACGCTCGCGATAAAAGATAATCTGACACCAACTCACAACTTAATCATCAATCCTGAAGAAGACCCCTGCAACGGCGGTCGAAATATTGATTTAAAGAAATTCGCCACACACGGATAAACCCAAAAGCCACAATATGAAATTATATTTTTTTTATTTATAAACTCTATTATTATTAAACTTGGCCACACTTGTAACTGTTCTTTTTAAAAAGCTCGTTCTTACAAAAAAAGGGTTTCATGTTTTGACTTATTGAAGAATGACGAAGTGAGAGAGCGGACAAGGCAGCCTTCCATAATACAGTTTGTCGAGAAGCGAAGGTGGACCTGTTTGTGACATATACTTCGGATGCTGTGAGAGACTGATATTTGTAGTATGTGGTCAGAAAGGATAATGTTTGACGAACGATTATATAGCGCCTGTCTCGTCCCCGTTCTTCATTACGGCTCATTAAGCGAATGCAACCATAAAATGGGTTTCGAAAGCAAACGTCTTATCAGAATACTGAGGGCACGATGGTTTGACTTTGTGAGGAATGGCGAGGTGAGAAAGTAGACAAGACAGGCTTCCTACAGTCGGTCAAGAGGCGAAGGTGGTATTGGTTGTGACATATACTCAGATGTCGTGGAAGAGCATTAATAACAGCAGGCCATTAACTGTAACATATGTTTGCCACGAACTGCCGCCACTAAGTTATGTTAACCTCCATTCCGTCAGTATTCGTCTCATATCGTGTCATATCTGATACATTATATGTATAGTTTCCGACAGTTTTCCAGGACGGCGCAAGCTCGTAGGCTGAAAGAAAAGTTGTAGATTAAGCTATCCTGTGGTATCCGTGGAATAATATCCCTTTGATATTAATCACCTAGGCCCACTTTCCCTTCTTGACTGACGGAATATACCTGTATATGTAAGGCTATCTTAAAAGCTCTCTTGCCTCGCCATTTTTCACAAAGTAAAACTACCCTCCCGGTAATCTTAGCACGCATCTGATTTCGAAATCTACTATACGGCTGCATTGGCTTTTGTTTTGATGCCAAGATTTACAGTTGTAAAAGAGGTAATCGGGAAATATATTATAAATATAATGTACTCAGCCGAACTGCTGCGAGAGGCAGGGGTGATGTGGGATGAGGCGGGGATGAAGGCGGCTGAAAGAGCTTTGTGGCGGCATTTCGTGACGAGGATATGCTCCATTTAGTCGAGCAGACGTGGTGATGATGATGATAATGATGTTTTTGGAAATGGTAAAGAAGAATATGCCCTGCGGGATTAATAGGATTTATCAGTCTTTGATACCGATATCAATTATCATTTGTACGCCAACAGAACTGATGCTGTAACTTAGATATGCAATGAGAAAAAACAATATTGCTTACATTATTGCTAGCGCAGATGGCTTATTTATCACCGATGACGTCTTCGGATTAATAGCTCCACTCTTCGATTCAGAGCGTGACAAATGGCCGCGAGGGTCTCCGCAGGAAGCCTCCCCGGGCCCCAGGGGTCCCTAAGGGAGCTCCCGGGTAGGGGAGCAGGAATCGGAGGAGCCGGAGGAATCAATTATAAGCAATCGGGTCGTAAATATACGCGATGATTGCCGGGGGCATTGATTTGGCAAGCGGAAGCTCACAGTTAAATGCTTACACGAGCTTAGCAGGTTAGTTTACTTACACTAGCTTAGCAGGTTAGTTCACTTACATGAGGTTATCGGGTAAGTTAACTTATATTATACGAACTTAGTAACGATTCAGGTAGAATTTATTTATTTTATTAGCTCAATTTTATTTGTTTTCAGAAGGTAAGGCTAGGTTAGGGTTGGCTTATATTAGGTAAAGTTTGTTTATTTTTGTTAGGTTAGGCAAGTTTAAAATATTAAATGAACAAATACTTCCTACGTTGTTTAAGCATGTATCACGCTGAGCACTGTTTTTTCATTTTGTCAGAATACCGCGGTTTAATCATCAATGGACGCTTCATTAATTATCAACATAATATTTCAACAAATATTGCATACCTTGTTTTAATATGGATCACACTGTTTCACTTGCTACAAGACCGCAGTTTCGCCATAAATAAAGGTTTTATCAGTGTGTATTTTTTTTTTCCCATATTCGTTTCATCTCGAGCCGCTGCCATAAAGCTGTGTCAGCCGCCTTGGTCCTCACCTCATTCCATGTTAGCTCTGACTCCCGTAGCTCCGCCAAGTACATTCTAGCTGTATGGAACATATTGTCACCAAAAATTTCCGCCACTTAATTCTGTGAGATGCATTTTATCCATTCTACATCCCAAGACATCTATGCACTTGACAGAAACTCGAGGCGGCAGCTTTAGTATCCTAGGCATTTTTTTCAAATTCTTAAATTTTCAAAAATTATATCTCGTAATTGATAAGCGTCGTATAGAAGAGATTCTTTAACACCATCTGTCGGTATTCTACCGTGTGTATTTTTTTCCGCAAAAAAGATGTCTTATTTAAATAGTACAATAAAACGCCAATTTAATTCGAATAATAAGAAACGGATTGCCAATTAATCAAATCTCAAAGCACTCAAAGTTAAACGAAGAAGAATTTAATTGGATTGTGAAATGATGAATCATTCATTTGGAGAGGACACTGGGGTTGCCAGTCACGTCCACCGTTTCCCCAATCTGGGAAATCCCGCAGCGATCTCCACGGGAAATGTTCTTTTCTCGTTCTGGCATCATCTAAAATGAACGGACCAATCACAGCCATTAAGGAGGGACGCCATTAAACGATTATCTGTGATTTATTTTTTTGATCGATGGAAAGGAATTGCAGAAGCCACATGTGTTATATACCCAAGAAAACATGTTCCGTAAGTATTTAAATAATTAAATTATATTTACTACGATCAGGGTTTCAATAATAATTTAAATAGGCCTGTTTTTATTTGTTCACCAACTAATTCAAGGTTTTAGTAGTAAATTAAATAAACTGGTAGTAGAATAAATAAATTGGTCATTTTGAGTGTGGTCAGTTATACAAATAAAATGTCAGTAATACGTGCAAATTTATAACCAGTATTATGAATAACTAGTACGTAACATAGAAACCTAACCTTACGTGACCTAACCTATTATTAATTAACATTCATTCATTATTTAATGCCAATTAATTATGTTTTTACTACCAAATTATATTTTTCCTCTGCCAATTTATTATTTTTACTGACTTTTTTATGTATTTATTGCTGAGCATTTCTTAAATATTGATTGGCCTTTAATATAATTAAATACTGACAAAGTAATTTTAGTTGCCATTAAAATATAAAGCTTAAAATCATCGAAAATGTTTACTTAAGTATAATGTTAATAGTTTGACCGAGAATGCAACGCAGGACAGACAGACATGGCGAATGTGCACATTGAGAGCCGACCCCAGATGATGGGAAATTGCTAGGATAAAGAAGAAGTATAATGTTAATATATTTATATTTTAAGCATTCACTTTAAGGTCCGTTTCAAATAACAAATTCATAATATTTTATTTCCTGGTTTTAACATTACGTCGAACTAGAGTTAATCACATAAATGAGACTGCGGTTTCCTTCACACAGTTAAAATATTTTTAAAATCGTATTCGTTGTTTATCAAACACTTTAAAATTCGTTCCGTATCCACTTTATTGTTACATAAAATGTCATTCTAGAGTCGTAACCTGAAAAGTTAAAACTCTAGTTAAAAATACAATTGCACTGTTTTATGACTTGTACGAGTTGTACAAAAATCTCAATTCCGCAAAAGTAAAAATTGGAGGACTTTTTGGAATTTTAATTCCTTTTTTAATGCTACATTAATCAGGAATTACAAACCATAAACTTCTTCAAACAAATTGTCTTTTTTTAATTTAATATACTTCTCGCCTGATCAGAATACTGCGATGGTTTGACTTTGTGAAGAACGACGAGATGAGAGAGAGCGACAAGGCAGCCTTACATATAGGTCGGTCAAAAGGCAAATACTCGTATATTCCTGTCCGAAACTTATACTTCGGATTCCGCAGGAAAGAATAAACTACTGCTGTCTTTTATTTATGCAGTCGAGCTTGTGCCGTCTAAGAAAGCCGTCTGGAACTATAAATATAAAGTATTCGGCAGATCTGAAATAAATTGAGGCGATTACCATGGCGGCTGACAAAGCTTTGTGGCGGAAGTACGTGACTTTATACTCCAATTAGAGTAGCGGACATAGTGATAATGATGATGATGATGATGTAAACAAAAAAGTATTAACGCTAATAACTTTCATACTATAAACACCGCTCGAGTTTCCACTGTTTTCTACTCATTTCTATGGAAGTTCCTTGTTTTGGGAAATATTTCAGAGGGAGGCTGTTTCCTCTCTGCCTCTCACCGCTAACTTTGTGTCTATCGTGTGGGGAAATAAAGTTTTCGTATGTTCAACGAAAACACAATAATTCCACGCAAAACCCTACCACTTTATATCCTATTTTACGATTATTTTACTTTTACGAGCGACCTGCAGATTTTATTTTTATTTTACTTAGCTTGCATCCTTTCAGAATATATGTAAGTAGGTAGAAAGTACACATCGATGTTATGTATGTATATTTTGGTTAAGAGATAACTACAGTAAGTAAGTAACTAAGAGAAGGATTAAGGCAGTCTACGAGTTAGTCGAAACTGCAGTCTCCTAAAAGAGAACTTATCTTACGTGATCCATGTATAATCAAGGCGAATAAATAAATATTGATAATTTATAATGGATCTCAAAGTGAATGCTGAAAACATTGAAAAATATTTTAATTTGTCAAATCACATAAATGTTGAAAAATAATTATATTATTAAATTTGTAATTTGATAATGCATTTAATACGTTAACCATTAAGCTTAAAACATTTCTCCCTGTAAATTAGCCATTAAAACAAGGAAATATTGGGACAGCCATTAAATGTTGTGTAAACATTTTACCTTTGAAACGATATTTTTTAACGGCGCAAAAATGTTCGAAGGGACGCATTTCAAAAACGTCAGGTGCGATAGCATTGTGTGTAAAGGAGGAAAAAAAGCGCATAAAAGCTTTTCCATTTTTGCATACAAAATTTATACAATATTTTTACTTAAGGCTATAAAATCGCTTCCACAAAACTGTTATTTCCCGCCGAGGCGACGCTCTGAATACGAATTTCTTTATTGCCAGTACGAAAAAAAAAATTCACATATTACGCGTGGTAGGTAACTTCATACTACGCGGTTTATCACTACCTACGTATGGCTCGCGTGCTTGAAGTGACATAGCTCATACAGTCAGTGGCGGATTAAGCAAATTGGAGGCCTTTGGCGAAACATCATTTGAGAGGGCCTTTTTCTTCAATTCTTGAAATAATATTTTTAAAAAAATTATCGCTGTATTTTGTAAGATTTATTTAATATTTTATTCTTCTCAAATTATTTTTCATATCTGGAATATATGGTCATCACAAATTGCCGCCATTTATTTCTGTCAGTCGTCATTGTCAATGGATTATACCAAGACATCACTGCACCCGAAGGTCCATCTGGAAAAATATATATGGTTTCTCGTTTATACTCGTAGTTCCCGACGATCTTTGGGACAGAAGCTCGAGAAGACGGCTGTTGTAGTATCCAGGGCATTCTTAACCGGATGTATTTTTTAAGGATATCGTATGATTTTTGTCAGATGTTACCGAGGTCTAGGTCATTTGGTCCAAAGGAGCGGCTCAAATTGACCAGCGCTAACACGCTGCTAGCAACAGGCGGTGACTCAACCAAATTGTAGTATGCGTACAATGTTGATTAACTTAAGTGAACTAACAAGAACCGCGCTAACAATATGCCATTGCCGTTGGACATAAAACCAGTGTTGGATTAAGTAAATTGTAAGCCCTTTGGAACAATTTATTGTAAATTTATTTTTTAAGATCATTATCGTTGTCTTTTAGTAAAATTTATTCGGTGATAATAATTTTATTTGCGATAACTTTTATCAATCATAGACTGTAATACTTTATACCCAAATATAGAGAAATTTCTAAAGGTAACCAACCTATAACAGCTATTCTGCTTTTGAATGATTAAAGTGGTAGCTCTCGTCTTAGCCCTCGTCTCACCTCAAAGCTTGAGAAAGGTCTCTGCATACGGGTGTTACGCATTGAATAATTTATGTAAGTTTCTCTAAATAGATGGTAACTTAAAAGTTCATCATCGCTGGCATACAACTACATGATCGTTCTTATATTTTCCGATGTAAGGCAACCTTTTTGCTGTTTCTGATATTCAATTCAGTTCCTTATTCGTTTGCGGCGTAAGGGATGTTTTTGTCGGCACTTTAGGAAGGATTTGATCGTTGTTTACGGCCGTTGTTTTCCATATACGTGATAACCGAACCGCTATAAATATTTATTTTCATATTTTGTGAGTGATAAATGTAAAAAAGTTATTCCCACAAAATAAGTATAAATGATCACATTTTATTTTTATATAAGTTGCAGAGATTTGTGTATTCCTTTAACTGTTTACTATTTATTTTTGATAACATTAAGGTTATCAACTGACTTGGTGAAACTGAATACTTATAATCTTAAATTAATTTTGATAAAAAAATTAACAAATCAAAAATATTTAGTTTTGATTCACATTTATTTTTAACGATTACATGTTTCGGCCTCCCTGGAGATTATTGAATATGGTCTCTAGGGAGGCCCAAACATGTAATCGTTAAAAATAAATGTGAATCAAAAGTAAATATTTTTGATTTGTTATTTTTTTAATTTAAAATAATTTAAAATTATAAATTATTTTTGAATATACTTTTAACTGATAACAAACCTTAGTAGTCATACGTTTTAAATAAATATAAATATGGCCGAGAAAAGCATTTATAATTAATAATATTAGAATCACACACTTCTCTCATCTCATTGATTACACCAGTAATTATGATAATAATCTCTTTCCCAGTTTCATCATTTTTAGGACGTCTGTGCAGTAGCCACAATTTTTCATAGGAATCCTCGCTGGTCTTATCACTATTATCAATCCGACGCTTCCTAGGCAAAGACCATTTAGTTCTAAGAGGCGGTTTAACCCAAATAGCAATCAGTGTCGCTTTTAGGGGGTGGCGAATGGGTCGGCGGCCTAAGGCGCCGAACGAGCTAGGGGCGCTGAGGGCGGCCTAACTTGCTTATATTTTTTTCGTATTGCGCCCTTTCCATATTTATTATTATTAACGCTTAAAAATATTTAATTTAAGAGATTTTCACGAAACAAAATATTCCGAATACTAAAATTCTCAGTAACAACTTAGAAGGGACTGGTAAAAAAAATGGATGTTCTTTGTAGTTTCAATCCGGTGGATTGGTTTGCAGCAACAAAATCTTGCATCTCGATCTCCACTCCTCTCGGTCCTCCGTCACCCTCTTCAGCTCAGCATAAGAACTGCAACTCATGTCCTCGAACACTTGCTGCAAATAATCCCGTCTAGGGCGGCCTCTTCAGTTTCTACCCTCAACCATCCCCTCCGCAATGTCGTGAAGAAGACCATTGTGGCGCGTGATGTGACCGATCCATCAAGTTCGCCTCTCTGAGATGGTTCTTACTAGGTGCCTATCTTCCTTGATTATGCAGAGAACCTCATTTTCGTGACGTGTATGGAAGTTTAACTAAATACTGGATATCAATCAGATCAGTTTTGTGTTAATGATTTTTTTTTTATGATTAATCATCTTCTTCGTAGTATCAATCCGGTGGATTGGTTTGCAGCAACAGAATCTTGCATCTCGATCTCCATTCCTCTCGGTCCTCCGCAACCCTTTTCAGCTCAGCATAAGCGCTACAATTCATGTCCTCGAATACTTGCTGCAAATACTCCCGTCTAGGGCGCCCTCTACAGTTTTTACCCTCAACCATCCCCTCCACAATATCGTGAAGGAGACCATCGTGGCGCATGATGTGACCAATCCATCGGGCTCGCCTCTCTGAGATGGTTCTTATTAGTTGCCTATCTTCCTTGATTATTCTGAGAACCTCATTGTTCGTGACGTGGTCTCTCCAGGAAATTCCGAGAATTCTTCTGTACGACCACATCTCAAAGGCCTCTAGTCTTTTTTTATCACTTTCAGATAAGCACCATGTCTCACAGCCGTACATTAAGATGCTCCAAACAAGTGTTTTGGCAAGTTGCTTGCGGAGCCCTAAAGAAATATTCTTTGACTCAAGAATTTTGGCTTTTTTATTGAAAGCTAGCCTTGCTTGATGTATTCGACTGTTGACTTCTCTTTTTGTTCTGCCATCCCAAGTGATTGTACTTCCAAGGTATACAAATTCTTTTGCATCTTTTAGGGGTACTCCTAGCATTGATATGTTAATTTTCTGCTGCTCATTGCGGCTTACTTTCATGACTTTGGTTTTTGTGCTGTTTATCTTCATATTGTAGTTGGAATTAAATATGTTTTCCATGGATGTCAGCGCTTCCGTGAGCTCATCTTCAGTTTCAGCAATCAGAGCAATGTCGTCAGCATTATCATACAAAGAGATCGAAAGAGATAGAAAGAAATCAGATTAATCATACAAAGATAAATTATATGGAAAATCTGTTTTTCTAAAGGTTTGGTTTTCCCTAGCATATATGTATTCATATGAAAATAGTAGTAACAATTGATTTAATGTCTGATATTTTGACACATATTTTAGGCTTACATTCTTCATACAAACGTAATCCCAAATGTCTATTCCGCGAACATAGCGCCAAAACAGAGAGAACGAAAATAGATATGCAAATAAAAATCTTTTTCAGGCCCATATCGTGGGATTTTATGCCATGGGAAGTAGACCAAAACATATACCATTATACGAGTGTGTGCGAGTATAATCATGTTAAGAGTACATGCGAGTATAATCATGTTAAGAATATATGCGAGTATAATCATGTTATATGGAGGGATTAGAATGCATATAAAATGTGATTTCGAGAATTAGTCGTAATATGATACAAGTACTTTCATTTTGTAATAGAAGCCCTTGAAAAGTGTATCTAAGACTCTAGTAGTATATTGTTTGCCTTAATTTTCTATAGTTTGTTATATTTTAAGTTTATTCTTAACCTGTTCGCATCGGTACCCGATATATGCCGCGTAAGATTCCCCTACCGTTGACATCGGTTAGCCGTGATATATCGTTTTGCTACTTTATTAGAATAATTTTTTATGCATCATCTGATAACTAAAGTATACAAGAACCAATGTGATATATGAAAATAGTCCAGATAATTACATTTATGCTTCAAATACTAGTTTTATAATTGACAGTTTAATTTGTATTTCACCGAGCCGTAATGAAAGGGTTAAAGGGTAAGTAATTTGTCGAAGAAGTGTCAGTTTATTTTGGTGTAAATTGACATAACATTACATAAAATACCAAAACGAAACGAAAAATAAACCCCAAAAAAATTAAAAACATTATTTTTCCCATATTAAAAAATGACATCCCCCTTCTTTAAAAAGGCGACAAAAGGTCGCGGAGTCGTCATTAAGACGCGTGGAGGTAGCATGCAGGAGCAGGTCGCAAAGCAAAGAACTTGGTTAGAAGCACAATTCGCGCTTATTTCACATATAAGACTTTAGTTTCCCCGCCCTACCGTAACATGTTGTATCGTGAGCAACGATCGGACGGGGACTGTCCGGGGGCACGAGCTGACAGACGGGCACAGTAACATGTAGCGCCCCAAAGATTATCGCAGCTAAATCAGAAAACAAATAAATGGCGTATGCAAACGCCGTGTATTATTTATAAATTTAAGAGTAACATTATTGGATGTGCATGTCAGGCGAGCGTGCAAAAATAAGATACAAAAGTTCGTTTATCGAGACTTTTTGGCATCAGAATAAAAGAGCTATATCAAGCTGCTTTTCAATAGATAAATAATTGTTTAAACATGGATCACACTATATGCACTGCTTATACTTTATTAATTATTGGTCAAAAAAATTCGACACACATGGTTCACCATATAAGCCACGATCCTAAATCTGGCCGTGACGAAGTTATTTAACATTTTCTCCAGTTAGGGGAGCGGGCATGGTGATGATTGTGATTTCTTAAAAAAGTTAAAAATATTGTGGATTTTGGGTTTATCCATGTGTGGCGAATTTGTTTCAATCAATATTTCGACCGCCATTGCAGGGGTCTTCTTCAGTATTGATGATTTAGTTGTGAGTTGGTGTCATATTATCTTTTTTTTTTCAATAACGCTCGTAAAAAGATAATCTAACACCAACTCACAACTAAATCATCAATTCTGAAGAAGACCCCTGCAATGGCGGTCGAAATATTGGTTAAAACAAATTCGCCACACACGGCTAAGCCCAAAAGCCACAATATCAAATCTGGCCGTGAAAACCTAAGAAGTTATTTAAGTAAAAAATACTTTTTTGTTTTCGATTCCATCGAATGTTTATTTTGAAGTAAGCTGCACATTAATCAAGGCCGCATAGATGTCGCTGCACTCGTGAAGTTTCCCTTTCCAAAATTTCTGCCATTTTGAATATTTTGGCGCGCTTTGCATGATTTATCCCGCCATAAATTCGCGTGCATGGCGGAACAACGTAATGTGATTGAATATTTTTTTCATCTCTCTTTCCGATTTCGCATTGAAATAATATTTTCTTCTGAGGCTAGCAGACTTCGCTTTGACAAAAGGTTCAAAGATTTTTTTTGTATGTTTATTTTCCCGCGGGCTGAAATATTCGCGTGATTATTTACGCCATCGATCAAAATATTATTTCGGAAATGTCGAATTTTGACGTTATTTTATATTATGTCATGAAGAGCGTATGTAAATATATACATTGTAAGCATTCTTTTCTGATGTTAAATTTGTTGTAAAAAGTGTTTTTAGGTATGAATATTAACAATCAATCCCCTAGCTGCTGGGAATAAAAATTGAACAGTTATTCAACCTTAGTGGTAAAATCTCAAAAACGGTGAAATCTGGTTTCTTAATTAACTATCGGCAGATACGGTCGGTAAAAAGATGCTTACCCAGAGACGCTACAAAGAGCTTGGTAAATGCGTTTATAGTCTCCAAAATGGACTACTGCAATGCACTGCACGCAAGCCAGCCAGATAAACAATTAAAGCGATTTCAGTCGTTACAAAACGCAGCGGCACGACTAGTGTGCAACGCGTCCAAATTTTGTCACACTACTGATACTACACCGACTGCTACGGTTGAGAGTTCCGGCTACAATCCAGTATAAACTATGCCTCTTAGCTTATAATGCTCTCAACGGAACTGCACCGGACTATTTGACAGAACTTATCAAACCTTGAGAAATAAGCGCGCGTGGGGAGACACTCAGATCAGCTAGAGCAAATAGAAGCACCCTGCAGCTGACGGGAGGTAGTCCTAGCACGGTCTTTGGCAATCGTGCTTTCTGCTACGCGGCACAAATGGCCTGGAACTCGCTACCGGAAAGCATAAGAGAGCTTAAAGCGGAGGCATTCTTCAGAAGCAGACTCAAGACCTACCTTTTTACTCAGAGAGGCAAAAAAAGCTTTTGGAATGATCATTTGGTCATAAAAAAAAGAAGAATAATAATAATAATAGGTATTATTATGTAACATTCTAAAGTGTTAGCAATCAACTTAATTATCTGAGTTTTCATTTTAAGTACACCATTTACTGCCGCCCGGTAACCTACTCGTATCACTTCAATAGTACGCCTATCAGATTCAAACGAGCCGTTGGAAATTCAGCATTGTAAGTGTCACCGAAACATTTTTGAAGCACATTTGATGTCTTATTAAAATATTGGTTAAGAAGGGTAATTCTTATTGATTTTAGACCCTAACACGGCCATTGACGAAGTGCATAATTTACATTGATTTACTTGACGTATAACATACTGATATCCTCCTCTCAACGTTAGATATTGAAGTGCTGGATGACAGGATGCAGGATCAGGTTCACAATATAAAGAACTTGTTTTTTTTTCACTATACGCGTTTATTTGTCAAACACTTGCTACAAAAAGACCGTTGTGGCACACGCCATATAGGCGTGGCCATCACGGTCGCGGGCGCGTTCCGACTGACTGCCCGCTCTGACATCTGGCGCCGTCAATCGTCGCAGCAGACAAGAGAAATAAATATGACAGTGGCCAACATGAAGTGGACCAACTGTCATAACAAACAAGATGGCGCATGCAAACGCCATGCAACATAGTACAATTAAAACTAACATTAGATGTGCATGTCAGACGAGTGAACAAACATAAGAGACAAAAGATCGTTTTTCGAGGCTTTACGGCATCAGTCTAAAGGAGCTATATCAAGCTGATATCAATATTTTTTATTTTATTTCAGGACTACACCAAGATAACGATCGGAAATTAAAAAGGTTTAATTTCAAATATTAACTCAAGTATCATATTTAAACTAAGCTTAACAAATACTGAAAAACCTTTGCTGGTACATACTCGTTTACCTTTTAATTTAAAAAGTGATTTTTTTTTAATATAATACCGCAGAAATTAATTTAACTTTTTGCCAACCTGCGTTCTGTGACTAATACTTCACTTGAATTTCAAGTAAAGAAGAAATAGCTTTTACTACATTTGCGTGATAAACAGCAGTCCGTCCTTGGTAACATGCACTTATCCCCAAAAATCAAATGCTGTGAAATGTGCAAAGTGCGGTTGGTAAGAATATCTATTAGGGTTAGTTTTACTCCTGCTAATGTCGAACCTTTATGTATTTTCTTTCAATCCATTGTAGAAAAACAAACGGATATAAGTTTTCATTTGAACCCGAAATCATGGCTCGAACGCAAGGAAAACATTCACGCTGGTAAGGGAAGCCATTGAAATCAAAAGACATCCCATCAACATCAACAGGGATGACGTTTTGATTCTCAAATGTTCCATCTCTAGCACATACTCAAAAACCTGTACAGACAAGCAAGGACAACCACGGTCCGACATGACATTTGTGGAGATAAGCTTCTTAGAACATACCCACCGTACACGACTCTCCGACATGATGGTCGAAATATTGGAAAGAAGTAATTCGCCACACACGGCTAAACCCAAAAGCCACAGTATCATATATACATATATAAATAATAAACGATATAATGCCATTTAATATAATATTCAGAAATGCATTTTCCACTCATAAATAAATTGTTTAGTCATAATTCATACACAATTGTTTTTCAACAATTGATCTACATAGCAAACATCATCTTATATAACACACCTGTCATCTTATATGTGTTCTTTATTAGTATCAGTTGTTGTATACATAATTCTAATCAATATATAGCTTTTGCTGTCACCTTTTTTAAGCAATTTCTGGCATTTCCATTCGACCTAATAACAATGTTAAAAAAGTAATTCCCGATGTGGCCCATTTTCTCTTTCTCCAAAACTACATTTCCATTCAGACACTTTCCACTTTCCCCCCTTATCGGGGAAAACAACTCTTGGAAAAGTTTTTCCCATAAAGTAGAGAGCTTTTAAGGACCCCCATTGTTTCTTGGCAGACAAAAACACGATTTGTTACTCAATTTTTGTTGTTTCTCAAGTTTCGCAGCGTCACGAATATCTTGTCTAAAGTGACAGATTGTGAAAGAATTTAAACGTTTCTTTTGAATCATTTCTATAAATGAATTTTTTGTATTTCTTATGTTGAACATTCATTTCAGGATCTCAAGTGTAAATATGATTTCATATATGGGTTTAAATATTAAAATATACTGATATCAGTATGATATAGCCCTTGCTGACTTGTACCGAAAACCTCGATGTACAATCTTTCGTCTCTTATTTCTGTTCGCTTGTCGAATATGTATGTATCATCATTTTGTAAAGCCCTTCGGAGGACTAGTTACGTAGATTGCCACTTGCGGCGCTGGGCGACAGTCCATCACGAGCGCGTTCAGTCGTGAGTTAAGTTCCGATCAATCGAGGCGAAAGTAACGCCATGTTACGATCGATCGGGGAAACCCAGTCTATATCGAAAATATATGTCAATGTGCTTCGGAAAAAGTCTGTGTGTTGTTAATCTGCTCCTCATACTTCCACCACGCGATCCGATAATTATCCCGGTGACGCGAAGTCGTTTCTTCCGTAGAGTGGAGGATGTTAATACATTTAATGTACTCGGCGGAGCTGCGGCAAACAGAGCCGATATGGGATGAGGCAAGGACCATGGCTGATGATAGAGATTTTGGTGGTAGTTTGTGACGTCCATATGCTCCATTTAAGGGGACCGGAGATGGTAATGATGACGATAAAATGTATTTCATTAAGCATCCTTGAATTGAAATGTATCTTTAATGCATAAAATAATATATTTCATTAAATTTGTGGATTGAAAATGAATAATGCTAAACTAAAAATCAGAAAAGTAAATACCTTAAATAGTAATAATTATAATTGAAAAGGTTTTAACGTTATATAAATAATAATAAATAAATGTCTAAAATTGTTTAATATTTTTAAATTATGTGACGACATGTTTCGACTACGTTGACTTGTTTTACAGACTGATTGAGTGTTTGCCGACAGTGTAGTGGGAATAGTTGTTGCCCACTCCCTGCCCCAAGCAGTCCCAGCTTCCTTATATTGTTGTATTCCCAATATGTATATTTATGATTATTATGCAAGGTAGTAAGTATTCAGGGCCACCGCTCGAGTGAGTGTTGGCAGACAGGGTAGTGGGTATAGTTTTGCCCCACACCCCGCCCTGGGCATCCCCAGCCTCCACCCCGGTGACTATCGATTGCTTAGCTTGCACAATCTAGGGCTGGGAAAATTGGACCAAAGATAAAATAACGTTACATTTGCTTAGCCTTTTGGCCGCGGCACCAAATATAGCGAACATGCCCTGTACGCGGGAGATTTTTCGGGGATTTTGTTGTCGCGTTTTCAACTATAAATACAGGTTGTTTTATTTTTTTAACTAACCAAATATGTTAATTGGCACCCAAAGTAATTTGTTTCAATAATAAAAATACAATATATTTATTGTATTTTCGGTTTAAATTAACAATAATAATTCTTCATACAACTGACGTGAGGTCGCCATTTTTGCTAAACAAGGTCACGCTAAAGCGAGAAAACTGCGCCAACATCAAACAATGCTTATAATATTAAATTCTCGACACCTTTTCAATTTCACCCACACTCGGTTTATTTAGATTATCCCAAATTATGAATTGATTATTATCATTAGTAACACGATTGCGCACATTGGCAGTTCAAATAAAATATGTATATTGACAAACCAGCTATATTTTATTTTCTACGAGGAGATAGTTGCTTCTCTCCGTCAGTATTGCTGTTTCGGCCATTCGACGTGGTCGAAACATGTCGTCTACAAATATATTGAAGGATAAATTTTAAAAATTCTTTTTTTTTATATCTGATACTCCTGATGACGAGTCCAACTACTGATAAATTATCCTAATCGTTTGAATCAGATTTTCAATAACAAAAAAATAATATAATAATATATGCAAAATATGCATATGTCATTATATGATTATTTTGTTGTCGGCGCACGGTTCTGGCGTACGAGACTAGCGTGAACAACGTACGAGTGCTGGCAACTGTGCGATGTTCATGCCGCTTGATGCATGTTACAGAAATACATTATTTTAGCCTATATTGATTTATTTTTTTTACGAATGCCATCTATTGCATTTGGTAAAATATACATTCAGTAATATTTTCAGCCAAGTTTTACAATTATAACTCACTAGATAGCTCTTATATAGGGCTTGAAACTTCCATGACCGCTATGTGTGTCATAAGCGCTGGTGGCATGTTCGTTTGAACACACATAGCGGTCATACGCGGTAAACAGATTAAACTGTTATTTTATTGTCACTGTTAAAGTTGTTATTGTGTTTAAAATTGTTTTAATTATATATGTGCCCATAATTATGAAACTGGCATAATTTAAGGAATTGAAAAATTGAGTTATTGATTTATTTCAATTCACATTGTTGTGAATTGATGTTACTTTAGTTTTGCTACTTTCAGTACTCATTGTGACATCTACGGTAGGAAATTGAAAGTGGAGGAATCTGTAAAGCATGTAAATAAATATCGTTAGGTTTCGTCACAGGAGCGATTTTTCTGTAAACCACGTGTGTCAATGCCATCACATGTATGGAGTTACATAATGAACGTTTGTTAAATATAAAAGTTTTTAATGCATCATCTGATAGCTAAAGGATAGAAAGAACCAATGTGAGATATGAAAATAGGTCAGATTTATGCTTCAAATACTAGTTTTAAGCAAAAAAAATGGTTTGAAAAATTCACGCCGTATAATTTACATGTTCCTGTAAAGAATACATGTAGGTTGATAAAGGGAATGACTGCACTTCCAATTTCCTACCGTAGATGTCACAATGAGTACTGAAAGTAGCAAAACTATATATCACGTCAACCGATGTCAACGGTCGGGGAATATTTGACGGCATATGCCGTCAACCGATGCGAAAGGGTTAAAGAAAAGGCAGCTGCATTCAATGTTCTCCTGTGACATCAAAAGTACATATGTCCTGAACAGGGTTACTTTAGCTTCTTGACCAGCTATAGAATGGAAGTCTGCCTTGTCCGCTCTCTCACCTCTTCATGCTTCACAAAGTTTAACCATCGTACCCCTACGCAGGAATCTGTTTTCGAAACCCATTATTAAGACTTTATGTATTACATATATGTACCAACAAAATAGCTGAGGACTTTACCCGCCTTGCATCACATCGGAGGACAATTAAGTCTCCTTGATGATGCGCTCATCCAGACCATGATCAGTTAGCAACTGTGGGAGTCTCCTGGATTGGAATTTACCCGCCTCATGCTCACATCGGAGGATAGCTTAGTCTCATTGATGACACGCTCATTCAGATTATGGTCAGTTAGCAACTGATAGGTCCAGTGGGAGAGTCCCTTCTGAACAATTGTGGCCACTGCACAGAAGTGCTAAAAGAAAGAACCCGTGAAAACAGATTAGAATCGCATTCATGGGTTGTAAAGAGATGAAGATGGAAGATAGATTCTCTCACCGAAAAAAAACCGTCTCCTCTGACTGTGGGAGTCTCCTCTGAACAATAAAGCTAGGGAGCGGATATGGATGAAAGTGAACAAGACACGCGCAGCCATCCGGCTGGTTGCCATGGCGACCGGCGAGCGCGGGAAACCGGCGTCCCCCTCCCCCACCTTACCCCTCCCACCACCCCCGCCTGGTCCAACAAGCGACTAGGCTGTACGGGGGACAGACTGGATGTGCCGCTCGTTATGGTAATCCCGTAATGAGCACAGGTGATTGGGATGCAAGGGGAGCAGATTAAAAAAAAAAGATGGCCGCCGTCTGCCGAAAATGCGCGGGAATCGCCATCATTTGAAAACGGTGAATTTTCTATCATATATACCTGCATACCAGCAGATCGGGGAGTGGCTGAGCATGTGTTGTATCAAACAACAAATGCCACAGCATGTGCTGTATCAAAAGTTTCACCATGTAATGGTCTTTGCATGGATGTTAAAGATAATACGAGCATCTTGTTTTACATCGGAATAAGTATTAAAAAAAACGCATAATTGCTTGAAACCAGTAAACTAGTGACCTCCATGACACTCATTGAAGGCAAATAAACGCTGCATGCGAATAAAACATGTATTTGTGTGCGGATTGAGAGATTGCTAGTGTAAATTCGATCTGTTTCTTGAAGATATTCAGATTGTTCAAAAGAAAGCGATCGGGGAATGACTCTCTCAATGTCTTAGAGTTCGCTGATGATGCTGTTATCAAAGAACACTCCACTGTAGATCTGCTGAACATTGAAAGGTTGTAAGTTATGCCGACTTTAAAGCTCTTGCATCGTTTCCGTTCTTCTTTATGCCCTGACGTCTCATCAAAAGCCAATGTAGCCCTATAATGGGTTGAGAAAGCAATTGCCTGCTTATAATATTAGGAGTACGATGTTTTGACTTGGTGAGGAATGACGAAGTGAGGGAGCGAATAAGGCATCATTCCATACTACAGTATGGTAAAGAAACGAAGATAGACTTGATTGGGACATATGCTTCAGATGATACAGGGAGTGCTTAAACTAGAGCGGCTTCTTTTTCAAGTCGTCCTAGAAACTATACTTATAATGTGCTTGGCTGTGAATGAAGGGAGAATAAAGGGAGAACTACGGCGGCTGATAGAGATAAGTGACGACCATATGCTCCAATTAGGGAAGCGGAAATGCTGACAATGATGATGATAGAAGAGCATTTCGGTGTAATTAAATATAGTCGAGTTCTAGGAGCATTCAAGTGAATAAATCTTTTACGACCAACCAATGTTAATAAATAAATAGAAGTGTACGTAAAATTTAGTATATTAGATAAATATATTGTACATAAATATTGTAATTATAACTAAAAGCATCAACAAAAAAACGTTATACATAATATGTCATTAATATTATCTGAAATAAACCCTTACTATGTACACGCCGTATCCCTAATACTCTGACCAACATAAAGGATTAATGGGCGACCCAATTCAGGCGACATAGACAAATAAATAAATCAAGTTAATATGATTTGCCAAAAAGATAAGTGATTTTCGCGGAATTGCTTCTATTTGGCCAATATCACAACTGGGATAGACCTTCGTAGTAAAATAAATTACCAATTAATCTCTCGGTAGATACGCTTAAATGAATTATTTATCAACTCGAAAGAAAACTTCCATTTCGACGAAATGGCTACTATGATGCTAAAATAACAGTTTATTATATGAAAAATACACATTTTTTCTTTATCTAAATATAATCTAAGCACTAAAATCTAAATGAAGCGGCAATGCCGCTCCTAAATGGCCTACCAGCACACCTCGAACCTTTTCTTACATCCTTTTCCTCTTTTGTTGATGTTATTATAGTCCTAGATCTCAGTGATCTTTGACACGTGTAATATTCTTCTTCTTTTATGTTTTTTAATTTTTTATTCTCTTTTGTATATATTGTATGTTTATGTATCCTCTATGTTTCTTATTCTTTATTATTCTACGTACCTTGGAATTGCGGTTTTGTTAAATAAATAAATTTGATACGTGAATACTAACAAGTAAATAAATAAACAAAATGTTTTTCTAGATGTAAAGTTTCTTTAATTTGTTTCTAACTTCATTATACAAGTACGACATGCGTAAGTTAAACTGCCTGGAGGCTAACCCGTGGTCAGAAAAAGCGGTCCAAGAAAATTGCTCTTGGTCCCGACCATTGTTGAGTGAGGCTGACGTCAGATTTGAAAATAAAAAGAACAAACGTTGGGAAACATTTGAACATAGCTGAAAAAAAAAACAAAGATCGTACTCGTAAAACAAAAGAATATAATTTTGTTCGAAATTTAAATTATTTTAAAAATGTATTTACTTCGTCTCTTACGAAGTATGATGCTTTTAATTTTAGAATTAATTTTAATTAAAAAAATTAATAAATTAAAAATATTTAGTTTTGATTCACAATTTATTTCAATGATTACATGTTTCGGCCTTCCTGAAGACCATCTTCAATAATGAAAAAATAAAAACAGGCATCGGCTTATATAGGTATGGACAGTTAATTAGTTCCTACACACATATTTACAGGTTGTATATGTGTGCGGGTAAAACGAAACGAAAAAGTGAATGCTAAAAATATAAATAGCATAATAATTTGCATAATTAACATTAAACTATTTCAAAATCCAATGCCCTCTGTCACTCACTAATGTAAACGCATTTGTTTTTGCAACAAAACATGAAAGGGTCGTTTCCATAGACAGTGATTAATCCTCTTTTGGGACAATGCAGATTTGGCGCGCTTTTTGTCTGTGACCGGAAGCGCTTCCGGTAAGATGGCGGCGGGGCTTTAAATGCCCCCCCTTTAAGGTCCGTTGAGAAATGGCAACATTTGCGAATACAATGAGGTGAGAGATGGCAATAAGGGTTAAAGGCAATGAAAATTATATGACGTTTTAACCCCTTACACCCGAATAATTTCATATTAATTACGGCTTTGTTTTATTGCATCATTAAAAGTACGTTTTTTTTAAAACACACGATTTTTTTTTTAATATACAGTCAACCCTTCTAAGAAGCAGAGTTTTTTAAATTAATATCCTCCTCTTTTTAAAAAAAGGGTTGTTATTCAGTCGCGTGGTGGCAGGATAAGGAGCAGATTAATAGCACACAGACTTTTTCTGAGGCAAATTGACATATATTTATGATAAACGTTATAAAATTATGGCCCGGATCTAGTCACAGCATTCAGGCCGGGCCAAAATGCAATATGCTCTCGCCGACGGTTGGCACACGACTGACTGCCGAGCGGCGCCGTGTTCGGTCACACAGCGCCCCAGTGGCGATCTATGTAACTAGTCCAAAATGCCAATATGGCGGACACATACATGTACGACAAGCAAACAGCAATAAGACACGAAAGATTGTATATCGAGGTTTTCGGTACCAGTTAGCAAGGGCTATATCATGCTGATGTCAAAATGTAAAACGTACATTTTTCTTACTTCCTAATGTACTCATAAGAACTGCCATAAGCGGAGCTGATAGGAGATAATACGAAGACCGTGGCGGCTGACAGAGCTTTGTGATGACTATATACTCATGTTATGGAAGTTGACATGGTTATGATGATTTTTTTCCTATATTATTGTAATTTTGGGTCAAACCGCCTCTTAACTTCCGTCGAACTAAATGGTTCAGGCCTCGAGAGCGTCGGGTTAATCGTAAAATCTTATGAAAACGTAATAGAAGGGTTGACTGTATGTTTATCGATGAAACATCGAAGTTCTTTATGTTCAGTAGTAGATTTTTTTTCTGTTTGCGGAACTAGCTTTAGATCTAATGGACTTATGGATTAACTACTGTTTATTTTATCAAATTATAAGAATATGTATAATAATAGATATTGACATATTTAGTGTAATATTGCTTCAGATTCAGAACTGGTGTGGACGGATACGAAATGTTGGACGTTTGATTTTGTGACAATAATGCCGTGCTCCTTGTGTGTCAACCATGATATACTATGATATGGTTTTTGTTGTCACAAATTAAAAAAAAGTGAAGTCATTGACACTAAATGTGTCAATACATTTACATCGTCACACTTACGATATATATTTAATCGTGTCGGAAACAACAGGGTCAGATCCTGTCTGCCCAGAAGTGGGCGACGTCGATGGCGTTACTTCTGGCCATCATCAGGTCTTCCTGGGTGCAGCTATTCGGGCACAGCGCACACTCCAGAAGGTGTGACAGGTTCTGCTCCACGCCGCAGTCACATTCAGTCGGTCCGCTGTAAAACTTACGTTAATACTTCAAAAACGTTTTTTTTTTTTTTGTAATGTCATTGATGGAAAATAAATAAAAAACTGCATAATTGTTTAAAAGAAGATTATATATTTAAAAAAAATATATATTTCAGTTCTAAAACAGTTATGGCTATGAAGATCGGATGATCCTTCAGTATAGCTTGATCCCTTTAGAACTATTTGAAATTTCCGACTGCTGTGGAATGCCTGGGACACCGCAAAATGGGTTAACCCAAACCTTAGCCTAAACTCATATACATACAAGTATATATTAAGCGTTATAGACCCCACCATACATTCACAATCAAAGACAATACAATTTATTATATTACGCAGGTTTAGTTTTCATAAAACATTAGATTAAACAATATTTGTATTTGGGTTGGAGCCCAAAAATATATTCAAAAATTAGTTGACTCAGTTAAAAGGAGTTTTCTCTAGCTAATAAATAATGGCGAATTTATATTGACATCAGCACGATATAGCCCTTGCTGACTGGTACCCAAACCTCGATATACAATCTTTCGTCTCTTATTTCTGTTCGCTTATCGTACATGTATGTTACGCCCTATTGGAATTTTGAACAAATCCGGTCTCGGGTGTGACGTTAGTTATATAGATCTCCACTTGGGCGCTGGGCGACAGCCCATCACGAGCGCGCTCAGTCGTGTGCCGACGTCGGTGAGATCGCATTGTTGTCGGCCCGGCCTGAATGCTGTGAGTAGGTCCGGGCCAGAAGTTGGTAAAGTTATCGAAATCATATCAATTATCAATGGCCTTCAGAAAAAGTCTTTGTGTTGTTAATCTGCTCCTCATCCTGCCACCACGTGACTGAATAACTTTTGAAGAGATGAGGATGTTAATGTCTTACCTTCCATGTTTGGCACACAGACAAAAGATTGGTTCGCTTAGTTTTTTCTACTGATATAACACGGCCGCTGCTTTAAGAATTAGATTATATTATTTAGAAACGTAATTATTTTTTTCTGCTCTAATCCACAGCCGACACACTCATCTTAAACTTGTCGATCATACATACAGTGTTAAAGTATGTCGACCAAAAACTGTCAGTTTCCCCTTTGTGGCGGTTGTTCGTGATGACTATAAGAATGGAAACAGTGATATTAATTTATGTTTTGATATCCTCCTCTTTGAATTCTGATACCGAATTACTGTGTGGTAGGATGCAGGATCAGGTTCATAATGCAAAGAACTTGTTTTCATTTCACAACACGCGTTTATTTCTCAAACACTTGCTTTTTCGTCCACACGTTATGACGAACGCCATTAGGCGTTCCCATAACGGTTGCGAGCGAGCTCCAACTGCCGACGCGCTCTGACATCTAGCGCTGCCAACCGTCGCGACAGAAAAAGCGAATTAAAATGACAGTGAAACCAACATGACATGGGCCAACTGTTATAACAAATAAAATGGCGTATGCAAACACCGTGTATTATTATATGACTAAAACTAACATTATTAGATATGCATGTCAGGCGAGCGAACATAAATATGTGACAAAAGATCGTTTTTCGAGGCTTTACGGCATCAGCCTAAAGGAGTTATATCAAGTTGAGATCAGTTTTTAAGAAGTAATGTTTTCGTCTGTTAGAATTAAAAGAAGAAATATATTAAAATTTATTTTTACGTAATATCCTAAAAAATCTGATGCCCGACTTAGTCTCTATCTACCTTTTAAGATTTCACTGGAAATTACATTTTAGGTATAAGTGGCTTATCTTCAATTAGGGTACGCAGATTGCAAATCTGAGAGATTACTTAATATGTCCCTAATACAGTAAATCCTACTTCAACGCACGATTAAAAAAAAATGTAACAGAGATTTTATCTGTAGTGTTTGCGGCAAATTTTCATAAAATTTTCCTTCTATCTTGATATTTTTATGGACTTTGATAATTGAACGGCAATTTGTAAAAACCATATATATGTTTCAGATACGGAAATTGGAATATTTTGAGACCAAAGATATCATCGATCATCATTATTAGAACAAGAGCAATGATTAGATGTGGGTCCTGGCTTCTTGCTTGCATGTAATTAAAAAGTCTTTGAAATATTTTTTTCCAGTTATTTTTTTTAAAGAAAAAAGTCCTTTCGCAGACTTATCTACTTTCTTCGTAATATAAGATAGATATAACCACTTATATTAATGGTGGGTTGGAATGGGAGCTAGGGGATTAAAGGTACACGACCCTTACCAGAAAACTGTTATTTAATATTTTTAATCTCCATCTTTGGCTTAATTTCGTTCGCTCATTTGGGATTCCATCTTTTTGGAAGCCCGATGGCTTAGCAGTGTTACTGTGAACCTTTTTTTTGACATAAATATGTGTACAAATTAAAGGACATTGGGAAATGAGATACTTGTTAAAGTATGATGTGTTAAATTCCGATATTTTTGAACGTAAATACGCGTAGGTGTAACTACAAACGATAATTGATGAAACTAACGGTGGATTATATTACGATTTCTATTTTTATTAATGGTAACCCTTTCGTTACGTCTCGGTGGAATACAAATTATACTGTCAATACGGCGTGAATTTTTCAAACCATTTTTTTTGCTTAAAACTAATATTTGAAGCATAAATGTACTTATCTGACCTATTTTCATACATCTTCTTCTTCTATATAAAGGACAAATCCGACCTATCCTTGAATACGGCAGTCACCTTTGGATTGGAGCCCCAAAATACCTTCTAAACTTAATTGACTCAGTTCAAAGAAGAGCAATTCGTTTGATAAACAATGACACCCTTACGTCTAATCTACAATCATTGGAACACAGACGTAAGATTGGTTCTCTTAGTCTTTTCTACCGTTATTACCACGGTCGCTGCTCTTCGGAACTTAAAGAACTAATTCCTCCTGCACCCACACCCACAGCCGACAAACTCGTCATACACTTGCTGAACATCCACACACGGTTCATATATGTCGATCAAGAACTGGCAGTTTTCAAAGCTCCTTCCTTAATGCTACCGGTAAGCTATGGAATGCTCTTCCAGCGTTTGTGTTTCCTCCTTCCTACAATCTGGATCTCTTCAAGAAACAGATAAACATACACTTGAAATCTCCCCAACCCATACACAAACACGAACACAACACACGTTTCCCACATGCAGCGTCCAGCCTCCCTGGCTGAACGTCATAGAGTGCACTGGTCTTGACCAGGTGTACTCTCCTGCATGCGTTTACATAAAAAAAACACATTGGTTCTTCTATCCTTTAGCTATCAAATGATGCATAAAAAACTATTATATTAATAAACGTTTATTATGTAACTCCATACACGTGGTAGCATTGACACATGTAGTTTACAGACAAATCGCTCCTGTGACGAAACCTAACGATATTTATTTACATGCTTTACAGTTTCTTGTAAATAATACATGTAGGTTGATAAAGGGAATGACTGCACTTCCAATTTCCTACCGTAGAAGTCACAATGAGTAATGAAAGTAGCAAAACGATATATCACGTCAACCGATGTCAACGTTAGGGGAATCTTTGACGGCATATGTGGACAATTGATGTGAAAGGGTTAAAGCTATTTACTGATGATTTTTAACGAAATTTCAATAAATTTTACTCAAAAATACATAAATATTTAGATTTATTTTACATTATTTTAATTTAAGTGATTGCAAAAATAATGTGAAATATAGATTAATGATTTTATGTTTATTAATAATTAAAATTAATTTACATTTATCATATTCATCACATAATAATACTTGTGTGGCATATCTCTACTTTATATAAAGTTGGATATATTCTTCTTCCATATCCACTCTCTGTTACTAGTCCATTTTCATTACCCATAACATAGCATAGTTTCCGATTTCTACGCAGTGTTGTCAGAACCAAAAAATAGATCATTGACAAATAAATTAGTTAGCATAGGTAAGTATGTTGTACGTTTATTTACATTGAATATTGTGTTCATGTTTAGGAAGACACCTTCCTTTATTATCGCAGTGTAAACATCAATAACGTTCCCTAAAATATATTTACTCAATAATACATACAAATAATATGGAGTATTTACATACTCCACATTTAATTTATAAAATACTATTATGTCATAATCATCACCGTGTCCTCTCCCCTAACTGGTGCATATGATCGTCACTTTTTTGCTAGCCGTTTAAACCTTTTTTTTATTTTTCAACTCATCGAAAAATTTGAATGGATGGTAGTTTATCATAGATGTTATTGTTCACGCCTTAGTGACTATCGTGTTTTTCTGGTGCTCGAAAAATACTTGGGAGGCCAAAAATTCGTGAACTACGAGGAAGTTCAAGAAGCGGTTCTTACCTTTCTACGCGAGCTGGCGGGGAGCTGATTCGAAGAATGAATACAAAAATACGTTTCCCAGATGCAACTACATCGTTTTTTTTTCAATATCATCTTTTTTTAACCATGTAATATATGTACATTGGCAATACATCTCATGAAATATGGAAAAATTCAGATCTTCCTTTTCATGTGCTCCTCTTATCCACTATAGATTCAAGTAAACTGTTTAATAACATTTTATAGTACGCAATTGAAGCATTTTTAAATGTATTTATAGTTTGCTTTCAATGAAATTATTATCATTCTAGTTAAGCGTCATTAAAAAAGCCTGCGAAAACCTCTTTAGATATCGCGAAGGTAGCTCCCCCACAAAAGCTCTCCAAGACTCTGACTGTGAAGCCTTTAGGACGATAGGGCACGAATAAGCGCTTATTAAATTTTTGATGATATTAATAATGCCTCCGCGTATTCCTTTAGCGGGTTATTGAAAAATTCATGACACCCGCTGTTTCGAATCCAAAACTATCACACTTTCTCATTAATAATAGAAGTATAATAGATGTATTGTTTTACGAATTAAATATATCAATTTAGATGTTATGTTTCGTATAATACTATATTACACGTTATTTCAATTGTCTATGATTAACCCAATTAATGAACCTAATTATATAATGAATTTAAGTAAATATATTTAGAATATACACTGTTGTAAAATACATGTTGCGACTTTGGCGAGAACACCACTTGACGATGAAATACGTCGTTTTTAAAATAAAATTTAGAAATTCATTCTCAATATGTAAATAATCGACGCTTACGATTTTAAATTTGAATTAGTATGTATACTAATGTAATTGTCATAATTTTCTCTATTTATTAAACAAGAAAGCCATTTCAAGAATGGTAAGCGTCACATAATTAACAAATAAAAGGACGATTTTTTTCTGGAACTTTTATAGCAACTTACAACCCGGCATACATGCATAATCCATTATTATAAATACATTTTCCATGAATGTATGGTGCTTATGGAACAACTAGCGTCTACCACATTTTTTCATTAATAGGCTTCACATTACTAATTCACAACAACCGTCTGTATTTATTGAGCTTAAAAATAGAGTATTTTTGTAAATTTTAATCTCCGTCGGGGATCGAACCCACGACTTTCGGTATGGTATACAAACGCTCATCTACATATATCTAAGCTATACCTGTCGTTAGGTATTCATACTGTATAGATACATCGGTCATATTAATTTGAATCGTTCTCGATAATTCAAAATCTCGTTCGCGTTCCATCCGTGTGTGTTCCGGTATTACCAGTACATTGCGGCCGATTTCCGCGCCTGCGTACGTTTTCCCGGCTTCCGGGGAAAATATCCCTCCGCGCACCGCAGGCATGACCACCCCGGCCAGTACCGCAGCGAACTTCTGGCGGGAAGGACACGCGCCGCGTCGGAAAAAAAATACAAAAGCGAACGATTACAAACGAAACAATAACCATCAATCTATAACCTCTGTTTTAAACGACCACAATCGGATAACAATACCGTTTAATGTGAGCAAACTGTGTTAATTTATAACATTTCATTGTGATTACCCGCCTTGTCTTACGAGATCACTTGTGTGTAGCGTGTCACTGTATTGTTGTTACGTTAGATATCCATAATAATTGTCAATTTTGATTAGAAACCCTACATTAAATGCTCTTAAAATCTCCTACATAACACACTTGTGTAATAATACAACAAATCACACATTTTTTGTTTGTGAGTATCATTTTATTGTATTATCATTTTGACAGTTATGTATTATTGATAATATTGCTGATAAAATTGTGAACATTTTATGATGATTTATTTACACGCATTCAACAACAAACAAGATTGTTTTAATGATTTTAAATGAACACTTATAATAATGTTGTATAAACGTTTTCATATTTTGACAGTTATATATTTTTATTGTGAAATAAATAAATGATACCTACTCATACTATCAAAATGAATACATTCAACCCTAATATAAATTTTTCATAACATGTGTCGGATGATTAGTCCGATGCTCCCGATTGCTTGACCATTTATTCCTAAGACGTGGTTCAACCCAAAATAATAATATATAAGGTATCGTTGCATGAAAAATTTACACAAACAATATAAGAAAAATCTCTATTACAAATCTAAAAAGTGTGCAGTATAAGAGGGTTGACTGTACCTTTAAGATTAATTTTCTCCGATTTGTCGATGAGAGAAATATAAGACGATGTTTGTTGTGAATTTGTATGTGTTTATCGGTTGTTGAATATTTGCATAAATCTTCAGTGGCTTACCAAGAACCTTCGAATATTCAAATATATTCTAAGCCCACCATACACAATTTTATGTAATATTTTTAATATTCATTCTATGCATTGAAAATCGTTTACATATCATTCATATAAGCGTTGAAAAGACCAATAATTTACCTTTTTATATGCACCTATTTCATTTACAGCTTTTTAAGGACTATCTATGCATATTTATTTGTACAAATGGAAACACTTCACTTTATATCTCATTTAAAACATATCAACATAACGTTTTTTTTGCTTTGGAGTATTATGGTAAAACTAAACCAAATTTTTAACGAGTTTATGATTATAGACACAACAACAACTTGATTTATTAATTGATAAACTATTTTAATTGAACAACACAAAATATTGTAAGCCCACCTCAAAAAATAGAGTTATGTGCGCTAGAATTTTCAATTTGTAACTTTAAATATGGAAACAAACAACAAATATATGAAATCGAAACTAATCCTATAGAAACGAAAGGCCCTGAAAAATATGCACAACATAATATTAATATTCAACTTTGGAACAAAATTGGAATTCATTTGTTTTTTTTGTTTTTGTTTTGTTTTATTATTTTCCATTAATTGTAAACGAACATAACAGCCAGCTTCATTAATGTATTTCGTATTTTAAAGTTAATTATGTATTTTCTTCTATTTTTGAATTAAATAAAAGTTATAATTTTAATTTAATTTTAATAAAAAAATAAATAAACTAAAAATATTTAGTTTTGATTCAAATTTATTTTAAATGATTACATGTTTCGGCCTCCCTAGAGACCATCTTCAATTATGTTTTTTTTTAAATTTAATCATTTTTAAAGATGGTCTCCAGGGAGGCCGAAACATGTAATCATTGAAAATAAATGTGAATCAAAACTAAATATTTTTGATTTATTAATTTTTAAATTAAAATTAATTTAAAATTATAATTATGCAGTTTCACCAAGTTTTGTCAGTTGATAACCTTAAATAAGAGTTACTTCAGTGTCGTGGCTTCTATGTTTCTCCAATTTTCGTATTAATGTATATTATTGCTAACTGAACAACACTACAAAACACAGTAAACAAATATCAACACATAATAATAATAAAATATCAACACACATTAAAATTATAAGAACATTAGCAGCAGTACAGTGACATTAGGCTTAGTTTATTTCGTCTTTACCCGTTCTGTCGTCTCGTCTTTTGAGCTAACCTGGGCAGTAGTCTCCTTAACACCACGTCGAGCACTGCTCAGCGATGTGGAGACGATTTATGGCAATATCGCCCCATTTTTTACAGAACTTCTGGGGGTGAAACGCACCAAAAAGAAATGCCAGGGGACGAGCTTTTGCTGTGAAGAAAGCTTGGGGTGAAAAAGCTGTAATTTTTTTTAACTTCGAGTGCAAGTGCTGGGGTTCCGTATTCTCAAACTTTTTCTTGGCCATTTCCACCCTTGCTCGCCCTGAATCATTGATAATACTATGTGATGCATCTCTGAGGACTAGCAGCAAGGTGAGCATTTTATTTTTTATCGTTTTCGTATTGCGGGTGTCACTCATTTTGAATTATTTAATATGCCGTGTTTTCTCAGCACAATAGGGGTTCGACATTATTTATTAAGATCAAGGAAAAAAGTATACAACGGTGTTTATTGTGTGTTGTTTTATTGACTGAGAATAATATATTAAACAGAATGCAGTATTTGCCGGCGGGTATAGCTCAATGGTCAAAGCGTTTGCTTTGCAAGACAAAGGTCGTGGGTTCGATCCCCGACGGAGATTAAAAATAAATAAATGATTTTTAATCGATTTCTGAGCTCCAAAATACCCCGGTTGATATGAATTTGATCATTTACTCGTAAAATTCCAGTCATAGCCTATAAACTAAAATTGGTGGTAGACGAATGATGCGTGAATCTCGGGTTGTATAACGTTGGCGGATCAACACTCCACATCCAGCGCTTAGCCATATGCGCTATGGTAAGCGTCATAGAATTTCACACATAAGACTTCAGAATTACTTTCACCATCTGTCGGTATTCTCCTGTATGTGCTTACATAAAAAAGTATACATATAATAATTTGATACTGTTATTATACATCTTCGTGGTTAACAAAGGAAAAAATGATTATAATTTTAGAATTAATTTTAATTAAAAAATAATAAATTAAAAATATTTAGTTTTGATTCACAATTTATTTTAACGATTACATGTTTTGGCCTTCCTGAAGACCATCTTCAATAATTATTGAAGATGTTCTTGGATGGTCTTGGTAATGGAATTATTGAAATTTAATTATGCAGTTTCACCAAGTATTGTCAGTTGATAACCCTAATGTTATTGAAAAAATGATTATCAATAAAATTGCATTAAAATTTAAAACGGTACTTATTTTACCGTAGAAATACTTAATATAAATTTAATTTTATACTGCAACAATTATATAGGGAGCGGCAAAAAAAGCTGATGGTTTTCGTCGTTGTTTTGATTTAATTGTCAGCTTTTTTTCCGCTCCCTGTGAAAATAAATAAGGATGTAATTAATTTTGTCTTAATTGTTTATACAATCAAATTTATAATCGGTATACCTGTATATCAAAATAGGAATAGTGAATAAAATGTTCTCATCGAAATGCTTATATTATAAAAAGAAATATTTTCCCTGAATATAGGGATTAATTAATAAAACAGTGTACATTGTATTAGTGATGGAAAAAAGCCAACAGGTAATCCCCCGAAAATCCCCGTTTGTCGGGATTTCGTTTTGGATGTGCCGTATATTTTCCCCGTTCGCAAGTGATTTTATAAATCCTTTACTGCACGCACTAAACCTTTTCAGTTAACGAACGTAACTGAAAACAGCTATAAATATACCAATATAATCAAAAGTATACAACGTGCATACGTCAGCGACAATAGTACATCGTAAATGCGGTTCTCGTTACATCACCGAAGTTGAGCAACATTGGGCGCGTACTAAAATTTAGATGGGTCACCGCTTGTTGTTAGCCACGTGTCGCTTGTCGGGTTGAGCCGCTCATCAAACCAAATGTTTCATGCTTCAGAAACATTGGGCTAGCATGCGATCTATTTAAAAATCAGGTTAACAAAACACCCAAAAGTTTGATACTACAGCTGCGGTTTCTTTAAGTCCTCATGCTTTCTAACTTGGAGATCGTCGGAAACCATATGCGATATGGTTTGTCTCGTATGTTCCCAAAATGAGCTTCGGGTGAAGATTTGTCTTGAGATAAGGCATGGAAAATGGTGAATAAAATAACTGAGCGGCGGCAATTTTTGGTGACCATATGTTTCAGATATAAAAATAATGTCGGAAAAAAATACATACATGAAAATATATTTGTTAAGGTTTCGAGATGAGGTTATTATTAATTTGTTTTATGAAGAAATAAATTGTTTTTGTGAAATTATGTTTAGTGTTTGTATGCAAGTACGCGGCTTGAAGGGATTGCAAATGTTTGATAATATATGTCATTAATATAATATATTCAGATAATTGTGGTAGAGCTTTCCAACGCCTAATTGTCATTTTTTAATAAATAGAGTGACAACTCGTCCTAATTTCACATATTAACCGTGTATGGATGCTCCGAAGGTTTACAGGGAATGTATATCTGACCAATAATACACGCAATTTTTTCTTTTGTACTCGTATACAAATAAACGGCGTAGAAAAATGACAATATTTGTAAATGAAAACTTTCTTTGAACTAAAATACTATTCGGTTGAAATATCGTTAGCCTATCAATGTGAGTGCTGATGTTGTACGATAAAAGCTTAGTATTTCTGTAATATCCAAAAATAGCAGTCAATGAAACGTGGAAAATAGCGTTTTCACAGCTCATACGTAATAATAGTAGTGATTCATCAGATACTAGTTACTAGCAACACTGATTATTTAAATAACACTAGCAGCTGCTGTAATACATCTACGATTTTAATCCATACAGCGTCTGTATAGTCTCCATTCTTGTTTACGGCTTTGAATCTTGGCGTCTTCCCAAAAGCCAATGCAGCCGTATTATGAGTCTCGAAAGCAGATGCAGGAAGCTAAAGTATACTGGGGGTGCGATTGTTAGATTATGTGAAGGATGACTATGTGAGAAAGCGGAAAAGGCAGTTAAGAAACTCAGACTGATCTAGTTAGGACATACACTACTGATGCCGCAAGAGAGCATAAACTACAGTTGCTTTCAGGAGGCTTGCACCGTCCTGGAAATCTGTCGATAATTGTACATAGAATGTACTTGGCGGAGATGTGAGAGGTGGGCTGACAAAAGGTTTTTTTTTTTTTGATTTTCATGAGACTGGTTGACTAACGTAACGTTTTTTATACCCTATATGAAAACAAAATAAGATCTAGTAATCTATCCTACGTAATAAAAGTTCTTAAAATGGGAGACATTTTAGAATAAAAAAAAACTTTATTATTTCATAAAATGCTTCATCTCCGTGAAGACCTGTAAAGTTTGTTGTAGTAAATTTGAATAATAATAAAAGAATCATCCCTTTTTGTCTTGTCCTGGAGACTTAAACCAGAAAAATACGGTGATATTTCTTTATTTTTATGTTAACGAGTTTCGCCATGAATTCCCGAATAAAACAATAAAAACAACAGCAGGTAATTTCACTTTCTAGAAAACACATAAAAAATGTAGAAAAAAATGATTGCTTGCGGTATCCTGCAAATTACACACAAAGTTACTCTATACGAAGGGATAAAAATGAAAAACATGGAAGTCTATTCCTTGCCAGCCTCGTTTACCACGTGCATCTATTTGATATCCTTAATGTAATTTAACAACAAGGGCACGATGGTCCTGATGACAACCAAGAAAGTCTTCCCAAGAAATGGTAGAGAATCCTATGCAACAACACAGAACACGTCTCCTGTTCTAGTGGATAATACACTCTATCTGAGCATGTCTTACTGTCTGCTGTATACTAGGATCATATGGACAAGCGTCGCAAGAAGCGAGGTCAAACTTTTTTAGTAAAACTATAAATAATCCGTGTCCAGTAAATGCATAATATGAAAATCCAGAATTTTTCTTTTTACACGCTAATATGTGATCGATGAAAGGAAAAATATACTTGGTATTTCTTCTTGGACTCCTGATGGCGTTTCAGGAGCAAAAGATTCACGAATCAACTTAGTTAAGGCGTATCTAAGCGGAAAACAGTTGTAATCGGGTGAAGTGACCAAATAGTTATTTTTTAAATTATTAGTTTAAGAATTGCAGATCCTACATTTAATGTTAATCAGAAAATATATATTTTTAGACGTTTTCAACCATTTTATTACACGTCGGAATAAACTTTTTAATTTGCGAACGTAGCTACTGTACTACAAAGTATGTATTGTTGTGGAATTCATAAAAAGTTCCACACACGCGTACTTCCATTATATTTTTTGGGCATGTTTTATTGCCTTTCTGCCCCAAGAGGACCGATCAGGTAATAAATTACACAAAACAAGTATGTGGAACGTATAAAAACTTCATTAAAAACTTTTTTCATACGCGAAAAATTATACCAATTTATAGTAAATTTTTTGATACATTTTTCCTTCTCATTTCCGTTCATTTTTATTAACTAGAAAATACGAGTACCATAAATTGCCGCCACACAATTCTATCGGCTCTCACTGAATGTTTTGTCTGAAGAAAGCTTTGCACCCAAGGACAAATCCGTCTTATCCTTTAATACGACAGTCGTCTTAGGGTTGGAGCTACAAAATACTTTCGAAACTTCGACTTGGTTAAAATAAAACACAACTGATAGACTCGTCTTAAACTTGCTTAACACACGGTTAATGTAATGTGTTTCTAAGAGAATAACTAGCAGTTACCAAAATTGCTTCCAAAATTCCATTGGTAAGCTCTGGGATACTCATCCAGTTTCCGTGTTTCCTACTTCATACAATCTAGATCTATTCAAGAAACACATTATTGTACTCGTACACTTGTAATCTCTCCAAGCCATACACAAACACAACGCATGTTTTTAACATGCAGCGTCCAGTCTTCTTAACTAAGCGTCATAGAATCCACTGGTTTCGACTGGTTGTGCTCACCTGCATGCGCTTCCTTAAAAAAACCCGAAGGTGTACCAGCAAACTATGTTTTCTGACCAAACCACACACAAACACAACTCACGTTTCTCGCATGCAGCGTTCAGTCGCCTTACCTAAGCGTCATAGAGCCTAATAGTTTTGACCAGTTGTGCCCTCCTGCATACGCTTCCATAAAAAAACCCGAAGGTAAACATATGTTTTCTAACGGTCTCCAGGTTATATAATAAGTTTATGGATATTCAGATGTTCGGCTCCATACATACTAATACATGGAAGCATTACAGAATAATTTTTCAAATTCGGTCCACGTTCAATATTGCTTAACTTCGGTGATCTAAAGAGAACGGCTTTTACAATGTGCTATTATCGTTGGTAAAAATAAGTTGAAGTCCTGAAAGAATAAACCCTTCATTCTCTTTTACTCGTAATAACATTTAAAAAATTCCACAATTTAAATACTTAAAAAGTGCATGCTCACTAGTGTTGTGCTCGAGTATCTAACAGAAATGTAACAGTTACGCTTACGAATATTTCAGGGGACCCAGTGGAGTATTTGAATAATAATTCAAATGTCCTATTTGTTAGTCTATATCTTCCGACGCTTTAATTTATTATACGAACCCCCGGTTAATTATACTCCTTGGAATTTTCTCTTCCACGCAACGAAACTCTATAACAATTATAGCCAACTGGGAAACTTGACGGACTTGGACACTCATTATTGCCAACCTATTTAAATTTAAAAAAGAACATTCAAAATTAGCTTTTCACGTAATTTTAATTTATAAGGAATATCCTTTTATACGGCAGAGAAAATTGGAATCTTATTACTTAGTACCCCCAGTATTCTACGAAAACAGATGCTTTCGTAGAATACTGGGGGTACGAGGTTTGCCTTTGTGAGGATTGAGGAGCTGAGGGAGCGAACAAGGCAGCTTTTCATACTATATTCGGTAGACGAACATTGAACTGGCTGGGATATGTAATTCAGATGCCACAAGAGAGCATACACTATACTTAAACTTTTCTTCAGCCTTTTGGCCTCTCGCAGCCTTAGAATATTTCGAAACTATATATTTAATGTATTTGGCGGTGCTCCGAGTGGTAGAGTTGACATGACAACATTTTTAGATAAGTAATAATTATTTTTCTGTAAAAGGCATTTCTTATTTAGTTAAAGGAAAAAAAAACGTCGATATAGAAACGTTAGCAGAACAAAAACCTTTGGTCGTATCACAAGGATTTAATTTTTTAAGACTAAATGTTACAGGCCTCTGAAGCGATGGGTTAATGATGCGATCTCCTTAAAGAAATACGATTGACAAATCTAAAAGATATGCCTCGGATACTAAAGTTGCCATTTTCTTAAGTCCTCGGACTTCTGCCCCGTACGTAGGTTGTCGGGAACGTTCCCAGGTGAAATTTCAGGTGCAGATATGTACGAGGATTTTTTTAAATGTAGGAGAGGGAGAATACCAACAGATGGTGATAGTATTCTTAAGTCTCATTTGTGGAATTCCATGACGCTCACCATGGTGCATATTGTTAAGCGCTGCATGTTGAATGTTGATCCGCTAACTTCATAGACTACAGCCTGAGATTCACGCATCGTCCTTATTATTACAGGAATTTACTATGAATTAGTGGTCTTCACGGGACAACTTATATCTACAGTATATATATCATTACAAAATTCTGAAATTAACTTAGTTTTCCAGATAAGACTAAACCACTTTAATGCGAGTATTTGTGTAATTTTTTTTATCATATGTACAAAATATCTACAGAATCAATGTTAAGACAACATTTTTTAGATATATTCTAATAACATTTATTATCAATTACTATTGGCAACATTGTGAATGACGGTACCTCACAAGGTACTTGTGTATCGCGTGCCTCGAAAAAACATTGAAAAATTCCCTTCGGCTTTAATGAAATGAACATAAAACACGGAATTCGTTGACTGTCGGTAATCTAATTTAGCCAAAACTGCGAGTACTTTACTTTTATTTATTTTTTACCTAAAGTGAGGCAGGGCCAAAGTACTTTGCTGTGGAAAATGTACCCGAGTACATTTTAAGTACCTGTTTCCTGTGAAACGCAGACATATATTAATGTGAACACACCTCTATGATTCAAAATAATATATTTTACAAACTCGTATCTTCTTCTTCGTGTCGGCGACGTCAAATTATTTTTTCCCAATATTTGGCAACATCGATAGCTCGTGTGTTGCCCAGCATTAGGTCCTGAGATGTGCAACTTGTTGGGCACATGGAGCAGCATCGTAGGTGTGAGGCGGTCTGCAGGTCTCCACAGTCGCACAATAGTGTCTCTCCCTGCCGAAGCATTCCCCACCGCTCGAGGTTGTCCTTTGTTCTACCAACTCCGGTTCTTAATCTGTTTAGGGATTTCCAGGTCGGCCAGTCAAGGCTCTTGCCAGTTGGGAGGCCTTCCTTTGGAGTAATGAAATCCTCTGGTGCGATTTGTTGCCAGAGTTGGAGTCTCTCATTTTCAGGGCCGGATGTGAGAGGTTGTGTGGATTTCAGAAAGCTGCTTCGAGACTTCAATCTTGGTGTTGGGGGTATCTGATTATACAAGCAGTGGGACGGTTGGTTGATTGCCTTACGCATTTCTTCGGCGCATATGACTTTGCGTCTTATGTTCGGTGGTGCGATACCAGCCAAGGGGTATAGTTTAGAAATGGGTGTTGGTTTGAGGCAGCCTGTGACGACTCTGCATGCATCATTCAGGGCAGTATCCACTTGATTACAGTGGGCTGATCGACCCCACACTGGTGCCGCACAAACTCGTATAATAACATAATATATGTATATGGATTTCCACACGAAATTATTACAAATATTATGTTTTTTCTTTATCTATAGCTTCGTATACAATGGTTTTTAGGCAGGAGGTTTTTTTTTGAATTATAAAAACTCAAGTAAAAATATAAAAGGAACATTTCCGTTGATAATTTTTTTATTTCTTAAATCAATAATAATTACGTCAATTCATCTGTTATGCTCTTCGTAAATTATGTTTAATAAGAACCAAATTTAATTCAATTATTTTTTAATTTAGTTAATACGTAATACTCTTGTCGAATTTCAATTCTAAATTGTATATCATGTATTTTTTTAACGTAAACTTGTTGTATTCATCTATATTAGTTTTAAATAAACATGTACTTATAAATTATTATTTCCAACACTTTTTTTTTATTTCTCTTAATCCCAATCACTCAAACTGCATACAGTTTATCTGCGGTGTAAATTACTTTCATATTTAACATAAGAAAAATACATCAAATAATTCTTTGAACTGGTTGACACAATTATGTACGGTAATGGGTTAAAGTTCATTACAAAATCTAACCCCAATTCTGCACACACCCTTATATGCGAGTTAACGATTCACTTCCATTCACTGCAAACTATCTTCCATGGCGTTGACAATTAAAAACGATCAATCTACTTCCGTCTGAAAGGCTCCTGGTTCAATTCACAGAGTGCCGGCAGTTTGTTGGCTGTCACCGTTCTCGTCAGCACATTTCATTTGTAAGTTTCCCGCCTAACCTGCATATCCCGGGGGTGGGGGATCGAACCCCATTAGCCGCGTGATTTGGCATTTTTCCACTGTGCCACTACCCACACGATCGATATACTATACGGAACACTGTCTTCACACGTCGCACACCCTTTGTAAAACACAAAAAATGCTTTTAGGACCAGATTTGTTCATTGGTGACTGCTATCCGCTTTCCACGTGAGCGAACCGCAATTTAGCCTTTTAAATTTAAATTTGAAATATTCCTTATTATTTTTATTTTGATATAAGGCATAACATGAAAAAAATTTCCATTTTAACAACACGTAAAAGCCTTTACGTTGATAAAAAATATTTTTAAGCTTAAGAAGTGATACAATCTTTACCTTGTATAAATCGAATTACGGTCAGTCTTATCAAAACAAAAAAAAAGTAAAATGTATATAATTTAGTAGGTTTTTACGGCTAGATTTTATATTGTGGATTGTAGGTTTAGGCGTGTGTGGCAGATTGTTTGCAATTAATGCAGGTAAAATTTTATTACTATTTTAATATTTGAAATCAATGTTTGCAATATAAAAAAACACCAATAGAATTAAGGCGAATACAACTGAGCCAATGTTCATTTGCCAAATGACAATAAGTATGTTTTTGATTAAGTAAATATAATAAAAATACCAAAAAATTTGTTTGGAGCATCTTGATGTACGGCTGTGAGACATGGTGCTTATCTAAAAGTGATAAAAAAGACTAGCGGCCTTTGAGATGTGGTCATACAGAAGAATTCTCGGAATTTCCTGGAGAGACCACGTCACGAACAATGAGGTTCTCAGCCTAATCAAGAAAGATGGGCACCTAGTAAGAACCACCTCAGAGAGGCGAGCCCGATGGATCGGTCACATCATGCGCCACGGTGGTCTTCTTTACGACATTGTGAAAGGGATGGTTGAGCGTAGAAACTGTAGAGGGCGCCTTAGACGGGAGTATTTGCAGCAAGTGTTCGAGGACATGAGTTGTAGCTCTTATGCTGAGCTGAAGAGGGTTGAGGAGGACCGAGAGGAATTGAGATCGAGATGCAAGATTCTGTTGCTACAAACCAATCCACCGGATTGATACTACGAAGAAGAATAAAAATTAATGTTGAAAAAACTTAGATACTAAAAAATACATATGCCTATAAAATACATTTTCCTATGAATTAACGTTTAGTATGTTTTGTCTTTGAAAACATGAATTAAATTCTAAGGATGTTAAAACGTACACAACTCTACTCGAGATCAGTATACGTTAAATTGTTTTAATAAATCAAGGAATAAATGAAATACAGCAATCGATTCGTTGTACTGATGTATAAAGTATGGAATACTTAGGTCAATTATTACTATACTTTGCAAATTTTGATTTTTCATCGCTAATTTTATCTGACAGTAATTGAAATGAAAATATTCTCGTTTCTAAAATATAATTATAAAAGTTTCCGATCCAATTAAATCGGGAAAAAATCTGACTTAAATATTTTTTTATGTCATAATTTTTTTATTCACTGAATTTATTAATACTGTTTTCGTATATTATAAAAAATAATATTTTAGGCCATATTATTGTACGCTGACACGAAGATGATCTTTACAATAGGCTAATTTTTATTTTATTTTTAAAATAGAGAAATCGGGGGGAAAAGTTCTACCCTACAATCTTACAAATATTTTCTTGTTCAATACATAGTTTCAAGAATGTATTATGTTATCTTTATGTAGATACATATATAATGTGAATAAATTACGCACGCACCTTTTACATAATCCACTTACGTAATATATTAGGTCAACAAAACATAGGTAAATCAGACAGGTATATAATCGACCGAGCTAGAAACCGTATACTCGTATTATTTATAGTATAAAGGAAGATGTAAGATAAAATTTCATTCATTATTAAAGGACTTGGAGCTAAAAATATACCAATTTATTTAAAAATATTTTATAAAATTAAATCAATTGCTTTTTCGTGATAATGTTTTTTTAATCAAGACGATCTTGTAAACGTTTTTAAATTATAATAGTTTTTACGAAAAAATAACGGTATTTGTAGAAATAATTATACATTTTGTATTACGAATATTACAATGAAAATTGACATTTAACCCTTTAGCATCGGTAGCCGATATTTGCCGTCTAAGATTCCCCTACCGTTGACATCGGTAGCCGTGATGTATCGTTTTGCTACTTTCTTTGAACAGTTTTTTAGCTAAAGGATACACGAACCAATGTGATATATGAAAACAGACCAGATAAGCATCATCACTGTCGTAGATGGCTTTTCTTCTTCCTGCCATAAAATCAACTCAACTGTGCTGTCGCCCACTCTTTTCCTTCTGCATGTGAATGATTTGCTTCAATGCGTAAACATTCACTGTTATGCCGACGACAGCACTGTCCATGAGAGTATAATCTTCCAAAAACCTCCGAAACATTCGGAACTATCTGCTGCTAGGGAATCTCTGGTGAAGAAGATGAACATGTCTCTTGAAAGGGTTTCACGATGGGGCGACCTCAACCTCGTCAGTTTCAACATTTCAAAAACCCAATCATGTACTTTCTCCACCAAGAAGACTGCTATGGATCCTGTATCTTTCAACGGTTGTTCTCTTCCGAAAGCAAGCTCCATCAACATGCTTGGATTATCAATATCGAATAATGTCAAATATTACGAGTCAATTAAGTGTAAAGCCGGTCTCGCTTCCAAAAAACTAGGTGTATTATATAGATCACGTCGGTATTTCAACGATAAACAACTTCTTCTTCTATATAAAGGACAAATCCGACCTATCCTTGAATACGGCAGTCACCTTTGGATTGGAGCCCCAAAATACCTTCTAAACTTAATTGACTCAGTTCAAAGAAGAGCAATTCGTTTGATAAATAATGACACCCTTACGTCTAATCTACAATCAATGAAACACAGACGTAAGGTTGGTTCTCTTAGTCTTTTCTACCGTTATTACCACGGTCGCTGCTCTTCGGAACTTAAAGAACTAATTCCTCCTGCACCCACTCACAGCCGACAAACTCGTCTTACACTTGCCGAACATCCATACACGGTTAATATATGTCGACCAAGAACTGGCAGCTTCCAAAGTTCCTTCCTTAATGCCACCGGTAAGCTATGGAATGCTCTTCCAGCGTCTGTGTTTCCTCCTTCCTACAATCTGGATCTCTTCAAGAAACAGATAAATATACACTTGCAATCTCCCCAACCCACACACAAACACGAACACAACACACGTTTCCCGCATGCAGCGTCCAGCCTCCCTGGCTGAGCGTCATAGAGTGCACTGGTCTTGACCGGTTGTGCTCTCCTGCATGCGTTTACATAAAAAAAAAAGATAAGTACATTTATGCATCAAATACTAGTTTTATAACTGACAGTTTAATTTGTATTCCACCTAGCCGTAATGAAAGGCTTAAGAATTATTGCTGGAAAACAAAAGTATTCATATATTTACTTTAATAATCATATGAATTACTATTATGTATAATTTTAGAATTAATTTTAATTAAAAAATTAATAAATTAAAATATTTAGTTTTGATTCACAATTTATTTTAACGATTACATGTTTCAGCCTTCCTGAAGACCATCGAAGGCAGGAAGGCTCCATTATTGAAGATGGTCTTCAGGAAGGCCGAAACATGTAATCGTTAAAATAAATTGTGAATCAAAACTAAATATTTTGAATTAATTAATTTTTTAATTAAAATTAATTCTAAAATTATAATTATGCAGTTTCACTAAGTATTGTCAGTTGATAAACTTAATGTTATTATTATTATGTGTTAAAAAAGTATTAAAAATAATATTTGTAATCCATTTCTGCACTTGTAGACTGATTACATAAAATTATATGTTTAGTTCTAGGCAGACCTCCAGGACAAGATCCCGTAGCTTATAAGGCTGCTGTATTATTTGAAGAGAAATTTAAGTGTTTTTGATATTGTAAGTACCATTAGTCTGACGCTCTTAAGGCCTGCTCAAAACACAGTCAAACATATTTTTTCCTAGTAGAAAGTAACGTATTTGAAAGCGAATAATTTTGTTATAACATAGTTTGTATTGATCTTATTATGTAAGGAACAAAATGAGGTTTGCTTTTATTCAACGAAAAAATCTATTTTAATCCTCAGTGATTTGGCAAAAATCCAATAACGTCATTCCAGGGCAAATAACCCCTATGCAAAGATGTGTGTAAGTTAAATGAATTGGCCACCAGCCCAATGTTATAATTAAACGAAGTTTTTCACAAATAGCAAAAATGCAAGTCCACCTTTTTAAAAAATATTTTTTTGTCTAGGAGTGAAACATAGTTTGACTGATGAAATAAGAGTTAATTCTAGAAGTCTTTAATTTGACTCCGACGTCGATACAAATGCTCGTATTATAGGCTTTATATGATATAAATAAGATAGGTAAATTTAACTATGGTTGGTTTACTTACTGTTAAAATATAACACAATGAACAAATTCTCATAGTTTATCAATAACACAATGTAGTAGAGTGACGATATACACGTATGTAGATAAGCATATTAAACATTTTGTTGTAATACTCGTAAAACTAGAACTTTTTTAATGCTCCCGTAGCCTGAACCATGTTCGTCAATTAAAGGTAAGATGGTTATGTACTGGTAGTTAGAAAGAAGTATTGTATATATGGGAAGCAGATTGAGGATGGGATAACACTGCCTGGAGAGAGTACATGATCCTAGGCAGTGATCATTTCGGCCACCTCGAAATTATCAAGTTCGTGATTTACTGCACAAATAAGCCCTTTTAAACGTAATACTTCTCACATTCTAACTGGTTTTTAATTACAAACGAAACTTGTATTACATAATAACAACAATGTTACACAAACATAATAACAATGTCCACGTTATTTTATTTTGCACCTAGTTTTATGATTCTTTTGAATCTTCCCTTCATAACGTAACGTCATTATGTAATTATGCCCCGTGAGGGTTTTTCATAATGCGATTACACTTGGCAAGGGACTTCCGGAAGCCATGTAACGGGTATGAGTTGCGCAACATCATCTCAAGTTGCTATTTCCGGTTTTCAAGAGCCATTTGATTCCGGAAATAGATTGCATGTTTTGTGATTTCTATTAAACCATCTATTATTTCGGATATCGTTCATAAACACACACTCGCTGAACATCCATACAGTGTTAATGTATTATATTATTATATGTCGACCAAGAACTGCCAGTTTCAAAATTCATTCCTCAATGCCACCGGTAAGATCTGTAATGCTCTTCCAGTATCTGCATTTCCTCCTTTGTAAAATCTGAATCTCTTATTTAAAAGACAGATGTGCAGTCCAACTCACACACAAGCACAAATAAAACACACGTTTCCTGCATGCGGCGTCCAGTTGTCTTAACAAAACGTCATATAGGCCACTAGTTACGACGCAAAATGGGGCGTACGACAAATCTTGGATGGGTCACCGCCGGTTGCAAGCTGCGTGTTGGTGGTCGATTTTAGCCGATCTTTAGGGCCAAATAGTCTAGGCCTCTGGAACGTCAGTCAATCAGCCGATCTCCTTAAAAAATCAGATTAATAAATCACCCAAAAATCTGCCTCAGATACTACTGCAGTCGTCTTTTTAAGTCTTTGGGCTTTTGCCCTGGAGATCGTATGTTCCCGGGTAGACCTCGGGGTGCAGAAATGTCTTGGTACGAGCCACGGACAATGGCAACTGACAATTGCTTTATATTATAACATAATTGTTTTCCCGTATTTATCGTTTTTTATAGGTTCGCTTGAAAAACAAAATCGAGGTTTCTACTAAATGCCTTATTTTCAACATGCCACATATGACATGGTCGTCGGTCTAAATTGATGAGCAATAATACGAGTATACAACCTGCGATTTTCGGCATTCACCCAAAATTTCATCGTCTATTGAAGTTTGATCGAACGTTGGATCTACGTCGGACTCTCACCGGGAAGCAATTTTGGCGCCCCCGAGGTCAGGCCGCCCCGTGCGTGCGGCTTCGAGGACCCATGTCCCACCTCGGCCCACAAACTTTCTAAACAGGAAATGCGCAAAATCTACTACTATAGTTATGTAAGATGATAGAGGACATACCGAAGGCAAACGAACGAAGAAAAAAATATTTTTTCATCTCTATTTTATGTTTTAATCTGTATGCACTCTCTACTGGGTAAAGGTCTGTCTTACTGATTGTTAAGTTTGTACAAACATTTTTTTTCGTATTTGCATCTTAGGAGAAGCGAATTGCCGTCGCAAATTGTTCCAATACATTTTTGTCGATTGCTAGAGTTTCTTTTTTGTGCGGCTTTATTGTCAGTGACATTAATGTCAAACGTCATATAATCCACATCCATTATTATCTGTCAGTATTTTCCTCTATGTGTTGATACCAGCCCCAAAAGAGTAGTGGATTATGACCTGGCGTTATACTTTGTGAGAGACGAAAGACAAAAAAATACATTTTAAAAATTGGTATTGATAGAAGATTCAAATTTGAAAGAAAACAGTATGTATTTTTTTTAGTTTTTCGAACATTTTCTAGTGTGGCGCCAACCTAACTCGACAGTGGTCGGGACCGAGAGTTATCCTCTTGTACCGCTCTTCTTGTCCGTGCAATAGCCTCAAGAGCATGTCACTAAGCATGTCGTAGTTTTATGTTATTTATTAATTATATTTATTATAATATATATTATGAGCTACTTCAAGACTCGTGGTTTATATCAAATTTACAAATTTGATGGTTTCAATGAAAGAGAGAATTTTTTATTTCCTGCAGCGTTAAATTTCACATCTTTACTAACTATATGAACAGTCAACGGTATGCGATGATACGCAAAACACTAGCTTGAGAGGCAAGTACTTCACCTAAGAGAATATCTAATCTAAGTATCTCTTGAAAAACGAATACATTTGTTTTTTTGGTTCAATGCCCGGATTTGAGGCCGTACTACGACTTAAGGTAATATAGTCAGTATATGAGAGTTCCAGGTATCATATATTGTTCCGTATCTAGATGATATATACATATTCTTTACAATGGTTTAAATATTTGCTCAACGAATCTATTTTTTTCTTTATTCTCTTTCCTAAAGGCGTAAAATGCAGAGATTATCATCGGCCGGGAAAGGTTGTGCTTTACGGCTGTTTTACACACATTTCTTTGTTCCTACTTCGTAGAGCGTTATTACGTTTTTTTTCTTCGACTTAATAACCTGTGATGGATTGACGAGGCGGGCGTTGTAAGTGGCATTGGATAAAATTACGGAACTAGAAATACGAAGAATTTCACGAAAATTACTGAAATTACTATCGAAATATTCGATATAACTTATTCATACATTTGAAAGTAAAATTTGATACACTGATAACGCGATTATTTTCCTACGTTAAATTTTTTTATGTATATTTTTGATTGAAGTTTTTTTTTTAAATTATAATATTACATTCTTCAAAAACTGATACACATAAAAGATCGCAGCAAACATCATCTTATATGACATTTCTCTCGTCAAATAATCGGAGAAAAATAAACGGCCGACGCTGGGATTAGAATCACGAACCTTTGCGACCACATGCACTTTTTTTACGTAAGCACATACAGGAGAATACTGACAGTTGGTGATAGTAATTCTGAAGTCTCAACTGTGGAATTCTATGACGCTTACCATGCTGCATACGGCTAAGCGCTGCATGTGGAGTGTTGAGCCAACTTCATAGACTACAGCCCGAGATTCACGCATCATCCAGGAATTTATTACAGGAATTTACTATGAATGGCTGGTCTTCACGGGACGACTTTCGTCTACGACCAATTCGAATTGATAGGCTATGACTGGCATTTTACGGGTGAGGGATCAAATTCACACCAACCGGGGGTATTTCAGAGCTCGGAAATCGATTATTCTTTTTTATTTATTTTTTATCTCCGTCGGGGATCGAACCCACGACCTATGGCTTGCAAAGCAAACGCTTTGACCATTGAGCTGTACCCGCCGGAATATTAATTACCCGTGTCGCTAGCCGCTTCGCCATTTGCATCGACTGCCGAGTCGAGAAATTGGAGTATATGTTATATGCACCCGGAACATCGACGATCAAATAGAGCATATTTGGTCATACTTACCGACGATATCCAGGGCCATGGCCCAGGGGGTTGAAGAAAATGCAGCTGTCTAATATTACCCACAAGGCTTTTCATTTATTACCCAGGGGACTTGTAAAGACGGCAGATGTAGTATCCGAGGTATATTTTGGGAGATTTGATAATCTGATTTTTTTTGGATCAAATTATTAGCCCAACGCTCCTGAGTCCTAGACAATTTGGTCCATAAGAGTCGCTCAAGCGTCCAGCGACACGTGGTTAGCGATTAGGTCGACATATCCAACCGGTCCAGCTTTCTGTTGGATTACGCTAAAGAGCCTTTCCTACTTAAATCTAATATTGGGCAATGCCACAAAACGTGTTCAGCGTCCTGCAAGGGGCTACCACATGGGCAGTCTGGACTATCAACGAGGCTTAACATGAAGAGTCTAATCTTAAAATTCAATTGTTATGCATATCAATTTTGCCAAAAAACTTCAGTGGTCTAAAGAGAATCGCGCTAATGATGTAAAATGGTCGCAAAATATATTTGATATTACTCAAAAACACGTTATACATTTGTACGCATACAACTATTTCGATGCTACCCAACGAATAGGCACATTCAAGTGGCAATGGGAAGGATATATCTGTCGAAGAGACGACGGTCGATGGGGAAGAAAAGTACTGCCAAACAAAGCATTGGCTGACCCCCTACAAGATGGACTGACGATATAAGAAGAATAGCGGGAGTGACCTGGATGCAGAAGGCGGAGGATCGAAGAGATGGAGACTCATGCGGGAGGGCTACTTTCAACAGTGGACAGACACAGGCTGACGATGATAATAATGATGATGACAACTGTTTTATTTTCATATAAACTTTCATACCTTTTTAATTTATTATTCTGTACACTTAAGTCAAATAAAGAAAAAGTGTCTGTTTTTGTTTCGCCCTTTCTACGGAAGTAAATTTAATGTTGCCCTTTTTTATTTCTCGATTGCCTACTTGGCTATTCTTCATCCAATCTCTATCGAACAGAATGCAGCCTCGTGCCACCTCTTCTTCGGTCGCCTGTTCCTTTTTTACCCTTATTTTTGTCCGTTCAGAATTTTTTATGGTCCAGTGAAAGAAACGCTCGGTTTTTATGCAACCAGATTGAATTCCACGTGTGGCTAATTGTTTTATTAAATAAGTATGCGTAAAATATTATTTTGCCTGCTTTAATGTTTGTTAATCTACTCCTTGAAGTGTCAACACAGAAGCTGGAAAGGCATTTCAATGACGCCTGTGGTATTAAAGAAGCAACTGGAGAAGTTGGTTGTCTCGAGTCAACATATATCAACAGCATAAGTTTGGAAATGGCAATTTTTATTAATTGATAACAGATTCAAATTTCGAACAAAATGAGTTTCTTTTGTTTTACGACTACGATCTTTTCTTTTCAGTTGTGATAATTTTTTTCCCAGCGTTCGTTTGTCGTTCTTTTATATTCCGATTGTAAATATTACATTTGTGGAATTTTTAATCGGCAGATGGAATATATTCGAATGTGATGCCGACCTCGCTCGAGACTGGTCGGTATCGAGTAGGTTCCTTAAAGACAACTCTCGCTAATAGTAGAATAGCCTCAAGAGCATTTGAATGTTAGGTGTTGACGAACGGGTTAGGGAAGGATAAATTGAGAAATTTTGAGAAAGCAGTGTCCATAATAGTAGCATTAAACAGCTTCGTGAATCAATTGAAAGTCTGTATTCTATGAGTATTTTATTATTATTATATTAGTATTTGTATAGCGCTCTTTTATGACCGAATAATCATTCCAAAAGCGCTTCTTTGCCTCTCTGAGTAAAAAGGTGGGTCTTGAGTCTGCTTCTGAAGGATGCCTCCGCTGTAAGCTCTCTTATGCTTTCCGGTATCGAGTTCCAGGCTATTGGTGCCGCGTAGCTGAAAGCCCGATTACCAAAGACCGTGCTAGGACTACCTCCCGTCAGCTGCAGGGTGCTTCTATTTGCTCTAGCCGATCTGAGTGTCTCTCCACGCGCGCTTATTTCTGAAGGCTTGATAAGTTCTGTCAAATAGCCCGGTGCAGTTCCGTTGAGTGCCTTGTAAGCTAAGAGGCATAATTTGTAATGCATTCCAGCCGAAACTCTCAACCAATGCAGTCGGTGTAGTATTGGGGTAATGTGACAGAATTTGGGCGCGTTGTAGACTAGTCGTGCCGCTGCGTTTTGTAACGACTGTAATCGCTTTAGTTGTTTGGCTGGCTGGCCTGCGTGCAGTGCATTGCAGTAGTCCATTTTGGAGTACATGGGAGGACCACAACCCTCTTTTGGTAGTCTTCTGGATGCAAGTGCAATAAAAAGCTCAATTTTCGTCGACCGTTTTCCAACCGAGATGTTGAAAGATCGTCGTCTTGAGATGCTTGTCGGGTGGAGTCAGCTATTCTTCCCTTTCTTTCTTCCTTCCTCGACGACCGACGCTTCCGACGTCTTGAGACTTGGCCAGTAACCACGAGAATACTAATGATACAGGATAATGGATACATGCCCACCGCAAGGAAAATACGAGAAGTCACAAAAACTGTGAATTATTTATCATCCGTATAACTGCCTGTTATAGCCGATTAGTTAAATTTAAATAAGCGAAAATCGTCCCGTGAACTCCACGCATTTACAGCTATGAATCACTGTAAAAATAGACTACGCATGAATGCCGTTATTTATTACTAAATCAGCATCTATAAATCGCTTTTTTATGACCAAATAGTCATTCAAAATGCGTTTTTTTGTCTCTCTAAGTAGAAAAGTGGTTTTTGAGTCTGCCTCTGAAGGATGCCTCCGTTTTCAGTTTTTTGTGCTTTTCGGCAGCGAGAGCCATGTTGGTTTTCCGCGAAACTATGCATGATTGCTAAAGACCGTGTTACAACAACCTCTCGTCAGTTTGCAGGGTACTTCTACTTGCTCTGGCTGATCTGATTGTCTCTCCACGCGCACTTATCTCCGATGGTTTGATGTGTGAAATATTTCGGTGCAGTTCCATGGAGTGCCATAAATGCTAAAAGGCAAAGCTTTTACATCACAACCAATGGAGTCAGTGGAGTATCGGAGTAATATGTCAGAATTTAAGCATATATAATAGTACATAGTGATATTTGCGGATTAAAAATTAATATCCAGCGCTTGGAGCATCTTGATGTACGGCTGTGAGACATATGCTCACAGCCGTACATCAGACACAGGTACTTATCTGAAAGTGATAAAAAAAGACTAGAGGCCTTTGAAATGTGGTCATACAGAAGAATTCTCGGAATTTCTAGGAGAGACCACGTCACCAACAATGAAGTTCTCAGGATAATCAAGGAAGATAGGCACCTAGTAAGAACCATCTCAGAGAGGCGAGCCCGATGGATCGGTCTCCTTCACGACAATGTGGAGGGGATGGTTGAGGGTAGAATGTGTAGAAGGCGCCCTAGACGGGAGTATTTGCAGCAAGTGTTTGAGGACACGAATTGTAGTTCTTATGCTGAGCTGAAGAGGGTTGCGGAGGACCGAGAGGAGTGGAGATCGAGATGCAAGATTCTGTTACTGCAAACCAATCCACCGGATTGATACTACGAAAAAGATCCAGCGCTAAGTCATCCTTCAAAAAAGCAAACGTCATAAAATCCACAAAGTTTTCTCTACCGCAATGTGCCTGTATTCTCTTGGATGTTCAAGAATATCAATAAAAATTAAAAAGCATTGTTGATATCGTGTTTTCTATTTTGTTAACAAATTACATTATTGCGAGTGTTTTTATTTCTTTTATTTCAAATAAGATTACGTGCCTGTTAGTTAGACATTGTCCGCTTAAAGATAAATGCCGCTGTACTGATAGCGAGCCCAGAAGGAGTTGAGTATTTTGCTGAAAAAAAAACCTCTTTTAAACTTTCTAATTTGTATTCCTGCTGCCCGGTCATTGTCGACTTGGGAATGCTGGGTTGCTTCTTCATTAGGAAAGGACGTAAAAGAATTTCCCGTACCTTTTATTTACTTGATGATAAGTAAATGGTGAGTTGCAAAAATGAAATTCCATTTGTGGTTATTTTCCATGCACATTTTCTTATTTCATATATTATTACAAAATTTTCTATACAATGCATTTAGTTGGCAAGGAAATATCTTTGTTTTAGTTGTGCCAGATAATCTGACACAACTAAATCATCAATCCTGAAGAAGATCCTTGCAATGGCGGTCGAAATATTGATTAAAAGAAATTCGCCACACACGGCTAAACCCAAAAGCCACGATATTAAATCTGGCCATGAAAACCGAAGAAGTTATTTAATGCATAATTCAATTAATATTTTTTTGAATAAATTATTTGTTCACCTTGTTTTATTATGTTTAAATATAAAAGCATTCAAATGTTGTAGCAAAATAGAAAAGAGTACTTATGTCGGGTCTTGTTTCATATAATTATGAACACTGAAATTATTGAGTTAATAATATAAATTTACCTTTTAATTAAAAATATAATATTTAATTTGAATGTTATAAATTTTTTCGATCGATAAATCTTGGTAGAATTCCATAACATGATATGATACACATGTATATACTACTACGCTGAGTCGGCCATCATATTTTCATCTTGTATATTTAAAATGCTAATTGATATTTTAAATGGATCTCAATGATAAGAAATATTAAAAATACATTCCAAAAAATCTATTTCTAGAAAAACATTGTTTTGCTTAGCGGTTAAAATGCCAAAGCAATCGTGGACCAACTTTCGATTATTTTCGCAATAAGACTGATGAATATTTCAGAGAGCGAAAATCGAAACCGAAATTCAATTCCTGATCATTATCAAAGCACAAACGGCATCGCAAAAGTGGGGGGCGCCGAAAAACTTTTTCAGTGGGGGAAGGAAACTCTGAAAATAAAGTCCAACTTGTTATCCTACCTTTTGAGGCCTCGAATTAAAGCCAAGGGTCGGAGGCGAAGGAAACCTGTGAGAACGAGACCCTTACGAACACCTGGAACCTGAACTTTTAACCGTGTTATTAAAAAGGCTCTAGTGTAAGATATTTCTATTGAGTTATGTTCATCGTTTCTCTATGTAATGGTCTTAATGACCCGCGAAGGTAGAGGTATTAACGTGAACTCACTCTGGAGCCTTTGTTAAGGTAGAATTTTTACGTAATAATGCAGTAATTAAGGTGATTTATTGTGTTATGATATTATAAAAGAAGTGTATCGGATTACGCACTCTTAGTGATCGTGAAATTTTGCGTGTATTGCGCGTAATGCTTCTTCTTTAGCGTCGCCATTTCCCATCATCTGATGTCGGCTCTCGATGTGAACATTTGCCATGTCTGTCTGTCCTGCGTCGCATTCTCGGTCAAGCCCAGAGTTTTCAGATCCTTGTCTACAGTTGCAGTCCAGGTTGCCTGTGGTCTTCTTTGCATGAGTATGTTGAGGGATTTTTTCACCATGTGGTCCTCATCTCTCCGTGTCACATGCCCATACCATCTTAGGCGGTTATCCCTTATCTTTTCAGGTATAGGGGTCACCCGAAATGAGCCCCGAATATGCTCATTTCGAACTCTAGTCACACCTGCCCACCTCAGCATCTTCATCTCTACCACATGAATCCCATCCAAGTCACGTTTTAGCGGGGTTCAACACTCCGATCCGTAGAGCATAGCTAGCCTTAGAGCAGTTTGTGGATTTTACCTTTGGTTCTAACTGGAATCTTGTTGAATCTTGTTGATCTTGTGTATTGAGCGTAATACTAAATAATACAATTTATATGAACATTGTTTTGTGAAAATATTGAATAATACGAAAACATGACGTAGTATACTATCTTCTTCGTAGTATCAATCCGGTGGATTGGTTTGCAGCAACAGAATCTTGCATCTCGATCTCCAAGTATACTATATCCTTTACAATAAACATAATTTTGAGAGTTAAATATTTTTTTGTAGAAATTTTACCTTAAACTTAATTTTCAACAAAAATAAGTTTGAAAAAATAAATATTATATGCTTAATAAAGGTCTCACTGTATTTTATAAGTAAAGATATAGGAGAACAGCTAAATATAAAAAAAATATTGATCTTTTAAATTTGAGTTATGTATTCCATTGATTTATCTAGTTTATAATTAATTAATATTAAAACACTATAACAAATAGTCAATCCATGTTTAACGTTTTTATAAGATGGAATGATTAGCCCGATACACTCGAGGCGTGGACCATTTAGTTCTAAGAGGCGGTTTAATCCAAAGTAATTACACATAAGGGACTGTTGTATGAAAAATCGACACAAAAAGTATAATAAAAATCTCCGTTACAAATAACAAAAGTGAGTTTCGATATTTCATTACTATTTTTTTAAAATGTTTTAATAATATAATTTGAATAGAATTACAAAATACACTTCTCAAAAGAAATCGACAGGCGTATACAACTGGGATGGGCAGCATTTGGAAAACTAAAGTACATTTTTAAAGCGAAAATTCCGCAATGTCTTAAAACTAAGGCGTTTAACCAATGCATCCTCCCTGTATTAACTTATTTCGCAGAGACGTGGAATCTGACAGCAAGTCTTACCCATAAAATAAAAGTCACCCAGCGTGCTGTGGAGAGATCGGATGTCGCTAAAACATAGAATCCGAAACGAGGAAATACGCAGAAGAACTCAAGTAGTGGATGCTACCCAACGAATAGGCACACTCAAGTGGCAATGGGCAGGACATATCTGTCGAAGAGACGACGGTCGACGGGGTAGAAAAGTATTGGAATGGTGCCCAAGAACTGGCAAAAGGAGTATTGGCCGACCTCCTACAAGATGGACTGACGATATAAGAAGAATAGCGGGAGTGACCTGGATGCGGAAGGCGGAGGATCGAAGAGGATGAAGACTCATGCGGGAGGCCTACGTTCAACAGTGGACGTACACAGGCTGATGACGATGATACAAAAATACTGTGTTTGACTGTTACTATGTGACAATTAAAATAAACAAAACGTTATTATTAATTACATTCAAACAAATGTATACGAAAAATAATATCGCAGTCGTATTCGCCACGCACTCGTCGCATTCATTTCCCGGTTTAAATTTTGGGGTTGGAAGAACAAAAGGCGGATTCAATAAACAAACATATAAGCCTCCATAACATAAACCTACACAACATACTCAACCCAGCGAGATCAAAGGCCACCTCGCGGCCTCTGGCGTTAAATAATAACTCGTATTTACAGAGGGAAGGGGGCGGGGCGCTTGAAATGTCACGGCGCGCGGGAAAACGTAAGGGCGACATTTTGTTTTTGAGATGTGAGGTTATGTGATCGTTCGCGCTTCCCGCGCTTTTCCTTGTATCACAGTTTATTTATTTTTTCCGCGCACGTATATAACTTATTGTGCCGCTTCTTCAAAAAATTTGATGTTTTTTTCTCATTTCTCTGAGACGCCGCAAAAATATACAGGTAAGTAAGTGGTAAACCAATGTACAAGATACATTTAAAGCAAAAAAGACATAAAATGTAAATAATGAATGACGATGACGTAATAGAATAGATGAAATTAAGGTACGTCGTGATATGAAAATGTTCTAACATTTTTAATTTTATTTTTTATGTAAACACATACAGGAGAATACATGCAGATGGTGATGGTAATTCTGAAGTCTCATCTGTGGAATTCTATGACGCTAAACATGGTGCATATGGCTAAGCGCTGCATGTGGAGTGTTGATCCGCCAACGTCATAGACTACAGCCCGAGATTCACGCATCATCCTTTATTATTACAGGAATTTACAATAAATTAGTGGGTCTTCACGGGACAACTTTTGTCTACCACCAATTTTAAGTAATAGACTTTGACTGGCATTTTACGGGAGAGGGATCAAATTCACACCAACCGGGGGTATTTTAGAGCTAAGAAATTGTTTTTTTTTTTTAAATTACATGTGCATTTATTAAGATACATTAGATTTATTTTAATCAAAAGTATTATTATTTTACCGACATGGTGGGGATCTTCAATGATCTATAAATATTAGAGTTTTCAAATATATTGGAAAAATTAAAAAAAAAAAACATAAAAATGATATCATCAGCCTTTTTATGCACATAACAAAAACCAACAGCGAGAGAAAGATTAGGAAAAAAAGCCTGTAAAATTTTCAGAAACTCTTCAGATTACGTAAGAAACGGCTGTTCTTTTTCCAGCTTACACAAATGAAGACATACTTTAGTTGTACAATAAATAATTAATACCTTTACGTAGTACTACCCAATGTAGAAAAGAAAAATATTTAAATATGTACTTCCCTTCATAATAAATATTTGTAAGCTTATTAGGCTATTCACTTAGTTATTTCCGTTATCCAAAGATTCGCGTATCCAATAATAGAAACATAAATATTCGCACACGGTTAGGATCGCCCGCATAAATTCCCAATGACCTGATTCCGCGATCCCTTCCACCGTGTTTCCTCCTTCCGCGCCATGGCGGAGAGCAATGGGGTGGATCAACGACAGGCCACCTCGTCACTCCTTCAGACCCGCAATCTTCCCGTCGCAAATAGAAACAAAGCTTGTTTGTGCCCTACACGCCGTGAAAATCGATGGAAATACCGGACAACTTTAAGCCTATTTTTTCTTGTCGACAGATTGAAGAATAAATTTTCATTCAGTTACGATAAATATATCGTTTTGTTTATCCCTAACAATTATCGAAGGATAAGGAGGCACAAATTCTTCGTTCTCCCTAGGAGTAAACTAACCTGTTTAAGACCATGCGTCTTGGGAGAGAGGTCAGGCTATTTGTTGTTGTATGTTGATATATTCCACGTGAGAGAAGCCCAGTTCGGACACGAGCTCCACGAATTTGTTTGTAGAAATAAAATTTCGTGGAGTCTTCTGTTTAGTGAGTGTTCAAAACGTTATTTGAACATAATTATTTTGTATTAATCATCCAAAAGTCTTTAAAATATTTATTGTGAAATTATAATCAAATTCTCTATCTTAGCTTGAATTTGTCGATTCATACAGTCGGGTACGACACAGGGCATTGACCATCACAATATTCTGCCACTCAATGCAAATTGAAGGAATCAAGGTACAAAACCACAGGTATCTAGGAATTTGCTTTGGGACTTTCTAGTTTATTTATATAAATAGTTTATTCTTTTCTTTTTTGAAATTTTATTTTTTGTGTTAATTTAATAATTTCATAGTTGATTTTTTAATGCAGTAAAAACAAAATGATCAAAGTGCTACGTTTTAAAATTAAAAATAAAGAAATTGAATTGAAATTAAAATTAAAATGAAAATAGTTTTTTTGTCTATAAACACAGACTCTTTTCTGTTTCGCCGAATGAAGAGATTTGTGATTTTTGAACATTGTGGAGACAGTGAAAATATCCAAAAGCACGTTATAACGTTCCTGAGAAACATTCCTGTCTAGGACTCTCAGGGTGCTTTCCAGACGTGGTGGACACTTCTCCAAAAGTGTATTAAGCAGGGGGATAGTATTTAACAGATTTTTTTAGAATTTTTACAGTATCTGTTATTATACATTAATTTTATAATGAACTATGTATAGAATTCATAAATTAATATAAAAAACTGTTCGTATTACAATTGATCGCATAACCATTGCACCATACCCTCCTGTCTCCAGAAAAACATGAAGCTTTAGGTTTGTAAGCTGTAGGTATATAGTTACATACATATCGTAATAAGGTCATTTGTATCCCGTGCGAGGCTGAGGTTGGCTACCCTGGGGGACTCTCAGATATGGATGTTTTAATTTGGCCAGGTCTACCACAGCATTTTTTTGTTTGTCTTTCTTTTTTTAAATTTTATTTATGGCGTTCGGGTTGGTGTAATATTGTTACTTAACTTGATATCAATAATAATATTTATCTTTACTATAATGATGTTTTTTAGGTTTTGTACGAATTAAACACATTTTATATGAAATAAATGTTAGACAATTGTGACAGATTATATAATTTAAAACTCTAAGAATATCACAAAAGGAATGTGATTCATTGTGAACTACGCTATACAAGTACAATACTTGAAGCTAAAAATATTTATACTTATTTTGATTAGACACTATTATTTGTAATCACAATATAATATTACTAATAGTGTATTAGGTTGAGCCGTCCCTTAAGACCACATAGTCCAGGATTCGGAAGTGTTGCGCTAGTCATACAGACTTCCTTAAAAATTTCGATTAACAAGTCACCTAAAATATGATTCGCGTACTATAGCTGCCATCTCATCAACTCCTCAGAATCCTGTCATGGATGTTTATATGTGTTCTATAGTATTAGGTTCTATGGGTTCTGAAAGAAAAGCTGCAGTGTCTGCTCCTGTACCTCGTCATTTCATAAAAAGTCGAGCGATGGATCCACCAGTTTTTAAATTCTTATTATACAGCTGCATTGGATTTCAGTTAGCTGACAAGATTTGAGTCAATATACCAAGACTTAAAGCATACAAAGAATTCGCAGTATGTTATCTTCTTTAAGTATCTTCGTAAATACAATTCACAGTATATAGTAGTAATATATAAGTATTTTTTTTCTTCATATAAATGATCTTAAAGGCAATATCAAAGCAAATAAACCCATAAAAATAATATTTAAATATTTCACTTTGCTTTCGCAAATACATTGTAATTGAAATAATTAATTGAATTCTTGTACAAATTACAATACTACTAAAGGTCTTACGTTAGATTTATCCTCTTAAACGAAATCACTTAACCACTTCACAAAACATTAATTTTATATTGAATTTGAGATTTTTTTGTTCTTGAAAACTTGTTCAACATTAAATATTACATTTAAATATTTGAACTTTCATTCCCAATCCCTTATTTTGTTCATAAGTTGTTTAGTTAACTTCGTCTGAAAACCCATTGACTGAAAACGGAATATTTATGGGCAATTTAATAATTTCAATTACTAATTGGATTCCCGTGAATTAGTTTAGCATTACGTGTAATATATTTTATATATGTTTTTATAAGATAAACTATTAATTGTATTTGGATAACTGTATAAAGTAAGTAATAAATCTAACCTAATAAGGCGTGTTTATATTTTTATAACTTAACGTGTTTTAAAATGTATCATGAAATATTTATATCACTCTACTCACTTACTATGTAGATATTTTATATAATATTTATCTTTATGGTAATAAAACATAGATTCTCAAACTATTATATGATTTTTTTAAAATAATAAAATGCATTTTTTATATTGTGAATGATGAAAAATCTCCAATTATATTAAAATATCGAGGTCTGGTATACAAATTTTAACGATTATGGAATAACGTACCCTGTGCAGAGGATTGGAAACTTCTTGATCGAAGCATCATCACTGTTGTAGATGGCTTTTCTTCTTCCTGCCATAAAATCAACTCAGGAGTTTTTAGGGCTCTGTGCTGTCGCCCAAATATTTTTTCCTTCTGCATTGAATGATTTGCTTCAATGCGCAAACATTCACTGTTATGCCGACGACAGCACTGTCCATGAAACAATCTTCCAAAAACCTCCGAAACATTCGGAACTATCTGCTGCTAGGGAATCTCTGGTGGAGAAGATGAACATGTCTCTTGAAAGGGTTCACGATGGGGCGACCTCAACCTCGTCAGTTTCAATATTTCAGAAACCCAATCATGTACTTTCTCCACCAAGAAGACTGCTATGGATCCTGTATCTTTCAACGGTTGTTCTCTTCCGAAAGCAAGCTCCATCAACATGCTTGGATTATCAATATCGAATACTGTCAAATATTACGAGTCAATTAAGTGTAAAGCCGGTCTCGCTTCCAAAAAACTAGGTGTATTATATAGATCACGTCGGTATTTCAACGATAAACAACTTCTTCTTCTATATAAAGGACAAATCCGACCTATCCTTGAATACGGCAGTCACCTTTGGATTGGAGCCCCAAAATACTTTCTAAACTTAATTGACTCAGTTCAAAGAAGAGCAATTCGTTTGATAAACAATGACACCCTTACGTGTAATCTACAATCAATGGAACACAGACGTAAGGTTGGTTCTCTTAGTCTTTTCTACCGTTATTACCACGGTCGCTGCTCTTCGGAACTTAAAGAACTAATTCCTCCTGCACCCACTCACAGCCGACAAACTCGTCTTACACTTGCCGAACATCCATACACGGTTAATATATGTCGACCAAGAACTGGCAGCTTCCAAAGTTCCTTCCTTAATGCCACCGGTAAGCTATGGAATGCTCTTCCAGCGTCTGTGTTTCCTCCTTCCTACAATCTGGATCTCTTCAAGAAACAGATAAATATACACTTGCAATCTCCCCAACCCACACACAAACACGAACACAACACACGTTTCCCGCATGCAGCGTCCAGCCTCCCTGGCTGAGAGTCATAGAGTGCACTGGTCTTGACCGGTTGTGCTCTCCTGCATGCGTTTACATAAAAAAAAAATTACATTAAAATATCGAGAAAAAATATACAAATCTTTAACGATCGATAATTACGTGCAATGACAAAGCTAGCATTTTTTAAAAAGCTTTAACATGTAATATATCCAATTTTGGTCGTAAAAAAATATATTTTTTTATCAACACTTGCCAAATATTTAATTACATGTATCATTAAGAATCTCTTAAATTAACTGATTGCTTTAAAATCAATGGAAATATTAATTCATAATTTTCATTATATTTTAAATTGACCGTAGAATAGAGTGTAATACGACATTTAAAAAGACTCTGAAACATAAAGGAGATCGCATAGACTTTAATAAAAACCAAAACATCAAAATAAGCTCGTTACTTCATTAATTTGTTGTACGCTAATAAAGCTTCCGAAAGATTACTTGATCGTTAAAAGCCACGTTCAAATGCACTTGCAAACTCTAATACGAGATTGAAAAAACTTTTCAAAAAATAAAAGCGATGGCATAGACTTTTCTCAAAACCAAAACTTCAAAATAGACTCGTCACTTCATTAATTTGATTCACGCTAATGACACTTACGGAAGATTACATCATCGTTAAAATGCCGCGTTCAAATGCACTTGCACAAAAGAGGCTGGCATCCATTAGCAGTTTCTGCCCAGGTATGAAAGCCTCCCTTCGGCACACTCAGGTGGGAGAGCAAAAGTCTTAACCGGGAAAGTTCTTGAATGCATCTCCCCGGATGAGAGGTCAAAGAGCTGAGTTTAGTATCTTATACGGCGAGGAATATATATACGAGTATAATAGAAGAGCAAGTCAGCTACCAATACTATACCTAGAAATACAGTTCGGTTAGTTCAGTGACAGCTAGAACAGTGGTTTGTAATCGATGTTCCACGGAACACTGATATTTCGCAAGAAATGATACAAATTTTAAAAGAGTTTAGTGCTTCATTTTACATTTTCATCTAACTGTTATAATGTTCAAATTTTGACTAATATATTACAGAATAAATAATCTATTGCATTCGTGTCGAAAACTCTAGGTGGCAATTGACACCTTATATTTGAAATATAATACATTCTGTATTTTATAGTATAGTTATTCATTTATCATTTGCGATTTTCATTAATCGCTTACATTTGTATTGAATCATGTTGATTAAGGCGAAACACTAAATGCACTTTTCTCGTTTATGCGTCGGAAAAGTTAACAACCACTGATGAATGTTGCTAAGCCTTATGTCATTTTAATAATGATTAAAAATGTGTTCGTTTATTAGAAAATAATTCTCCGAATTTAGAATCACTGAAAAAAAATACATTCAATCCTATAACGCATACTTTTTTATATGTTTAACGGAGATTTTTTCTATGGTGTTTTCGGCGAATTTCTATAAAACAGTGCCTTTTGTGTTGTTATTTTTGAGGAAACCGCCTCTTAGGATTAAATGTTTCAGCCCTTGAGAGCATCGGGCTAATCATTTGAACACGTTTTGTGAAGGTTGACTGTATCAGTGTATTTACAATTTTATGTAGCAAAATATACCTTATTTGTCATATCATTATTTTTCTGAAGCTTTTTAACGAAAAAAATAATAGTTTTTAATAATAAAGCTATTTAATAGTATTGAATTTTTTTTAACTATTCGTACTTTGGCGTGTACTAACGGGGAAATTTACAATATTACGAGTTTTCTTTTTTTGAGACTAACTGCAGAGGTCTCTACGATTCGATTGTAAAATTATTACACCCATAATAAGATATTTATTACAATATTTTTTAAATATTAAATAAATGATTTTGATTCATTCGTGAACGGTTGGCTACTCCCCTTACCAAGTCATGTCTTAGATCGTAGCTCTATCACAGAACCGTCGTAGACCCATACGTGGAGCGAAGATTCGATTAGCGATTTCAATTATACGACTACAAGTTGAGGAGCGTTGTTCCCTCTCCACTGTTTCCACAGTAGGTCAATATTTTAGTAGGCCGGTATAATCCTATTCCACTTTCTTAGTAGGAGTATTATTTTTCTATGGATCAAGCCATTATCTTTTAACTATTTGACACCGCAAATATATATTAAATTAATTTTGATTGATGGCTGCCGAACTACTGGGGAGCTGTTTTTTTTATGTAAACACATACAGGAAAATACCATCAGATGGTGATGGTAATTCTGAAGTCTCATCTGTGGAATTCTATGATGCTTACCATTTTGCTTATGAATAAGCGCTGCATGTGCTGTGTTGATCCGCCAACGTCATAGACTACAGCCCGAGATTCACGCATCATCCTTATTATTACTGGAATTTACTATGAATGGGTGGTCTTCACGGGACGGATTTTTGTCTACCACCATTTAAATTAATAGGTTATGAATGAAATTTTACGGGTTGAGGGATCAAATTCACACCAACCGGGGTATTTTAAAGCTCAGAAATCGATTTATTTTTTTTGTTTTAATCTCCGTGGGGGGTTGAATCCACGACCATTAAGCTAGGCCCTAGTTGTAAACTGTACAACAATATTGTGGTTTTGGGTTTAGCCGTGTTCGCCACACACGGCTAAACCCAAAAGCCACATTATTAAATCTGGCCGTGAAAACCTAAGAAGTTATGTTCAACAATAAAAAATATTTTACCATCATCATACCATGTCCGCTCAGATAGTTGGAGCATATGGTCGTCACGAACTGCCATGTTTTCAACAAACTTAAAATCACGAATTACTGACGTCATCAGATTTATGATATTTTTTTAGTTCAATCCGACTTACTTGTAAAATCGATTCGCGTAAAAAAAAAAATATTTTTTAAACTTTTATTTTCAAGTAATTATTTTATTCTGCCTTTATTCGAAATTTTATCATTTGGAATGTTTATTCAAAATTTTATCATACGTGGAATATTATATTTATGATTAGCTACCAGACTATGTACAATGTATCATATTATATCCGTGCGGATGCTTTTCTCAGAAATTAGATCGATAATATTATTTACACATAAGGAGAATACCGTTAGACGCCAATAGGTATATTTTAAATTTAAGCATTACTTGGTAATGCATGTTTCGATCTGAAAATGTTTGCCTTGAATACTGTGCGGGTACGATGGTTTGACTTTGCTAGGAATGACGAGGTAAGACAGCGAACTAGGCAGCCTTCGAAATTACAGTCGGTCAAGAGGCAGAGATGGAACTTGCTTGGACTGATATACCCCGTCTTGCAAAAGAGGACTCCACTTCGCGTGAATGGATGGAACAGGTTACAAAGCAAAGAACTTGTCGAGAAGCACATTGTCGTTTATTTTAGGTAAAAAAAGACTGACACAATTTGGTAGCCCTGGACGCAACACTGTGTTTATTTCACGATCTCCGGGCAGCGACTGTGCTGTGGTAGAAAGCCACTGCTCCGAACACGTATAGTGGCCACTTGGTGAACTATGGCGCTCCACATAACTGGACGGGAGGCGGAGCTGACATGTAATAAGACGAGGACCATAGCGGCTTTCAAAGCGGCAGTTCGTGCCGACCATATGCTCTTCTTAAGTGAGTGAACATGGTGATGATGATATTATTTGTATGTATTTTATTAAATTGATTAAAAATCACTCTTTTATGTTTTGTCGGGGATCGAACCCGAGACCTCTGGCATTGTTAGCAAGCATTTTCCTTTCAGCTATACCTGTCTAGAAAGATTTGCTCTAGCTAGGAAGCTTATATAGAATAAAAAAAAATGGAATGACGTAACGGTCGAAGAAAACTTTTAAGATGTCAAAACCACACAAAAGATAAACGTCAAAACGGAAGAAGAGCCTCCTTGCGATAAAAAATAAGATTATTGGAAAACTCTTCTCGTCGTTTTATCCTAATTGATCTGTCTCGAAAAATTCTCGACTTCCATCTCTACGATTCCTCCCGTACCTATCGACCGCTTCACCGCAATGTTTTTTTTTTAAATATATGTTGACATCCTCTGTTAATCAATGGCGACTCTATGTAGCTGGGATCGTCATCTGGATGGATGGATAAGGAGCAGTCACAAATCAAAGAACTTGTTGAGAAGCACATTGACGTTTATTTTAAATAAAATACTGTCAAACTTCGGTATTCTGCCCGTGCCCAAACAATAAATGATCACCTGACGGTGCCCTTGCAGAATAAGACTCGGATCGTGCAATAACAGTAGCAGTGCCCTTAGACCACATGTCGGCCATTTGACGAACTATCTGCTATCACATGACAGGTAGCGGCTTCATGATAGGTGAAAAGAAACAAAATGACGCTTGCAAGCGCCATCACTTATGGCTCCTTAAAGCTAGACTTAGACTAAGATATTTATATATGCGTGTCAGATGAGCGAACAAAAATAAGACAGAAAAAAAGATCGGATATCGAGGTTGTCGGAAGTCTTCAAAATCTACTGTATGTAACAATGTTCTTATCGTGAGACACAATTCAACAATGTAAATTATACAAAAATATATTTATGAATTGATCTCAAATGAATACTTATGTTAATAACACTATATATTAGAAGAGTAATGATTAATAAAAAAAAAAAAACGTTACCCAGTCGAACTCATCAATATTCGCATGAAAGTCTGATGGTTTTCCACTGAATGCTCGACTCTTCGCTTCATCTTCGTCTCGTTTTGCCCACTCCACGTTTATTTATCTCCAAGATCCGAGCGCCATAGCTGGTTTCTTATTCCCTTTGTGAAATTCGCTCTCTCAAGATCTGATAGCAAAACCAATAAGGCAGAGTGGACGGTTCTCGTCTCCAACAAACGTTGAATAATCTGTATGTGTGCTACTTAGTTTATGGGTCAAAATAGCAAAGCCAAATATAAAAAATATATTACAATCTAAGAACATACCTTTGTTCTTATTAGACATACATGAAGCATTTTGAAAGCAATACACATGCATATCATGCTGTATACGGCTAAACGCTGCATGTGGAGTGTTGATTCGCCAACGTCATAGACTATAGCCCGAGATTAACGCATCATCCTTATTATTACAGGAATTTACTATGAATAGGTTGTTTTCACGGGACGACTTTCGTCTGCCACCAATTTTAATTAATAGATTATGACTGGCATTTTACGGGTGAGGGATCAAATTCACACCAAACGGGGGTATTTTAGAGCTCAGAAATAGTTTTTTTTTTAAATCTCTATCGGGGATCGAACCCATGACCTTTGACTTGCAAAGTAAACGCTTTGAGCATTGAGCTATACCCGCCGGCAAATAAAACTAAAAAAAAATACTTAAAAAAGAAAGGAACGATAGTCCATGTAAAACGTCCAAAAGCATGTTACACGTACCTGTGAGACATTCCCGTAGAGAAGTTTCTGAGTGTCTTCCAGGCGTAGCAGGCATAAATGTATTTATTGATTCAGGGGGAGACTATTTTGGATAATTTAAACTTTTTCCATACTTGTTTTGCTTGCCAGAATTTGCATATTTCTTTTCTGTTGTATTTTTTTCTATTTCTATTCATATATATCATTGTAAACTATAAAATATGATATAATGTAGGTGAGTATTTGTTTTTCTTATACATGTTGTATTTGCCAGTCATTGGAGACATAATGTTCTATGGCAAGTACCTATTACTAAGATGTAATTTTTTATTGTATTGTATCTGTTGGCAAAACTTAATAAAAAATAAAATCAAAATAAGCACATATAAAAGACCGATCAACAAATATATTTAACAGAGAAAAAAACATAATTTTTTTATAATTCACTCTATATGTTTTAAAAGCTTGTCATCTTAGTCAGTGTAACCATGCTTTAACATAATAAAACACTGAAAATTATTATACACAAAAAAGAATACTAGTTATTTGATGTATGTATATAGATTTTCTTAAACTAAAGTTATTAAATTGGTTTCCAGTAATGTAACTACAAACAGGCTGACGGGTCGATTTGATGAATTCCAACCTCGAGAGCAAGCTGGGTTTAGGAAAGGCTTTAGTACAATTGATCATATCCACACGCTAAGACAAATCATTCAGAAAACCGAAGAATATAATCAGCCACTCTGCCTCGCCTTTGTAGACTATGAAAAGGCATTTGACTCAATCGAGACTTGGGCAGTGCTAGATTCACTACAACGCTGCAAAATAGACTATCGGTATATAGAGATAATAAAATCTCTATACAAATCTGAGACAATGATGGTCCAGCTCCATGATAACACTAACAATATTTCTATAAACAAAGGTGTTAGACAAGGAGATGTTATATCTCCAAAACTCTTCACAAACGCCCTAGAAGATATTTTTAAACTGCTATCCTGGACAAAATGTGGAATAAATATTAACGGAGAGTACATTTCTCACCTCCGATTTGCAGATGACATAGTGCTAATAGCCGAATCACCTAACAAGCTCCAAGACATGCTCTACGACCTCAATGAAGCGTCGAACAAAATTGGTCTGAAAATGAACATGGATAAAACAAAAGCCATGATTAATAGTCATATTTCACAGACCTTCGATCCTATTTCCATTGGAGGAACAGAAATAGAGGTTGTAAATGACTATACCTATCTGGGACAAGTAATACAACTAGGGCGAAATAACTTCTCAAAAGAAATCGACAGGCGCATACAACTGGGATGGGCAGCATTTGGAAAACTAAAGTACATTTTTAAAGCGAAAATTCCGCAATGCCTTAAAACTAAGGCGTTTAACCAATGCATCCTCCCTGTATTAACTTATGGCGCAGAGACGTGGAATCTGACAGCAAGTCTTACCCATAAAATAAAAGTCACCCAGCGTGCTATGGAGAGATCCATGCTTGGAGTGTCGCTAAAAGATAGAATCCGAAACGAGGAAATACGCAGAGGAACTCAAGTAGTGGATGCTACCTAACGGATAGGCACACTCAAGTGGCAATGGGCAGGACATATCTGTCGAAGAGACGACGGTCGATGGGGACGAAAAGTATTGGAATGGCGCCCAAGAACTGGCAAACGAAGCATTGGTCGACCCCCTACAAGATGGACCGACGATATAAGAAGAATAGCGGGAGTGACCTGGATGCGGAAGGCGGAGGATCGAAGAGGATGGAGACTCATGCGGGAGGCCTACGTTCAACAGTGGACGGACACAGGCTGATGATGATGATGAATGTAACTATGTTTTATTTACGGAAATAAAAATGAAAGATTATTTAAAAATAATATAAAAAGTAGATGGTTGGAAAGCGACAAAAATGCATTTTATTTAATTTTATAAAAAGTATAATGCTACAGAAACTGCGCAATCCGCGAAAGTTGGAACGGCCAAATCATATTTTAAAAATTGAACATTTGATGACATTGAGAAATTGCAAATTAAGCTTCAATACTGTTTTTGTTGGCCGACCAATCACTATACGTCTTACCCAACTAATCAGGTGATACTTTTGACGTTTCCCGCCCTCGGTGACGTCCGTTTTTATCCCGAGGGCGGAAAAGTTAATGCGATTCCATCCCTGTCACATAATTTTAGCAAAACCTCTCCTTGCGCTGTCTACTTACGATTTATCTCTTTGTTGCTATGCTGTACTTTAAAATTCAAAATTTAGACAATGATAATTCAATGAGTATTAATTCAACTCGATTTACTTGTTAAGTTTCACAAAGGCCTATATTTCCTGGTTCAGTAACTAATTCAAGGTTTTGGCAGTAAGTCTAATCGATAGCCAGTAAATAAAATTAATCGGCAGTCGACTAAATAAATTGGCTGTATCGACTGTGTCAGTATGAATGTGGTCAGTTAAAAAAATTAAAACGGCAGTAATTTATTCAATATGGGTAAAATAATGTAAAATAAATGAATAATTAACCCATAAAATGGACACTTAACCTAACCTTACCTGTTATTATTTATTTTCATGAATTTTTTCTTGCCAATTGATTATTTTTTACTTAAATTTTTAGATATTTATTACAGACCATTTGCTTAATAATTATTATAATAAAAAACATTATTATAAAACAGTTTATATGATATTAGGGTCGTCGACATAGGTGAAAAATTGGTGTATATAGTAGAAAAATACAGTTGTTTTATGGGATGATATTGTGGATTATTTATTTACTTAAAAACAACTCGCAATTATTGTATGAGAAAAAATCCATTACATTTTAAACTAAGTTTATTAAAAAGTGTTTCGTAAATGCTATGAAATTTACATAACTAACAATACTTGGAGAAACTAACAATGATTGTTATAATTGTTATGAAGCAATCAATTTTAATTTATAAATAAGAATTAACTTGCAAATGTAATTGAAGTTATTACTTTATTTAGACATTTCAAAATACTCACGAAATATTTTAGATAGTCGTTTAAAAATTACTCTACTTAAAATAGTAAGGTTTTCTTTTCTTACGGGAACTTTAGTCGATAGGTTTTGAAGAAAAAGTGTAGCCTTTCGCTTTTAAATAAGTGATATAAGTGATATTGATGATGTAATCAAATAAATGAAAAGATTATTTAGAATTATACCACAATTTTCGGAAATGTAATCAGTTAAACTAATACCAACTGTTATTAGCATTAAATATAAATTATCTTATTACTTCCAATTACGTGAATTTTTTATTGATTGCCTAATGCGTTTGAATAATTCCCTTAACGACTTTGATGCGTAATGAAAATGTTCCGTATCCATTTATTTCTCCCCTAATACTCTATTATGGTCATTTACGTTGTGTTTATGTGGAATAAAATAATCTCGTACCTAAATTATTAGTATCTGAGTTCTTTTTCTAAAAGCAAAATACTCACAAAGCAGAAAGTACAAGTAGGAAAAGGGTCGAACAGTTGGGCTAGTTGCTAGGAGCATTTTTCTTTGTGAGTAAAATGCTTTGAAAAACTAAATAACACATTGCTTTTGTATTGTAGTATGTTGGTATATATTTTCAACGTAATATGATAAATAAATAAATTGTTTTCGTATAAAGTATAAAATATCATTCGCCTTTTTATTTTCTTTGCTTTATATATAATCGTGTCGGAAACAACAGTGTCAGATCCTGTCTGCCGAGAAAAGTGGGCGACGACGATGGCGTTACTCCCGGCCATCATCAGGTCTTCCTAGGTGCTGCTACTCGGACACAGCGCATACAGAAGGTGTGACAGGGTCTGCTCCACGCCGCAGTCACATTCAGTCGGTCCACTGTAAAACTGCCAGGCTTTCATTTTTGTCTGTTAAAGGATCTCTATATATATTTCACCTATGGTTGTGTCCAGGGATTAGGTCCTCTTTCCGGGCAATCCAAGTATTCCCCAGTTGCCCTTCTCCACATGTTGTTCTTCCCTCTTCTCCAGATGCCGTTGCTTGACAGTAATAAAAGCGTTGAGCCGGTTCTAAAGATCAAATGGTCCCGGCTTCGGGAGTGTCATGCTAATCATCCGATTTTCTTACATATACGTATTAACAGATCATCCAAAATATACCTTGGTTACTATAGCCGTCGTCTTTTCAAGTCCCCGGGCTCCTGCCCTGAAGGTCGTCGCGATGCATACTCTTATACGATTTCAAGGAGACTTTCGGGTGCAGAGATGTCTTGAAACAAGGCAAGGACAAAACCGAGTGGCGGCATTTGTGGTGACCATATACTCAAATGACGTAGATACTTACATTATCGTAGCAACCAAAAAATCGCCAAACTTTTGCGACTATTAGGGTGGAAATATGTCGTCAAGTGGTAGTCACAAACTGTCGCCCTCAAAGATATGAGAGTCCGCACAGTTTTCACATCTTTTCATCTCAGCTATTTATTTTAACAATTTCACAAAATATATAGTTCACGGCGGCCTTTCAGGAAGCTAATAGCCTGGGTGCTTGAAGCGAAAGCAATTTAAGTTTCAGTTTTCTTGCGCCGTCTGGCGAAAATATCACAGTCAGGTCTACGATCGTTTCTTTCTCGACTGTAGAATAGAACGCTGCCGTGTCTTTTCCTTCAATGTTTACAAAGACAAACCATCGTACCTTTAACACTATCCAGTCCGATTACACAATATGTGTGTAATCACCAGGCCGAACGTTAAAGGCGAGTCACACAACATGTGTGTGATCGTTCCGCCAACGCTTAGTGGCCGACTATACATAGCTTGGGATGTTTTTTTAAAGTTAGTGGCCGATCACACAACATATATGTTGTTTTTACTTTCGACCATAATTCAAAGATCTCAAACCTTTTCAGTGAGGGTCATATTTAATTTAATTTGAACACATGACGATACATTTAGCAATTCTTTAAAAAAACAGTCGGCCTCCAGCGTAAGTTTAATCGCGTAACGCGCGGAGCGGATAGTGTTAATATAAGAGCTTATGTATTTTATCCCATACCCGCTTAATATCTGGACCTTTTGGTGAACACAAATTTCCGTTACTGAGTTCTGTCAGGTGCCATTGCGTTCTGTCAGGTGCCATTGCGTTCTGTCAGGTGCCATTGCGTTCTGTCAGGTGCCATTGCGTTTTGTCTCAAGATATGTTTGCACCTGAAAGTCAACCTGGGAACATAAATAGTTCCCGACGACCCTTAAAACATGAGCCCAGGGACTTGAAAAAACGGCGGATGTAGTATCCGTGGCATATTTTTGGAAGATTTCTTAATCGGATATATTTAAGGAGATCGTATGATTAACTCAACGTTTCCTAGACCTTGACAATTTGGTGCTAAGGAGAGGCTCAACCTGACTAGCGACAAACATCATCCATTTGTGAATGTCATTTTTTTATGTAAGCACATACAGGAGAATACCGATAGATGATGAAAGTAATTCTGAAGTCTCATCTGTGGAATTCTATGACGCTTATCATAGTGCATATGGCTGAGCGCTGCATGCGGAGTGTTGATCCGCTAACGTTAAAGACTACAGCCCGAGATTCACGCATCATCTTTATTATTACAGAAATTTACTATGAATGGGTGGTCTTCACGGGATGACTTTCGTCTTCCACCAATTTTAATTAATAGGCTATGACATTTTGCGGGTGAGGGATCAAATTCACACCAACCTTAGAGCTCAGAAATCGATTAAAAATCTTTTTTTTAATCTCCGTCGGGGATCGAACCCACGACCTTTGACTTGAAAAGCAAACGCTTTGACCATTGAGCTATACACACCGAAATTATGAAATATTCAAGTAAAAAGCTCGTCGGGGTGAAAGTAATATATAATTCGAGAGTGGAATATGTAGGAGGGGTTACTGACCACTGTCTGCAGGGGCTCTTTGTGGGGATGGTCCGTTATTTTTATTTAAATGGTAAGTAATGTCGGCCATGTTGCGTTCTCCTAATGCGTGAGAGAGGCCCCAGGTTCGCTTCCGGAAGGGGACTGTACGATCATAACCATTTCCGGTTTACTTTTATGCGTTACGACGCGTTGTAGAGATGACCGCGTAAAAAAGTGATAAAAATTAAAATTGTTTTAATGAATTATTAACAGCCTTTATGCGTACGGATGTCGTCCCTTTTACAACGTGTGTAATTACACTTGTAATTATTTCTTCATTTTACTTTTTAGAACGTTCTCGTTATGTACGACACAGGTTATGTCAATAAATATATATTAAAAATAGCCACTATTATCCATAAAATTTTGCAAGATTTATAACTATTAAACTAAAAAAAAAAATTTACTGGAATCTGGGCTAAGCGTTTACTTACCAAACCGAAAGTTATGAGTTAGATACCTGACAGAGATCGAAAAAGAAAAGATTTTTAATCGATTTATAATCTCTATAAATAGCCCCGGTTGGTGTGAATTTGATCCCTCACACGTGAAATGCACGTCATTGCCTATTAAATAAAATTCGTGGTAGACGAAAGTCCTCACGTAAAAACCATAAATTCGTTGTGAATTCCTTTTATAAATGGGTGATGCGTGAATATCGGTCTGTAGTCTGTGACGTTGGCGGATCTTAGCCATATGTAAGATGATATGCGTAATAAAATCCACAAATGAGATTTCTGCATTACTTTATCACTGTCTGTCGGTATTCTTCTGTATGTGTTAACGTAAAAAATAATGTTATTTCGTGTATCATTATTCAACGTAATTATTGTATTAAAATTATGTAGGACTCGTTTTTGGCTAAAAAATATACAGCTAAAAATGTAAAAATATGTTTTTAAATTACGATATTGATGTGAATGATATGTATGCTTCAAAATATAGATGAAAATGCTTTATTTTACATGTTATGAGAGTGATATGAGAGGCTGTGTTTGCATTCTGCGGATGCCGTCCCCTAATGAGAGGGATCCGTCAGAATGTGTATGACGGGGGTGGATGGACTGCTGGCTGGGAGGTCGACAACCTGCAGCCCTGGGGGAGCACTACATCCCTTGTGCAGTGATGCAGTGGCGTAGGGTTATAACCTATAAATGCACTTTGCACTTTGTATTTATATTTAAAACTAGCGAATATGCAAAAACAGTTCAATATACAAAAGTTAATATTATGTAAGACGTCTTTTAATTCCATGTGCAATATCTAGAACTTACAACTTTACCCGATTAAAAAAAAGTGCCGACTATACACCACCTGTATCGTCTTCATTTTTCTTTATGAATGCGAATCTTGGCGTCTAACCAAAAACCAATGAAGCTTATGTTTTGAAAGCAGATGCTTGCGTAGAACACTAGGGGTACGGTGGCTTGGCTTTGTGAGGAGTGACGAGGTGAGAGTGGACAAAGAAGCTTTCCATATTTCACTTAGTTAAGAGACAAAGGTGATCGTGGCTTAGATGCCGCAGGAGAGCATAAACTAAAAATAACAATCATTAAAACTGTTTTAAAATTGTCCTGATGAAGGAGATTTGCCTTTGATACCAATTAAATAATAAAAGTTAAAACTCAGTTGATTTTCGAAATGTATATTTACTATTTTTTTATTATTTAGAATTTTTAATAAGCGATCCGCTTTGTATAAATAGTCATTCAATTCAGGCGTTTAAAAACTAAGTTTGTCATTTCTGAATTCAAATTAACCAATAATAATCCAGAAATCAAAAGAATATAGATCGCACAAAATGAACCGTATACTACGTACGAATATACGTAATTGTAAAAGTTGAAGATATAGAAATACAATAGCAATCTGGTAATGTCGCTAAATTACAAGTATTATGACACAACGATATAAAACACAGAAACTCGTTTGTTTTGCGTTCAAATTAATCCGACGATCGTCGTAAGCACACGTGCGCTCAACGTAGACGATTGCCATAAGCGCAGCTGTGCGCGCTTCGCAATATTCGAAAGATGTATTTCAAAATTAATTCCGATTTTGTCACGACATCTATGAATATTTTAAAATATTAAAAAACCAAAAATGATCGATATTTTTCGATGGTTTGTGAGATATTCAAGAGACGGAAGGCGCGCTGTTTCTACAAACATATGACGATGAAGTGGTTAAGAATTCAAAAAATTGAAAAATATATGCTTTTGAGGACGTCACTGAGATGCACTGCTTAGATCTCGACCCTCGCAACTGCATTTCGCTAACTTTCAGCAGGGTTGGTGGCGTGGATATGGAACCAGACCCATGTTATTTATGTAAAGAGTAATGCCCGCAATCGGGAAATTATCATTCCGACCATTTATTTATGACCTTCGTAGCTGATATGTACTTGATACTCTTACACCGTAAACAGATTATGGGATACTTTTATTTTAACTTGTAAATCGACTTCGACGGAGAGTAAACAGATGAACGATTAAATCTCTCAGTTTGTAATAAACGTTCAAGTTATCAACTGACAATCCTTGGTGAAACTGTACAATTTTAATTTTATATAAATGATTATTTAATAAATTAATTAGAGTGATTACATGTTTCGGACTCTGAATTTCTGAAGACGGACTCCAGGGAGACCGAAACATGTAATCAATCAAAAAAAATGTGAAATCAAAATAAATATATTTGGTTTGTTATTTTTTAAATTAAAATGAATATAAAATTAGATTAAATCTAAATAAATATGCAAACAATTTAGAATGAGCGCATTTATATATAAATAATAAGTATCAATAATACAATACGTGCTAATTTCTCGACTTGGCAAGAGGAGCAAGTATTAATATTTTGTGGATAATGCGTGAATACCAGTATGAATTATAATTCCATTGCCAGCTTAAAACTTTATACGCAGAGCAGAGTTGCTTAAATTTTCTCCGTAAGCGTCTGGTAATATTAGTCTAAGTTTTTAAAATTTAAATTATAGCATAATCATTATCATGATCATCATCTTCATCTATATGTCCGCTTCTCTAATTGGTCGTCAAAAACTGCTGCCACAACGTTCTGTTAGCCTGGTTATCGCCTTATCCCATACAAGCTCTACCTCCCGCAGCTTCACCGAGTACATTGTGTATAGCTTTTGTATAGAGGCCTTCCAGGACGGCACAGCTTGAAGGCTTGAAGGAATGGCAGCTACAGTACCGGCTCTAAAACCTACGGCGCCCTAGGGCATTTTTTCTGGCGCCCCATATTGTATGAATTTAAAAATATATATGCACTAGCTAGATTGCCCTTGGCGCCCCTAGCTCATTCAACGCCCTGGGCCACCGACCCACTACGCCACCCCCTAAAATCGGCACTGGCTATATTACAATCTCGCATTAAAAAAAAAACATTTATGTCTCAATCTCTCACTGTCGTTATTCTCTAACAGTTTTTTACGTAAAAAATATATTTACAGATTATGGCGATGATTTCAAATTTAATTTATAGACATTTTAAGAAAACAAAATGCTTTTCTCGTCTTCCATTTCCCCCATTTTGTTATTTTCTCCATTTATCTCTATTCATTGCCATTCAATTCATTTCGATTCTCGTAAATTTCGCTCTTCCTTCATTTCTTTATTTACTTCTTTGATCTCCTTTTATTACCTTCCGTATATGTATTTATCTACATTTTCTTTCATCTTTATACATGTATTGTATTAAACTATTTTCCAGTTGTTTTTTTTATGTTAACACATACACGATAATACCGACAGATGGTAATAGTAATTCTGAATTCTCATCTGTGGATCCTATGACGCTAACCATTTTACATATATAAAAGCGCTGCATGTGGAGTGTTGGTCCGCCAGCGTCATAGATTACAGCCATACATTCACGCATCATCCTTATTATTACAGGAATTTACTATAAATGTGTCGTCTTCACGGGACGACTTCCGTCTACCACAAATTTTGATTAATAGGCCATGACTGGCATTTTACGGGTGAGGGATCAAATTCACATCAACCGGGGGTATTTTAGAGCTCAGAAATCGATTGAAAAACTTTTTTTTTATCTCCGTTGGGGATCGAACCCACGACGTTTGGCTTGTAAAGCAAACACATTGACCATTGTGCTATACTCGCAGGCTGATTTCATCAATACTTGATAAAAATATTGGCAAGAAATCCAATTAGTAAAGCTTAAGTTATTAAATCTTGGCGAGAAGATACGTGTTCAAACAGTTTAAATAAATGCGTTTATTTTTAATTAAAATTTATTAATACTTATTAACATAATCAAATTAATCGATTGATTATGTAAAAGTAGCGAAAATATGTAAGAATTATCATCTCACGATGCCTCAAAAGCGTCGGATTAATCATTCAACATTAAAAATGATTAAATTACTAATTCATAACTAGAAAATCATTGTTTGACCGAGGAAAACATCCGAAAGCATGTTATAATAATAATAATAAAATTTATTTATTTAGCCACTAGTGCCATAATCAAAATTTTACTTACAATAATTCCAAGCAAATACAGAAATAATTAAAATTCAAATTAAACAGAATAGAAAGAAAATATAATTCGACATGTACACATACACCACATTATTATTATTGTTCTACTCAGTGAGTGGAGCACCGGATCCCCTCTGGATGGCCACGTGAAGGCGCATCCAGTGCCCCTTCTACTGTGAAGGATATATATATATATAAAGAGACTATCCCGTCGAAGACTTTCAGGATGGCTTTCAGGCATGGTAGAAAAGTCTCCGCAAGTGTATTGATGCAGGGGGAGAGTTTTTTAATGAATTTTAATCATTTGTACAGGTCCGATCGATAAATATTTTTTCACAGAAAATATATTGCTTTTGTAATGCATCCAGTAATTTCCGATCAATTGATGTACTGGCAACCATCATCATCATTACCATGTCTGCTCCTCTAATTGGAGCATATGGCATTCACGAAATGCCGCCACAAAGATCTGTCAGCCGCCACAGTGTTTGCCTTATCCCATATCAGCTCTACTTCAGTAGTACATAGTACATACCTTAGTACATATCCAAACCAGGCCCTCTTTTGTCCCTTTGACTCACTTTAGTATGGAAGGCTGTTTTGTCCACATTTAAATCTCGTTATTTCTCACAAAGTAAAACCATACTGGTAAATCTAGTTTATTGCGTTGTGACAGAGCTCAAATACACTGGAGAATGATTTACAGAACGAGATTCACTGGTGAAGCTGATAGTCTTTTACATTGTGGAAAGAAAGCGCATATTCTGCAGAACTTACATGTATTGAAGCATGGATTTGATGCTTGATGTTTTCTTTCTTTTTCAGGAATGTGGAGCTCCGTTACGGGCCTTGTTGGGGGTCCCGATGGGGGCCCTGCGCTGCCACCAGCACGCACCAAGCACTCAGCCACGCTTCTGGCAGGGCGCGTGTACTTGCTTGGGGGGCGCAGCGGCAACATACCCCTCAAAGACATGTGGCGGTACACACTCAGTAAGTGAACACCTCTCTTATTTAAATACTGATACTGGTCGTCGCCATCTTGTGTAACAATCGGCATCGTACTCCATGATCTCGGTCGCAAATGACGCCCCAGCTGATCGGTGGCTAACAAGAAAAACGAGTGGGGTGCTGTCCCCCACGCGGCCCTCTGCCATCTACTGGGATTGCGAGCGGGTCAAGGTTGAGTCGTTACTGATTCTGGAACCTTCTTCTAGCTGAAGCAAATAAAAACTACGTGGCAGCAATTTGTGGTGTCCATATGTTGCATTTATAGAACGTGAAAAAAATAAGATTGATTACCTATTAAAACTGTGCTAAACGGAGTTGAACATATATATTTTTAATTTCGTTCAATTTATTTCACTGAAAATCTCAATTTTCGCTGAAAGCAGACCAATTTACCGTCGTTTAATCAATTGAATTGCCATTCAATAGGGATCATAATTTTGAATAACGTTCTTGTACGGAATTGAATGAATAGAATGAGCATGAAAGAAGTGCTGTAAAAATATAGCATTTTGAACTAATTACATTAACAGACAGGCGTATACAACTGAAATGATCAGCATTTAAAAAAAAGAACAAATTAATGTTTAAAGCGAAAATTCTGATATGTCTTTAAATTAAAACGTTTAACCAATGCATCCTCTCAGTATTAACTTATGACGCAGAGGCGTGGCATCTAACAGCAGGTCTTACCCATTAAGTAAAGGTCACCCAAATGCCACGGATAGATAAGAGAAGTGTCTCTAAAATATAGAATCCAAAACGAAGATATTCAAAGGAGAACTCGAATAGTGGAGGCTACCGAAAGAATACACACACTCAAGTGGCAATAGGCATGATATATCTGTCGACGAGAAATGAGTAAGAAAAGTGTGGGAGCGGCGTCCAAGTATTGGCAAACAGAGAAGATGGATTGATGAGATCAACAGAATAGCGGTAGTAGCGCCTGGATTTTTAGTTGTCGCTAAACTATACCCCTTGGCTGGTATCGCACCACCGAACATAAGACGCAAAGTCATATGCGCCGAAAAAATACGTAAAGCAATCAACCAACCGTCCCACTGCTTGTATAATCAGATACCCCCAACACCAAGATTGAAGTCTCGAAGCAGCTTTCTGAAATCCACACAACCTCTCACATCCGGCCCTGAATATGAGAGACTCCAACTCTGGCAACAAATCGCACCAGAGGATTTCATTACTCCAAAGGAAGGCCTCCCAACTGGCAAGAGCCTTGACTGGCCGACCTGGAAATCCCTAAACAGATTGAGAACCGGAGTTGGTAGAACAAAGGACAACCTCGAGCGGTGGGGAATGCTTCGGCAGGGAGAGACACTATTGTGTGACTGTGGAGACCTTCAAACTGCCTCACACCTACGATGCTGCTCCATGTGCCCAACAAGTTGCACATCTCAGGACCTAATGCTGGGCAACACACGAGCTATCGATGTTGCCAGATATTGGGAAAAAATAATTTGACGTCGCTGACACGAAGAAGAAGAAGCGCCTGGATGCGAAGAATCAGGAAAGATGGAGACTCATGCAAGAAGCTTACGTTCAATAGTGGACAGACGAAGGTTGATGATGATGGGATTAATCGAGTAATGTAAATAATATGCAACGATCAATAATTGTTAGGTGGTTGAAAACGATGGGATACAAATACAGGAATATTGAATTGGAAGGATTATATTTCTTTTAATCAAATATCCCAAACAAGCAATCAATTGGTGGGTTCCTACTTGTTCCTTTTGTTTTCCGGTATCATATCAAATTTCATGAAAAAATGGAAATTTATATCTGTAAGTAATAATGAAATAGGGTAAATTATTCTTGTGATCAAATATTTTATGGCAACATAATTGATTATTTTTCTTTTACATTTGTTCAATTATAATACAGTTTTTTTTTTCAAAACAAAAAAAAAAGATTTGAATCGTGTGAACATAATCATTATTATGAGATGTGATATTCTATAATTTGATCTTAAATGAATATTATAATATAAATCGCAAATATTTCTTCCTGAGATTGTTGCTTACGTCAAACATCTCTAATACTGGATCAAATTAGTACTGCTGGTCAATTAATAATAGCAAAATAGTTATAAAGAGCTTTAGTATAATGATTTATATATTTTTTTATGTAATCGCATGTAGGAGAGCTGCTCAAGACCAGTGCACTATATGACGCTCAGCCAGGGAGGCTGGACGCTGCCTGCGGAAAACGTGTGTTGTGAAATCTGGCCTCCTTAAAAGTACTGATAATTTCCCAAACACAACAGCCTCGAACACTTACTTGAAATATGTTTATAGGACTCTGGTGATCATTTTCTTATCCATGAAGAGAGATTCGTAAGAGAACATTAATCGATATTGCCTTTTCTTCAATATTGCTCTCGTTTGTCTTAAGATTTACGGAATATAAAATATAATCTGTATGAATTTGTTTGGGTTGAGCCGATACTTAGGACAAAATTGTCCAGGCTTTGGGAAAATTGGGTTAATCGTACAATTTCCGTATAAAAACGATTAACAAATCACCCAAAAATATGACTCAGATACTACAGCCACCTCTTCAAGTACTCGGATATCTGCTCTGGAAGTTGTCGGGAACCATATATGTTCCCAAGAGGACAGTCAGATGCAGGTATGTCCTAGAACGAGGAATTTACAGTGGCAACTGACAGAACTAAGTGGTGGCAATGCGTGGTGACCATATATTCCATATATGGAAAGGACGAAAAATTTGTCTGTTGAAGTGTAATGTATCTGGTGAAAAAAATAATCGAGAAACAACACAACCATGGAAGCGAAAATATTTATTATACTCGTATATTAATATTGATTTCAAAATAATTAATATCAAAACAAACATGTTTGCAATGCTCGTACGATACATATCAGGAAAAGCAAATTGGGTAAATTTTCTTTATCATTATATATTTAGCCTTGTTTGGCCGTGTTTGTTGATACTTGTTGTACTGGTACCAGTTGTAAGTCAGTCACTCAAAACGTCAATCTGGGTAATGGATCCCGGGGGGGGGGTGGTAGCAGTTTTATCTGGTTGTTTATGAGTTTCCCAGCTTACTGATAAGAGAACACTCGCCCCAACATGCCCGATAATGAATTAAGTTTTTACTACCGAGACAAGGCGTAGCATTTTCAGCAGTTTTCCGCAAACAATATTTGTTTGGGATTTTAAGTGATTGTTTTACCTCTTCAATTCATAATATCGATCTATTATTACTCAACTAGCCAGCAGGTATGGATAAGTAGTTAAGTGTTTGCTTACCATGCCGAAGGTCGAGGGTAAAAAATGATTTGTAACAGATTTCTAAGGTCTACAAATACCGTCTATGATTGTGGTGAATTTGATTCCTTAGCCGTAAAATACCATCATCAATGTCATCATCATCACCCTGTCCGTACACTGTTGTTCGTCCACTGAGGTCACCCAACGTGGCGTGGAGAGATCCATGCTTGGAGTGTCTCTAAAAGATAGAATCCGTAACGAGGATATCCGAAGAATAACTCGAGTAGTGGAGGCTACCGATAGAATAGGCATTCATGCGCACTCATGTGGCAATGTGTAGGATATATCTGTCAAAAAAAAAACAGTATCAGGAAGAAAAATGTTGGCTGGCGTCCTTCCAAAAACTGGCAAACGGAGCGTTGAATGTTCTCTTTCAAGATGAACTGATGACATAAGAAGAGTAGCGGTAGTAACCTGGATGCGCACGGTGGAGGATCGAGAAAGATGGCGATTAATGCGGGAAGCCTACGCATATAATTATTGTTGCATTAACAACAGTTATCTCAGCTTTTATTCACGTTTAAAATACTTTACAATACCAGTATTATACACATTTTGTGTTCCTTTTATTGCATGTAGAAACAAACAACAAAGACACCGTTAAAATAATAAAAATCTTGTTCTACGATGTAATCAAAATATTCTTAAGCTTAGTAGAAAGTATGTAACGACTCTCTTCATTGTGAGATAAGGGAGACCGATCCTCGAGTTTCTCTTTAGTCGACTATTACAGAGATTTGCTCAGATCTGCCGATAAAAATAGATCTTTTGTGTCACCAATTGGGCGTCTTCAAGTACGTCTCTCTTTTTCCCTTCACTTCATTATCTCCAAGGCGGAGATGGAGATTGGTCCTGAAAGGGATTTTATGGCATTAGGGAGTCTTTGTCGAGCGCAGCGTGCGGATCGCTGAATGGGGCTTTTAACGAAGTCCCGGATGAATATTTTTAAGTCCAGTTAAAGTTTTTATTTACTCCGAAACGCGTTTAAATTAAATAAATCATTTTCAATGAAAATATTTTTACTTCTTTGAACATTCGTTGTATTAAATTGTGTATGCAAATGTACATTTATTTTTTCCATTCCTCTTACATACACGTTTTCTTCCTGTATTCGCTTCTTATCTGGATCCTTAGACCTACTTCAATCTAATATTAGGTAATGTCACAGAACGTGTTCAGCGTCCTGCAAGGGGCTACCACATGAGTAGTCTGGACTATCAACTAGGTATCAAATTAAAAAAATGAGTATAGCCTTAGAGTTGCCCTTACCAGTCATTATTTAACTTGTCCAATGTCTTGGTATAAGCCAAGGCATTTCTATTCTGTCGAGGATGGAATGAAGGAAGGAAACTTATGGTCATCACTATTGCAGCTATCCAGTTTCCTCATTGTCTATGTCTTCTTTCCAGACATCTCTGCACCCAAAGGTCCTGAGAACACATAGTTCCTGACGACCAGGGCTGAAGCCTGTGGATTTGAAGAGAAGGCGACTGTTATTTTGGAGGCATTTTTTCTGGATAATTTGTTAAAATAAATTTTACGAAGCTCAAATGTATAGCCCAACACTCCCGAGGCTTAAACCATTTGGTCATAAGAGGCGGCTCAACCCATATATATATTTCAATATAAAATACATTGAAAATATTTTACATATAACCAGTTTGAACATTACTGCAGAACGGCGCCCTAGACGGGAGTATTTGCAGCAAGTATTCGAGGACATGAACTGTAGCGCTTACGCTGAGCTGAAAAGGGTTGCGGAGGACCGAGAGGAATGGAGATCGAGATGCAAGATTCTGTTGCTGCAAACCAATCCACCGGATTGATACTACGAAGAAGAACCAGTTTGCATCTAATATCTTCATATTTTGATAAAATGTTAAATTTATAGAAGACTATACAGAAATTAGCCACAAAACATAATTGATAAAATATGTAAAACGATATTATATTATTAAATATTTTACTGTGTACGCGAATTGTCTTGCACCTAACCTAACTTGACTTCAATTAGTAATGTATACAACTAACATAACATGACTTCAATCAGTAATGTATACAACGAAGTAATCTAACTTAACGTTACAAGCCCTTCTCATCCACTCAAAATACTTTTCAAACCAGTAATATATGCACCTCCAACACTTGATACCAATTGGTCTCCTTTCTTGAACCGTTGACATTCGGTTTGTTAAACACCATAGTATATGCGTTATAGAACAATGATACAAGGGGAATTTCTCCTAGGATTTCAATTACCACAACCCTTTTGTATGCGCTAGGGTGATTTCCTGTGACCTCACGTAACCTTTTCATCAAACTCAAGGTGATCATCATGATTTTTCATATATGTCATATTCTAATCGTGAAATGAATTAAATAAAATCAGTTATCTAGCAATCTTCAAACATGTAAATGCGAAGTATCCCCCTGGAAATCTTTTTGATACATTTTAAAATGTATCAAAAAGGATACTACATGTATGTTTTTGTAAAGCCTTGGATAATCAGACCAACAATAATACCTCATTACTCGTATGATCGCGGTTGTCGTTACTTCATGTTTATTTCAAGTCCAAGTTACACGTTTACTTCTTGGTGCTATTAGTTTAAGAAAAGCAACATTTCGCGCGAACCGAAACATTGATGGGTTATCAGGGCCTGTTTCTTACTGAGTTTAATTAGTAGGGTTGACCAGACTTTTGCGACCAAATGGTCTTAAAATCGAGACCATCAGGCTAATCATCCGATCACACATAACATGTTTCGGATACTACAGCTGCTGTACCATCAGACTCCTACACTGGAGATTATTGCGAATATGTGTTCTAAGGTAGTCCTTAGTGTTAAGGTATGTATTAAGAAAAGACATGGTAAATGGCAATTCACAGAACTCAATGACGGAATTTTGTGACAACCATATGTTCCAGACATAATAATAATAATTTATTTCAAATGAGGTATATAGTAATGTTGCCAGTATTAGTAATAAATTTATATTCAATTTTGCATATTATTCAAGAGCATATAACATGATACCTAAGTATACTATTTACCTAAATAATTGCTAATTCTTAGTATTTCGTTGCATGTTTGCCTCAAACAAGTAATGCCTTGTCGTACTTTTAGTGATTTTAAGCATTGTAACATTACGTACACGATTACCCGACATGACGCTCGGGGAGGTACGTTTGGCTGACGGCTAAACTACCTCCTGACACCAACTCACAACAAAGTCATCAACCTTGAAGAAGACCCCTGCAATGGCGGTCGAAATATCGGAGAGAAGAAATTCGCCACACACGGCTAAGCCCAAAAGTCACAATATCAAATCTGGCCGTGAAAACCTAAGAAGTTATTTATTGTAACATTTATATAAGCCCAAATTCAAGTGCATATAATGTATTTTGTTCTATAGTTATACATCATGCAAAATATTGTTGAGTACAGAGATTATTAAATGGCTGTAAAACATATTTCGCTCCACTGAAAATGCTGAAAATTCATTATGAGAATGCATAGCTTTCACATGCGCTCACGTATGAAGCCATCGGAACGCATAAACGTTTCACTCGCATTTAATTTGCTGGGGCGTGCTTATAAAGTATGCAAAAATATGCACAAGGAGTTCCGCAGTGCACTCGGGATTGAATCCATCCACGCGAACTGTTAGGGAGAGAACCGGACACGAGGGCAGGGGTTCAAATCCCCGGTAGGTTGGCAGGAATTAAAAGAACTCCCCTTGAACCATTGTTCTTAGAGGCATAATTTTCTTGCAGTGTTCAACCAACTGAATGCCAAGAGCCTTCTGAAAGAATGAGCTTATTTCAATTGGCGCATACATCGCTGATTGAAGACTCGTTTTAGAACCGTTTAAAAGAGTTGTAATATATTTTTTTTCTTTTTTTTTTTTTTCACCAATTTTAAAATTGTTTCCGTTAAATAAATAAATAAGTATAAAAATTATATATACGACATATAAGAATAATATTAAAAATAAAAAATAAAAATAAATTTATACCTAAACCACTTTTATGTATTTATCTCTTCCTTCATCCTTGCAACACTACCTACCTCCCTCTCCTTTCATGTTAGACACACCCCCACCCCCTCCCCTACAAAAATGTGTTACACCACTTACAAGTACAACGCAGCTCAGTTATCTCTTAACTAGAGAAGGATTGAGAAAGACTACGAGTTAGTCGAAACTGCAGTCTCCTAATAGAGAACTTTTGTTACGTGATCCATGTGAAAACAAGGTAAATAAATAAATAAATATTTATAAGTTGTAATATTGGTTGTAAATAATGTTCTTATAATCGAGAAAATGAAGCATGATGTATGAGTATTTTCTTAATTATTTTCTAATTAATCTATTGTAATTATAAAAAGCCAAATGATGTAACTGAAAATTATACATTCATATTAGGCTTTTTTTCGATTGGAAAGCTCTGAAGATATTTAATATATAAAGGCATGCTTATATCTTACTAATTCCTTCCGCACCCATAACCAACAAACTCATCTTACACTTGCCAAAGTTCCATCCATATATATTATACAATAACCGCTATTGTATAATGACCAAAAACTGGTAGTATTAAAAATTCCTTCCTAAATGCCACTTGTTTGCCCTGGAATGCTTCCTCCTTCATATAATTTATTTATTTAACAGAAACGTAGTTCCAAGGAACATAGAATAATAAAGAATAAGAAACAGAGTATACATAAACATACAATACATGAAGAAGATGACACGTTTCACAGAGATTTAGGAGAACAATAACATAGTCAAAAGAGGAAGAAGATGTAAGAAATGGATCGAGGTGTGCTGGTAGGCCATTTAGGAGCGCCATTGCCGTTGTACTAAATTGAGTGGTCGAAGCTCCACAAGTATCAACTGGAATCTCAACATAATGTGGATCTCTTCAAGAAACAGATAAATATACGTTTTGTGGCTTTTGGGTTGGCCGTGAAAACCTAAGTAGTTATTTAGATAAATAAACGCATACAATCTCCCTAACCCACCGATAAACACAAACACAACACACGTTTCCCGCAGGCTGAATGTCATAAAGTACACTTGGTCTCGACCAATTTTGCTCTCCTGCATGCGATTGCATATCAAAACTATTTTTCTGTCTTTAACCTCATGCTTATAAGTCATTGGTTATATTATATGAACTATATTACTATATTTTTTATATTGAAATAACTGTACGTTTATTTACCAATTTATTAAAAAGCATTCGATTGTAATATCTTACGTAGCAAGCGATAAAGCTACATAGAAGGTCGAAACTTCTATTTTTATTTAAAAAAAATATATAAATATATAAATATGTTTTGAAATACATAATGCTTTAAATACAGTAAAAATATAGGTCAGCGTTTTCAAGTTTTTCTTGCATTTTCCGTATTTTTGTATTCGAATCACATTTTAAGGTCAAAGCTCTAGAGCGTTTCAATGACCCCGTTATATTATTTTGCGCTTAACTTTTTTGAAACAAGAAAATTGGCGAGACAAGACGAAGAATGAAAAAAAAAACAACTTTAGTTAGAAAAACACTTACACATTGGCGACCGATGATGCTTTTATACATTTATTTTCAATATATTTATTGATTTGTTTCACAGAACCGAAGTTCCAAGGTACAAAATAATAAGAAACAGAGTACAATACATAAATATACAATACATGCAAAAGATAATAAAAAATAAAAAAAACATAAAAGAAGAAGAAGATGACACGTGTCAAAGATCACATAGATCTAGGAGAACAATAACATCGACAGAAGAGGAAAAGGATCTAAGAAAAGGATCGAGGTGTGCTGGTAGGCCAATTTTCAATATTTGACATAAAAGGTAGATGGTTCATTCAGTAATATATGCGATCCTTTATGAAAGTAATGCCCATGATTTTATTGTGACACGACTATCCATGGCAGTGCGGTAAAAGAGGTGTGGGTCTGCCCTAGTTACGCGGCCGGTCGCGTGTCTGCCACGCCTGGAAGGCACCCTGGAAGTCCTCGACGGAAAATTCTCCCAGAAACGTGCAACATGCTTTTAAATGTTTTTCACGGTCTCCAAATGCTTCCTTTCCAGTCTTTTCTTCAGTCGGTGACACAGAAAAAGTGTCAAGAGTATTTCTCTAGGCTAGGAAGTTGATAACGACGAAGGAAGCATCACTATCATAATGGATGACGGACCGTTATAAAACTATGCGTATGATTTTATTGTGACGCGACTATTCATGGCAGCGTGGTAAAAACGGTCGGGAAGTGTGGTGAAAAGCGCATTACTTTTGTAATAACCTGTATATTTTGCACTCGTTGAGGCTTTAGGTGAAGTTCTTGGTTTTCTGCAAAGGAAGCTTTTGAAAACAGAAGAATAGTATGGCGGCAATATGTGACGACTATAAGTCCAGCTATGAACAATTTGAAAAATAAAAAATCACGGAATACGAACCCGAAAATACTCTCATAAATGTCGAATAAACCAGCCGACGTAATTCTAATTTATTCCAAGAAATATCGTGTGTATGAATCTTTAGTATCCAGGATTTATAATCCAAAGATTTATTGTGGCTAAGCCTTTTTTAAGCCGGTTATCAAAGAATAACACACTTGTTTTGAAATTTTTATATTTCGAACGGTTTTTGGACCTTAAACGGAAGTATTTTTATATGTTTTTTTTTATATAATTTTTATTAGAATATTATTTTATTATTTCAATATTCTAATCTACTTCTATAGATCATTTACTATATTATAATATTATTAATAATTAAATATACATATACTATACATAAAATTATTTTTTCAACGCGTCAATGACATGAATACTAGTTTCAACGTGAGTCGGTCCAGGCACAGTAATAGCCCAGTCGGCTGAGCGGTATGAATACCTGGGCATAGTTGGTTTCCAAGGTCCGCGGTTCGCATCCCGCTTCTGCCGTTATTTTTGTGTTTGGATTGACGCGTTGAAAAAAGAATTTTATGTATAGTATATGTATATTTAATTATTAGGAAGTATTTTTTTTTAGTTTCGTATTAGTAACATAAAGCAGATCAATGAAAGCAACAAACGTCATCCATAGATATTACATATCAATAATATAATACGTGTGAATTTCTCGATTCAACAGACGCTGCTAATAGTCCAGCGGCCAACTAAGGGCTTATGAAATGAGCATGATTTGTAGATGAGAGGAATTGTAAATATTGTGAAGTAGATGAGAATTTCATTCCTTGTTATAATATGGATCACACTGAGTACTGTTTCACTTGATAGAAGACTGCAGTTTCGTGATGGCTGAAAGCTTCATCAGTTCCAATGTGCACAAACGTACTGACGTGTAAATTAATATTGTCTAAAAGTGGGGATACATGGGTGAGATCTATGTAAGTTTATGACTAATAAGGAAAGAGTTTCACTAGACATACGGTAGGGAGTTGATAAGTAGGGGCATTAGGTGTTGTTGAAACTGCAGTCTTCCATCATGCGAAACATTGCTTAGTGTGATCAATATTAAAAAAGTATGAAATTATTATCTATTTCATATTAAAATTGGATCTCAAAGTGAATTATAAAAATATTAATACCATTATGTTTATTGTATTTTTTAGTCGAAATTTTATTAAACGTCTCAGAGATCTCATTCTCGGTAGAGCGTTTACTTTATTAGCTTCCACAGTTTCATTTAAGTTTACTCTCATCGGTATTGAAAGCGTTGCGGTGCTCAAGTATTCCGTTATAGGAATAAGATGAGCAAAGTTAAGATATCTGGTAGCCATCTCTAAACATCTGATACAGCTGCGGTGGCGCCACTCAACGCTGGCATCACGTCCACTTCATCCTCTTCACAATATGATCATAAAAATTGGCATGAAAATATACTAAACCATATTTTTTATCAAGTACTATAAATGTCACGTCTCTGTGTCACGGTCCTCGGGGTTTGTTAATCTATTGAGTAGTTTTTGTTTGTAATATTTTAATATTAGTCCAGTGACGATGGCACATCGTTAGCGCGATTCTCGTGTTAGAGCATCGTTGTTAAGCAACATTGGAAGCGAACCACATGTTGGATGGATCACCGTTTGCTTGCTAACTGCGTGTCGCTGGTCGGTTTGAACCGCTGCTTAGAACCAATATAATCCTGGCCTCGGAAGCGTCGGACTAAGCGTTTGATTTACTGAAAAAAATCGATTAATAAATCTTTCAAATCTATTCACCCGACGTCCCCCAAGGCGAAGCCCGTAAATTTAAAGAGACGGCATATATATTGTGGTATTCGAGACATATTTTAGGGTTATTTGTTAATCGGATTTCTTAAGGATATTGCATGATTATGTCATTGCTCTTGAGGCCTTGATCATTTTCTAGTAAGGGGCGGCTCAATCCAATAATTAAATATATATATTTATATTCTCGACGTAATTTTATAGTAATATTTTTGTTAAAGACCACGTACTTTATTATCTAAATATATAGTAGATTCTGAATAAATAAAAAGTTGTAAAAAATTATACGAATATTATCTCAGCGTTTTATATCGCGATTATTGCTCTAGGAGAAGCGCACAAACGTATATAGCCATCGTTAAGCCAAATGACAAGACTGAAGCGTCCCACCCCCCTTGGAGACGTTATCTGATCTGCAAAGCGTTCGCTAAGTCCGCCGGGCAATAAATCCTTCTTACTGTCGTCTCGGAACTCCCTCCTTGTACATGCCTGAACATCATCCTTGTGTGCTCTCCCACTTCATACCGAATGATGCTGCAGATATAGCCAAGTGAGAAGTGAGACGGCTTAAGTTACAGCATCAGTTCTGTTTGTATATAAACGATAATTGATTTCGGTATTAACCCTCGCCTTACGATGCTAAAAACTTCCGCGCGTTCCGATGGTGTCAACTCATTACACATTCTGATTTAAAGTGAATAAAATGAGTAGAAATTCGAAAAAATTAAAAATATTTAAAGATATCGCTTAATTTTACAATAGTTGATGTCAATAAGCAGTAATAATTGACATTTAATAGCTAAAAACATGAAAAATATCAGACAAAGACCTCAAACAGCCAGACGCTCCTTCGCGCTTGAACTTCCGAGAGATACTAACATTAACATGACTTGGCCTGTCGACACATGGATGAGCCGATATCATTTCGAACTAGGCGACTAACTGAGGTTTCCCGTCTCCCTCACTCATATTAGTACGTCAGCGAGAGTGAGGAGTATAGATGCCGCCGCATCTGGTTATTTCTTAATTTTATTTTCGCACACACTTCCGGCAGGTGCAATGATTCATAACAGTTGACGCGTATTGATTGTAGTGGTGAATTTATTCCGGATTTTAGAAAAATATTTCCTGCTCCCGATGAGTGCCTATTATTATAAATATTATTTTTTTTCAATACGTAAATGTATTAAGAAGGAATACCTAAAATCTGAACCCTGTGTGTATTATATTTACAGAGATATTTAAGTTATTACAAGCAATGTGTAGTCGATAGACATCATCGGGGAGGAGAGGTTAACCAGGCCAAGTCATGTTAGTATCTCTCGGAAGTTCAAGCGCGAAGGTGCGTCTGGCTGTTTGAGGTCTTCGTCTGATGTTTTCATGTTTTTAGCTATTAAATGTCAATTATTACTGCTTATTGACATCAACTATTGTAAAATTAAGCGATATCTTTGAATATTTAAATTTTTTCGAATTTCTACTCATTTTATTCACTTTAAATCAGAATGTGTAATGAGTTGACACCATCGGAACGCGCGGAAGTTTTTAGCATCGTAAGGCGAGGGTTAAAGACTGATAAATCTTATTTATGCCGAAGGTGATATTTTTCTTTACCATGACCAAGAATATCATCATCATCATCATTATCACTCCTCTAAATGGAGCATATGGTCGTCACTAACTACCGCCACAAATCGTTGTGTCAACCGTCGTGGTCTTCGCCTCATAAATGTAATCTTTGATTCCAGCGAGTACATTCTATGTAATGTTCCCGAAGACATTTTAGTACGGTGCTCGACGAGCTAGAAAGCTAAAAGAAAAAGCGCTGTAGCTTATGCTCTCCTGTGGCATCCGAAGTATATGTCCCAACCAGGTCCAGTTTCGTATCGAAGGCTGCCTTGTCCTCCCTCTCACCCTTTTATTCGCCACGAAGTCAAACCTTCGTCTAGTTTTATTATGAAAGGACGTGTAAAATGAAAATGACAAACCCAATGAAAATGTCTCGAAAATTTAAAACTTAAAAAAAAATCACACGTATTAAGGTATTCTCAAAAAGGGCTCTTTTCATATCTTATTATATTTATATAACCATATGTACTCGTATATAGACAAGCAGCGTCCAGCCTCCCTGGCTTAGCGCCATAGAGTGCACTGGTCTTGACCGGTTGTGCTCTCCTGCATGCGTTTACATAAAAAAAAAAGCACCAGCCACAAAGAAGAGAAGGCTCTTGTGACTTTGACGAAAACCTGATAACACACTAAAGCGTCATAGAGTTATAATGATTTTTATACAGCGTTATTCTCCCCAGTGTGATCTGGATATTACGAAATTCTAATACATTTTCTTTTAGAGCATCAACAAACGATCAAATATTATACTTCTACCTTTTTATCATTCATATAGCTTTAAAACTGGTTCTTACACTTACACAACCATTACACATCCTTTCCAACGTTATTCTCCCACTTGGAGTTTTTGATATTACAATTTTTCTTTTGCATCTTTAAATTTATATCAACAAACTGTCAAATATTTTCTTAAACTTCTACTTTTTCATCATTAAAATATCAGCTTCACAATTGGTCCTTACATGCAAATACCCACTACACATCCTTCCCAAATGCAGCTTCCAGTCGTTCCGTTTGACCGTCATAGGCTCTCCTATTTGTATTTAAATTTAAAAATATACATATTTTGAATAAAATATCAGTGCGTTTTAAGAGGGGGTTGACTTTATGTATTTAGCGGATGTAACTACCGGATGCAAAGATGATTTCGCAAGTGGTACAAGGCTTTGATAATTACAATATTGCGCAAATTCGTGGCGATCATGTGCTTTAGCTAATGAGCGGTGCTCAATTATTCCGCATTTGGAAACGAAATCTCAGTACATTTGAAACACATTCCGAATAAAAAATTAAACAAAAAATAAAGTACACTGTGTTATGCTTAGAGACTTGCGTATTTACCGCATCCCATTTCTAGTCTAATTAAATAGAGTATTAGATTCCATCCATCACTCGCCAGACGTAAATAGTCTGTAGGCAAACCTCAAGGATTTCCGGTTCGCATCTCTGCTAGGGGTACGAACGTAGGACCTTTGCTTAATGGAAACGGATGATGCCAATTACTTGAGAGCTGAATTTCAGTGTCCGCCAGTATTTTTTCAGCAAATAAAAATTAATCGCGCTTGACGAGTTGATATGCGAGTCCGTTCGTTATTTTTAGACAGGTCGGCTTTTGATTTATGTGGAAGGCTTTGTTATTACTTTTTGCGTTTTTATCAAAATAAATTACAATTCGAATACATTCTGGAATCGGCTGTCTTCCAATATGAGAGAGTTACATATTGATATAAATATGGATTAGATTTGTGTTTATTGCAGGTATTTACTCCTTATTTGGTTCATATAATAACAAAAATCTAAATAAAATATCAACAAATTAATTGTAAAGGGTGGTTTGATAAAAATATTAAGTATAATAGATTTCTATGATGACAGCATACTCCAGGTTGCATACGTTATAGGAGGTTGTTTAGAGGCTCTCTTATCTATCTGTTGTATTGACTTCCGGAAGAAATTCACGACGAGAGTGAAAATAAAAGGAGTTAGTATACAGCCTTGATGCACGCCTGACATCAAATCAGTCCGTTTCGATTGCTCCAATCCACCCGCAACATTTGTTATTTTAGTTTAAAGATATTATAATACATATAATTTTATCGGACAATAAGGTAGTCATGGATTGCCCATGACATGGACGGTCGGTGTAGACTTCTGTGTTTATTTCAAAACAGTCCTGTAGTGTTTTGACACTGGGTATATTCGAGAGCTTTTCAAAAAAGAAGGGGACTTTTAAATCTTCGCGGCCTGCATATATTCGATTTTCTATTTTTTGGTTGTAATTATATTTACACTCATGTCTCTCACTTGACTTAAGGTAACCAACTCATCATCCGTTTGCAGAGACGTTTTTTAAGACTGGAGATGACTTGAGGACTGAGGCTTCCTCACAGCATAGGGGTGAAAGACACATAAAATATTATTCAGTATGTATAGCAAAATAATACATTGGAGTGGTCTTCACAGTTATGTCCTTCACCTCAACAACCTGAGTTGGGGTTGAATGTGGATGCTCAGACCCATTGTTTGCCCACCTCTAACACCTGCGTCGACCCATTTGCTCTACCCTCTTGAAGTGTTGCTGAAACAGGCGCAGGTCTCATATTCATAACACTTCAGTGATTTAATGGCGAGTGCCTAGCGTACCGTCCTGAAATCCTGAAATATTCATGTAAAGCTTTGTAATCTTACTTACACGAATAGTAATAGATTATGCATGCGTGTTCGGATGAGTAAAATATCACGTTTTGATTTAAATAAATTATAATATTTATTTAATTTAGTAAACGAAAAATAGATTCTAGCCATAAATCTAATTTGTAGGATTTTTTTTCATATAACTGATGTAACAATGACATTAAGGTTATCAACTAACAATACTTGGTGAAACTGCATAATTATAATTTAAAATTAATTTTAATTAAAAAATTAACAACGTAAAAATATTTAGTTTTGATTCACATTTATTTTAAACGATAACATGTATATATCTACTTAATTAATTGTTGAAGATGGTCTCCAGGGTGGCCGAAACATGTAATCGTGTAAAATTAATGTGAATAAAAACTAAATATTTTTGATTTATTTTCTTAATTAAAATTAATTTAAATTACGATGTTTCAATATTACAGTACAAATGATAATTAAATATTTGACATAACAAGCGCGAAATATAAAAATACAATACGAATGTAAATGAAGGAACATTCTTTAATGCTTGAAACTCTTCACTCTTACGTTACCAGAAGGCAGAAAATGAAACATATAGTTACGGTATTTATCGTTCAAAATTTGGATTAAACATAGTATCGCTGTCAAATTAAGATGTTTCAGTTAAGTTCTCTCTAAAGTACTCATACTTAACTCTCCCGTAGTGCCACCGAGTACATTCTGTGTATAATTCCCTACGGCCTTTCATGTCGATGTGAGCCCGAGTATTTGAATAAAAGGCAGCTGTAAGTTCACCTTCGTCTCATGACAGCCTACTATGAAAATCTGCCTTCTCCGCTCTATATCTCCCACGCCACACACAAGATCTTATCTTTAAGTGGTGTGGTAAGCGAATGTAAAAAAAAAAAGAAAAAAAAAAAAAAGATTGGAATGTAAATTACTATGTAAAAAATGTATCTTTTTATATTTGATTAAAAAAAAAAAAAAAAAAAAATATCACCATTTCTCATAAATTTGAACCATCGTTCTCTTACTATTCTAAGCAGGTATACGCTTTTGAAACCTATTATACGGCTGGTTTGGCTTTTGGTGAGGATTCACAGCCGTAAATATGACAAAGTACTAGATTAAACATACACAAGAATTAAATTAAGATGATGTGCTCCCAGTTGTGAATCATTTTTTTCCGTCTATTTTAATAAAGCTGAAATACTCGTGTATGTGTATGGAATACATATTTATATTTGTAGCTAGCAAATGACACATACATCTGCGACCCAACCCTTTTCTCTGTCCTTCACTGAGGGTGGGATATATTCATAACCTCACGGCAGATTAATTCTGAAGAAGTGAGGGTTGGACACCTCCAAGAGAGGTGTCCAACCCTCACTTCCTCCTCACCTGGGACCAGTTGGAAAGAGGATCAGAACTATTGACAGGAAGACTTTGGAAGCGCTTAACGAAACTTTGCCATTAATTCAAATGTTCATATCTCTTGGCACACTTTAATGAAATGTATTCATCGGTACACAATGTATTAAGATTATTTAGTATTATAACGTAAGTAGATGATTTAAATGTCTTACAATAAAATAGGCAATATTTTATTTAAACACATACAGGAGAACACTGACATATGCTGATAGTGATTCTTAAGTCTCATCTGAGGATTCTATGACGCTTACCATTCTGCATATGGATAAGTGCTGCATGTAAAGTGTTGATCCGCCAACGTCGTACACTGAAGTCTTATATTCACGCATCATCCTTATTATTACAGGAATCCACTATGAATGGGAGGTCTTCATGGGACGTGTTTTGTCAATCACCAATTTTGATTAATAGGCTACGACTGGAATTTTACGGGTAAAGGATCAAATTCACTCCAACCGGCGGTATGTATAGAGCTTAGAAATCAATTAAAAAACTTTTTTTAATCGATTTAACCCACGACCTTTGGTTTGGCAAGCAAATTCTTTAATCACTAAGCTATGCTTGCCGGCATAGAATATATGTCCTTATAGCGGTTTTGAGTGTAGTTATTAGTTTTGAGATTCTCCAGTGCTTCGGGAAAGCAAAAACTTTAGACGATTCAAACAAAATATATTGCTTAAATTAGTATATATAACTTCTTAGGTTTTTACGGCCGGATTTGATATTGCGGCTTTTGGGTTGGCCACACACGGCTAAACCTAAAAGCCACAATATCATTAGTAAATATATTTAAGAATATGCTTGAAAAATTGAGGCGATATTCGAAGCTCTTCATATATTACGGATGTGAATCGGAGCACGCAACTGTTTGAAAATCGAAAGGAAAGATAAAATCCAGAAGAGAGGACATTTTAAAACTCAATCAGACCTTTGCGGAACAAAAAAAAAATCTTGTTAGAGATAAAATTGCTTATCAAAATGCGAGTACGACATACTATAGTTACGATTTATTATTAATTTGAGTTTTGAATATTAGATATAAACTCGTATTTTTTTGATGCATTTTTCTCGAAACGACTTTTTCCAATTTACGTGTAGTCACGCGATAACTGATTATTTGTCATTTCAAACCACTTGTAAAAAATAAATAAAAAAAAATTTATTTCATCATCATCATCAGCCTGTGTCCGTTCACTGTTGAACGTAGGCCTCCCGCATGAGTCTCCATCCTCTTCGATCCTCCGCCTTCCGCATCCAGGTCACTCCCGCTATTCTTCTTATATCGTCAGTCCATCTTGTAGGGGGTCGGCCAATGCTTCGTTTGCCAGTTCTTGGGCGCCATTCCAGTACTTTTCTTCCCCATCGACCGTCGTCTCTTCGACAGATATGTCCTGCCCATTGCCACTTGAGTGTGCCTATTCGTTGGGTAGCATCCACTACTTGAGTTCTTCTGCGTATTTCCTCGTTTCGGATTCTATCTTTTAGCGACACTCCGAGCATGGATCTCTCCATAGCACGCTGGGTGACTTTTATTTTATGGGTAAGACTTGCTGTCAGATTCCACGTCTCTGCGCCATAAGTTAATACAGGGAGGATGTATTGGTTAAATGCCTTAGTTTTAAGGCATTGCGAAATTTTTGCTTTAAAAATATACTTTAGTTTTCCAAGCATTTATTTACTTAACTAAAATATAAACTTTGATTTAAAAATAAATACACTCGTATATACTACCTGAAAATCGTACTTAATTTTTTAACCGTACTTATTATTTATACAGAACCTGCTTAAATCATTATTCACTCCTAATTCATTTCTGATGATGGAGAGTTGCCCAGTATTGATCACCCCACCATTTGTCATCACCCTTCAAACGGGTAATTGGCTGAAGATTGCGGCCCCCGGTTTGCCTCCCCTTGCAAATATTGTCACGTCTAATGAACCCCTGCAGTATTTGCTTGACTTAACAACCAGCATAGCAAATGTTTTTATTTACAGTACAACGGTCAAATGGTAAGCCGTAAAACGGTAGCAGAAAACCTCACTATATATCTCATATGGTGAAAAAAAAAATGTTTTAATTATCATTCAAGGTCATCTTCAAGCAATGAATTTGGAAAAACTTAACACGAGGTATTGTCCATCGAGAAAAGCACAACGTATGCGCGGTTCTCGTTAGATCATAGAAGTTATGCGACATTGTCTGCGCACCAAAACTTGGATGCTTCACCGAATGTTGCAAACCGCGTGTTGTTAGTCAGATGAAATCGATCCTTTTAAAAAAATCCGACTACCAAATATATGCCTCAGATAATACATAGTATATCTACATACCATCTCTTCATGTTCCCGGGCTTTTGCTGTGGAGGTCGTCAGGAACCATATATGTTTCCTAGTGAACCTTCAAAGTATAGAAAATGGCAACTGACAGAACTGAATTGCGGCAATTTTTGGTGTTTAAATGTTCCAGACAAGAGGAAAAACAGATATGCGATAAAAAAAGTTTTAAACAATGAAAATGGGATTTATTTACTTGGAAAGGCAGATGATCGAAGAGGATGGAGACTCATACGAAAAGTTTAAGTTCAACAGTGGACGGATTCCATCTGATGATGATGGATCACATTAAGCATGATTTCTTTTTGAAATAAGTGAGTTGCTTTTACTGATAACAATATGTACATACTTATTGTACTATAACTGTACTGTAAATAATAATATATACAATAACGGATAGCATAACCTATAAAATCGACGTATGGACAATTTTATTAATTGTAAAAAATAACACGAATAAAATGCTAATATAAAAAGTATATAGTGGCATTGTTCCAATATCCAAACATCGAACGAAAGTGCTCAGAGCATTTTTAGTATCAAATTTTCGTTACGATGTCATACATCCGTCAGTCCATGTACTCGTAGACCGAGACTTGTCAAACGTGATCTTAGCCTGGGGAGATAGGCTTCGTATGCCTGAGGAAAACCGATCGATCCATCATATTCTGCAAACATATTACGAGAATCCTTCGAAAAAACCCCAAAGGGTGAAACGTTCTGTTGACAAAGTTGACGGGCTGCTATTATCATCTGTCGAGTGTGAAGATAGGGGATTTTGTGTTGGGTAAGGTTAAAGATTTTCTGCAGAAATGTGATACGGTAAACGTTCTTCGAGGCTTTTTATAGTAATAATTATGCGTTTAAGTAAATATTTTGAATAGAGAAATATATTTAATATATTCATACTTCCTACCTTGTCTTGTACGGATGATCAAAGAGGATGGAGACTCATGCGGGAGGCTTGCGTTCAACAGTAGACGGACGTAGGCTGATTATAAACCTAGTTTTGATATGAATAACACTGAACACTTGCTGAAATAACTGAAGGAATATTTTATGATATATTATGTATAGTATGTTTAGTTAGCCTGCATTAATTTGTTCAATAGCTAATTCAAAGTTAAGGTAGTAAATGAAATGAATTGGCAGTAACATAAATAAACTGGCAGTAGATTAAATAAATTGACAATATCCACTGTGTTTCGTACGAATGTGATTAGTTATAAAATTAAAATGTCAGTAATATATTCAATACTGCCAGTGATTATTGTAAAATGGTCGATATTTAAATCAAATAAGTTTTTTTAACTAAATGGTTAGTTTAAGATTAATAATTAGTGATATTAGATGGTCTCAACATGCAAGTTTATGACAAGAACTATGAATAATTAGTATATAAAATGGAAACCTAACCTAACCTCTTTTTTATTTCCATTCATTAATTATAAACTGTCAATTTACTATTTTTCTACTACCAATTGGTATATTCTACATCCAATTTATTATTATTTTTAACGACCATTTCCTAAATATTTACTGGCTATTAATCGAATTAAATATTGAAAATATAATTAGTTGCCCTTTTTATTGAAATGTTTTAATATACTACTCGTTCTGACGGTTCCTTGCTGTTAAACTTCATCAGGGAAATCGTCGGGGCTACAAGAGCGGTTTACGAGGCTGACATGGAATAGGCTCCTACGTTCTTCAACTATTTCTCAGACGTATATTCTAACCTTTTGTGTAACTTGCAGGGTACAATACGCAACATTATATTTTGTTCTAAAATGAATCAAAAATATATATATATACTGTTTTGATACGCCGATGATTTGGGAGACCCAATTATCCGAGAGGAATTTGACTTCGCATTAAAAAAGCTCAAAGATGGAAAAACACCAGGGATTGATGACCTACCAGCTGAACTAATAAAGTCGGCAGGAACCGGAACTCTAGATGCTCTGTTCACAATGACTCAGATGATTTATAATACAGGAATAGCGCCAGAAGACTTCAAAAAGTGTCTAATTGTAACTCTGCCAAAGAAGCCCGGAACAACAAAATGTGAACAACACCGAACACTCAGTATTCTATCCCATGCATCCAAAATACTGACCAACATAATCCTACATAGAATTGAACCAAAAATAGAAAATAGTCTCACTAGCGATCAATTTGGATTCAGAAAAGAATGGGAACCAGAGAAGCAATCTTATCCCTGCGTATGATCTTGGAAAAGAGGATAAAAGTAGACCAAGATACATATATTGCCTTCGTGGACATTGAAAAAGCATTTGATAAAGTAGATTGGGAGAAGCTCTTCGATATTATGAAAGAAATTGGAGTCAAATACAAAGAACGAAGACTCATATTTTCACTTTACAAAGAAGAAGCTGCCATAATATCACTTGGAAATGTCCAAAAGGAAGCAAAAATACGTCAAGGGGTGAGACAAGGATGCTCTCTGTCGCCTGTACTCTTCAACGTATACATACAAAATGCAATTAATAACATCAGGGAAAAAATGGGCCATAGAGAGGGGTTAAAATACATGGCCAAAAGATTGATATGATAAGGTTTGCTGACGACATTGCTCTGATTGCTGAAACTGAAGATGAACTCACTGAAGCGCTGACATCCATGGAAAACATATTTAATTCCAACTACAATATGAAGATAAACAGCACAAAAACCAAAGTCATGAGAGTAAGCCGCAATGAGCAGCAGAAAATTAACATATCAATGCTAGGAGTACCCCTAAAAGATGCAAAAAGAATTTGTATACCTTGGAAGTACGATTACCTGGGATGCCAGAACAAAAGAGAAGTCAACAGTCGAATACATCAAGCAAGGCTAGCTTTCAATAAAAAGCCAAATTCTTGAGTCAAAGAATATTACTTTAGGGCTCCGCAAGCAACTTGCCAAAACACTTGTTTGGAGCATCTTAATGTACGGCTGTGAGACATGGTGCTTATCTGAAAGTGATAAAAAAGACTAGAGGCCTTTGAGATGTGGTCGTACAGAAGAATTCTCGGAATTTCCTGGAGAGACCACGTCACGAACAATGAGGTTCTCAGGATAATCAAGGAAGATAGGCACCTAATAAGAACCATCTCAGAGAGGCGAGCCCGATGGATTGGTCACATCATGCGCCACGATGGTCTTCTTCACGATATTGTGGAGGGGATGGTTGAGGGTAGAAACTGTAGAGGGCGCCCTAGACGGGAGTATTTACAGCAAGTATTCGAGGACATGAATTGTAGCGCTTATGCTGAGCTGAAAAGGGTTGCGGAGGACCGAGAGGAATGGAGATCGAGATGCAAGATTCTGTTGCTGCAAACCAATCCACCGGATTGATACTACGAAGAAGGACTGTTTTTTGTATGATAACAAAGGCAAAAGTGAAATAAACCTTGCGATTTATTTGAATAGCTTAACTTCCAAATTTTCCTAGAAGCGTTTCACTACAAAAAAAGGATTTTTTTCATGTGCAAAGTCGAAGATATTGTACATAAATAACAGAGTAATATTGTTCATAAAACGCACAATATATTACACTTTATATTATTTAAAAAATCGTACACTTCACTTGTTTTATTTTAGTTCTTGAATTTCATTTCAGACAGTCTCTTTTCAGTTGATTACTTTTGAATAATAGACACCTAAAATAACTCACATTCACAGCCTAGACCGCTTCAGTACAGTTCTGAAGTACTGAAAGTACTGACCAACCGCTGTGTGTACGACTATATCTGTAGTACATAGTGTATTGTAAGAGCCTAGGCCTGCTACTTGTTGATTGCTGAAATCTCAGACATTAAGCAAAGCTCTCTCGTATTTCCAGGCAGTGAAATTATCATTTTTGATTCTATTTTTAATTCCATACGCACTGTGATACATTTTTACTCGATCAAAATAAAGTGCCAATTATTCAGCGTCTGTATCGCCTCCTTTCCCCACAAAGCTGAAAAAGTCCGTAAAGTAAGAAGATTTATTCGGTGCATTCAGAAATGTATAAAATGTGTTCTGAAATTGAGTTTTTCACACTGCCACCAAGCAAACCATAATTTCATGTGAAATAGATTGTTTTTAATTAATGCGCAATATCTGGGACTCGCAACTTCACTCGATCAAAATGAATTGACGATTATACAGCGACTTTATCGCTCTCATTCTTCTCTTAGGTTCTTAATTTTTGCTTCTCTCTAAAAGTCAATGTAGTTGGATAATTGATTTCGATAGCAGAACCCTGCGTGGAATACTGGGGTACGATGGATTGACTTTGTGAGAAATTAAGAGGTTAGAAGGCGGACAACGCAGTCTTTCATATAACAGTCGATCAAGAAGTGATGATAGACTTGATTGGTCCACGTATTTTGGATACCGCAGGAGAGCATAAACTATAGCTTAATTTTCTACAAGCTCTTGTTTCTTGAAAAACCGTCAGGATCTTCTTCTTCTTAGTATCAATCCGGTGGATTGGTTTGTAGCAACAAAATGTTGCATTTCGATTGCCACTTCTCTCGATTCTCTGCAGTCCTCCTCAGCTCAGAATAAGAGCTACAACTCGTGTCCTCGAACACTTGCTGCAAATACTCCCGTCTAGGGCACCCTCTACAGTTTCTACCCTCAACCATCCCTTCCGCAATGTCGTGAAGTAGACCATCGTGGTGCATGATGTTTTTTTTTATATGTAAGTACATACAGTAAAATACCGACAGATGGTGATAGTAATTCTGAAGTCTCATCTGTGGAATTCTATGACGCTTACCATGGTGTATATGGCTAAACGCTGCATGTGGACTGTTGATCCGCCAACGTCATAGACTACAGCCCGAGATTCACGCATCATCCTTTATTATTACAGGAATTTACTATGAATGGGTGGTCTTCACGGGACGACTTTCGTCTCCCACCAATTTTAATTAATAGACTATGACTGACATTTTACGAGTGATGGATCAAATTCACACCAACCACGGGGTATTTTAGAGCTCAGAAATCGAATAAAAACCCTTTTTTTTAATCTCCGTCGGGGATCGAACCCACGACCTTTGGCTTGCAAAGCAAACGCTTTGATCATTGAGCTATGACCGCCGGATTTGATGTGACCGATCCATCGGGCTCGCCTCTCTCAGATGGTTCTGGATATTTACATTTATTGTACTTAGAAGAGCTGTTTTAGGATGAAGCGAGTACCTAACTGGTTGACGGTGCTCTGTGGCGACAGTTCGTGACTAACATATGCTCCAGTTAAGGGAGTGGACATGGTGATGATGATGATTGTCATATCTCATGATTAAACTCAACTTTGGTCTTCACGTGGGCGTCTCTTACTTCCTCTCAAGGAGTCCCTTATTGTTGCTTCCTGTATTGTTGTTGTTTGTGTTTATTTTTCACTGACATTCATATTGTAATCACTGGCAGATCTCGGACATGCTTAAGCCCGGCTCTGATTGTCACGTGGGCGTCTCTCACTCCGTCTCGAGGAGTCCTCCATTGTTACTTGCTGTGTTGTTTGCTTCTGTTTACTCGACGGACAAAAAGCTTTCTTTGTACTCTGTATTGTGCACAACGTGTCGCGTTACCGCATCAAAAGAACAATGAAAAACTGAGCTTTTCTGTAGGCGAAGTATTAAAATACTTATTGATAAAGTTGTTCTTTGAAATGTAACATTTTCGCGAAAAAAATTGGGTCCAAAGTTATAATATATATAATATTTTGATGGTGTGTAAATAAAGTTTGGCGATAGGACATTGTTAGCGCTGTTCTTGTTACATCACCGAAGTTAAGCAACATTTTGCGCGGATAAAAACACGGATTGGTAACCTCCTTCTACATTAAAAAATAATATATACCATTAAGCTATGCCGGCGGGCATGCTTAATGGTAATGGCGTCGTTTGCTTACTACACCGAAATTCGTGGGTTCGATCCCCGACGGAGTTTAAAATAAAAAATATTTTTAATCGATTTCTAAGCTCTTTACTCGTATATACCCCCGGTAAGTGGTAGTATATTTGGTCCCATATCTGTAAAATGCCAGTCATAGCCCATTAATTAAAATTGGTGGTAGACGAAAGTCGCCTCGTAAAAACCTCCCATTCATAGAGAGTAAAAAATGGATAATGCATGAATGCCTGGCGTGAACGTTGACGGAAAAACATTCAGCAGCGTTTAGCTGTATGTAAAATGGTAAGCATAATATAATCAACAGATGAGATTTCTCTACCACCATCTGACGATATCTTCCTATATGCGATTACGCAAAAAGAAATGTTAGTGACAGTAACATAAAAATAAAAAGACTAATTCAAATCGCTTAAGCCGCGAAATTTAAATTCAAATTTCCTGGTACTTTTTGCTCACAGTGTTATTTTAAATTTTTAATACAAAATTTAAAAATTCTGTCAGAGTCCGTTGCTGTGGTTTCAAATCTTATCCAGTTGTGTTAAGTAACTCCAGAGGTTTTGAAGTGTTCCACGCCAAAGCCTCCTTTGACCCTCTCTCGTATGGAGGACGGATGATTATTCAGGCATCCCGGCCCTCGTCTTCAGGAATTCATGACCTATTTGAGCGACAAAGCCCTTCAAACGTACCAAATATGACGACTCCAAAGATTGCAAAGTTAGACTATATTTGAGCTAGCATTAGTTTCGAAATATATATTTCTCTCATCATCATCTCTGCTATCCTAATTGGAGCATATTTTCGTCACGAATTGCCGCCACAGAGCTCTATCCTCGCCTCATCCCATCTTAACTCTGCCTCCAACAAGTACATTCTGTTTACATACAGTTTCAGACAGCTTTTCAGAACGGTGCGAGCACAGAGACTTGAAAAAAGGCAGCTGTAGTTGATGCTTGCTTGCGTCATTCGATACATACTCGTATATCTTAACGAGGTCCACCTTCGTCTCTCGATGTATTGTAATATGTAAGGTTTCCATATCCACCTTTTCATCTTTTCATTTCTCACAAAGTCAAATAACGGGCCATTATACGGTTGCATTGGATTTTGGCAACATTGCAAGATTCTCAGCTGTAAAGACAAATGGGGACGATACAGGCGCAATATAGTAGCTTAGCTCTGGAACGCTCTTCCAGCGTTTCCTCCGTCATAACATATGGATATTTTAAAGAAATAGATTATTTATACTCTTTTGCAGTATCACTAACCCACACAATAACACAACACATATTTCTCTAATTTAGCGTCCAGTCGTCCTGACTGAGCGTCATAGAGTCCACAAGTCTCAATCGGTTGTGTTCTCCTATATGCGCTTTAAAAAAAAACATAAAAATATAGTAAATTTCCATTTTTCTAAATAGTTTTGTGTCCACATTTTTCAATTAGTAGCTAATGTTTTTTATTGCTTCGTCGAGATATACTGTCGGTAAAAACGCATTAGAAAGTGCCATACTCTTGTCGATTCCAGTCACGTAAGTGAAATTAGGGTCTGGACCGTGCACCTGCGGCCTGTCTGTAGTGAGTGTCCCACCTGATGCATATTTTATGGCCACACTACGTTTATAGCTCTAGAGGGGAGCGTGATTGTGGAATATTAGAGTGACCACGACGGAAGCACTGGCGGTCAATTTATTTATTTACATTTATCTTTAAATAGAAAAAGTGTTTTTTTTTTCATACACTTTATAATGGGAGAAAACAAAATTAAAATGACTCAAATAACTGCAATCTTTTAAAACCATTTTTGTTTCCAAAAAATACGGTCAAAAGACCATTACACCTTATCGAATGTCCCACACTATTAATTTATACTTAAGAAGAACAACCACTCTATTCAAATGTAGCCATAAATAATAGATAATGCAACAAAGAAAAATAAAAAAAAGGTTTACAATGTTTGATCACCTATTTTTTGCGTGATACTTGCACGCCATTAGAGAAAAAAAGTGGCAAAAAAAACAATAAGCATGTATCATACTCACATTTCAATCTGCAATATCAATTGAGATAGCCTTCTTGTTCCTCATAAGCCTGATTAAGTTTTAAAATCTCTTCTCTGGCTATTCTATTTAAAAAAAATATTTGTCGCGTGCTCCGTTTCGCATTTGCAATGTATGAAAAACATTCCAATATGAATTTTTGATTTGATTAAGTATATTTTTGAATATTTACTGTAAAATAATGATGAAAACATTTTTTGGCCATCTAATGTAATTGCCTCCTACAAATTCCACTGAATTCCTTTGAATTCAAATGTGTGGCATAATGGTTTTCATACAAAACAGTGGCTTTAGTTTGTGTTGGAGCATACGGCAACAGTTACAAAGCGATACGACATGCATCAAGCTTATCAAGCTTAGCAAAGGCGGGTATAGCTTAGTAGTTTGCTTGCCAAACCGAAGGTCGTGGGTTAAATCCCTGACGGAGGTTAAAAATAAAACATTTTAAATCGATTTCTAAGCTCTAAAATACCCCGGTTGGTGTGAATTTGATTCCTCACTCTTAATATGCCAGTATATTAATCAAAATTTGTAGGTAGAAAAAACTCGTCCCGTGAACACCATCCATTCATAATGAATTCTTTTAATAATTGGATGATGCGTGTATATCTGTATTCTTTGACGTTAGCGGATCAACACTCCACATGCAGCGCAAAGCCATATGTAACATGGTAAGAGTAATATTGTAGAATCTATAGATGAGACTTCAGCATCACTATCACCATTTGTCGGTATTATCCTGTGTGTTTGTGACAAATTTGTGTAGCGGTATTATGTGTCGTTTATATGCTTCAATCAAGGCATATCCATGTTCAGATTGGACGAGAAAGCGAATGATGCAGAGTTTATTGGTGCTAAGAACTGAAGAAGCACATCCCATGATAGGAAGTAATGACTATAACTGCAATAAGAAGTCAAAGCTCACAGATACGTTTATTGCTAGTAGTAAACTAGAGTCCCGCACAATTTATGCGTCGTGATGATCCTACAGTCGCGAAGCTTTTACCATTCACATCCTGCACTTTCCCTTCATTGGCCTGCTGAATAATTAACGACATAGAATCCATGATTTCCTCGCGCCCCAGTCCATTGAAAACACATCGGGGAGAAGTCCGTTAAAAGGCAAGGGTCACAAATACCTGACTGCACCTCCTAAGGCTACAATTCTGTGGTAAATTACATTAAGCTATTATTTTTGTATTTTTGTAGTGTTATTCAAGTATAATAAGAACTTTTTATGTACATTATTTTTTATTTAAAAATAAGATTGGCGTAACGACGTTCCATTGAATACTGTATATTGCAATATCATTCAAAGCCCAACGACTAAAAAAAATTCAAACTATTGTTAATCAATTTTATTCGGTAAATTTATTGTTATTTATCATCCTATACAGGTAACTCTCTTATAACGTTTTCATAAGATCGGATGATTAGCCTGATGTTGGTGATGCCTGGACGATTTAGTCCTAAGAAGCGGTTCAACTCAAAATATCAATACAAAAGGAACCTTTATATGAACTATTGCTCCAAGCACTGTAGGTAAAATCTCCATTACAAGTAAAAAAAGCTTGTGTGTTGTAGGAGGGCGACAATGGCACTTCTTTAGCGCAGTTTTCGCTATATCACCGAAATAAGGTAACATTGGACGAAAATGTGGATAGGCAACTCTACAGCCTGTTGCTAACCGCGTGTCGCCTGTTGACTTGGGCCGTTGTATTATTCTAATTGTTCTTGTTATCAAAAGTGACGGGCTAATCATTCAATTTCCTAAAACAAAAACTTTAAAAATACTTGAAATATGTTTCCAGGTGAACCTTCGGATGGAACGATGTCTTGGAATGAGTCATGTAGTGATATAATTAAATGGTGGCAATTTATGTTAACCATATATACCAGATATGAAACGGATATGAGAAGAAAAAAATCGCAAGAGAATTAAATGATTTTTTTTTCTCGTATACAGATTTTTGAAACATGTATAATACTTTTTTAATTTTTGGTATTTATGTACAATATTTTGCATTTTTTTAAGACATTAAGGGAGAGGACAGTTTTGGTGACCATATGCATCAACTAAGGCGTGAAAACGGCAAAAAAAATAAACTTTTCATATTTATTTAATATGCGAATCCACGAAGCACAAATACGTGTTTTGATAAGAGAAAAATGTAATTTGCTGTTTATTTTTGTATGGGCGTGGCGTATTTTTTTTTTGTATAACGCAAACCGGTGCTAATTTAAATTGTTTTTATTTGAGCTGGCACGAAATGGGTTAAAGGACATTAATTAATTTTCTCAAAGGTTTTTGTTTAATCGCCTGGAAACATTCGACGGAGTTCTCTTTGATCGCGCGGGAAAATTCGCTTCCGAACAAACGAATGTTTACATTTTAAATTCAAAATTAAATATTATTCCACTAGCAACTCTACTTCGTTAATTAAATGCGAGCAACTTATTTATGCTATGGGTTGAACTGATCAATTGTAAATATATTTATGTTAATACTTTTTTTTTACTTCTTCCCGTATTCGTTCCATATGATTTGTACCAGGCACATCATATCATCTCCCCTATTGTTATAACTGCTTCCCGCAGCTCCACCGAGTACATTCTATGTATAGTTACCGACCATTTTCCAGGTCGTCACCAGCCCGGGGACTTGAAAAAATAAAGCTGTAGCTAATGCTCTCCTGCGGTGTCCGAAGTATATGCCCTAACCAGGTCCACCTTCGGCTCTTTACCGCCTGTAGTATGGACAACTGCATTGTCCTCTCCCTCACTTCGTAATTTCTCACAAAGTCAGACCATCGTGCCCCCAGTAAATTACGCAGATTATTGTTTTCGAAATTCATTATACGGCCGCATTGGATTTGGTGAGATGCTAAGATTCACTGCCGTAACGAAGAGTGGTATAAGCGTTGTATAGTTGGCACTTACATCGAATAAAGCGGCGTATTTGGCCTATTTCGTATAACCAAAAACTACTGCGTAGAATCAATCGCACTATTTTGCAAGAAAGCTTTGCTACATCAGCTGTCAAAATATATAATGATAATGCGGCTTCAGTATTAAGTATCTAAAAGTAAAAAAAATAAAAAAGCATAGTTGGGTATCAAAAGATAACCACACGGCTCAAATCAAGAAGTTTCCTACAGTCGACAACTAGTGATACCTGAGGCCACCCTGCGGCTGAGCATGTGGAGAGGCGCAACTGAGGGGAATGCTTGGATTGCCCCGAAAGAGGACCTAGCCCCTGGACACAACCAGGGGTGGAATATATGGAGGTCCCTTAACAGACTTCGGACCGGAGTATGCAAGACGAGGACACAAATGAAAACCTGGCAGTTTTACAGCGGACCGACTGAATGTGACTGCGGCGTGGAGCAGACCCTGTCACACCTTCTGGAGTGTACGCTGTGTCCGAGTAGCTGCACCCAGGAAGACCTGATGATGGCCGGGAGTAACGCCATCGACGTCGCCCACTTCTGGGCAGACAGGATCTGACCCTGTTGTTTCGGACACGATTATAGATATATATATATAAATAGTATAAAGTAGGCTTTGTAAATATACAATTTTAATCAATAAAATCTAAAAACTTATCTGACTTAACTAAATAAATTACAATATACTTGTATTTAGTAAAATTCGGGCCTATATAGTAGTTAAAATACTTAAAATAACTACAAGTGCAAACAATAAATTACTATTTATTAGGGACAAACGTTGTTACATTAAAAATGCCAATATATGTCATTTATTTAGGTAAATACTCAGGAATGATGTTTTATTTTCATGATTTTAAGTCCTTTGTTGGATTAAAACGATATTTTTTTACGAACTACCTATTTTTCTGTCATGAATCTTTAAAAAAAAATGATTACCTTTATATATGATGAAACTCGCACTTGTATTACGTGCCTAGCTTATATTTGCGTTTCAGTTTAAAGCACCAACACTTTGGCGAATTTCATTAATCTTTATTTGACTTTGAAATTTATCGCGCCTAATTCGCAAGTAATGAAAGCCCTTGGAGTCGAAAGACCAAATAGTGTAGCCCAAGTTTCTAACCCACTAAAAGCCACTCAAACCCACTAAAATCCACTAAGCACTATACTTACTGTAAGATTGTAGAACTTACAAGTTAAAGCCCGAAAGTTTGATACAGTACTGTTAGATAAATAACTGTTTTTTTTAATTAGCTGTTATATCCTAATAACTGCACATCGCTACCGCGGTCCTTGTTAGATCACCGAAGTTAGGCAATATACGCCGGAGGTCATAGCTTAGTGGTTAAAGCGTATGCTTGCCAAACCGAAGGTCGTGGGTTGGATCCCCAACGGAGATTGAAAAATACAAGTAATCGATATCTAAGCTTTTTAAATACGTTTGTGTGAATTTGATCCATCACCCGTAAAATGACAGTCATAGCCTATTAATCAAAATAAGTAATAGACGAAAGTCGTCCTGTGAAGACAACCTTTTCATAATAAACTCCTGTAATAATAAGGATGATGTGTGAATGTTACTGTAGTAGCTGTGGGCTGTATTCTATTATGTTGGCGGATCAACACTACACGGAGCGCTCAGCCATATGTATAATGGTAGGCATCATAGAATCCACAGATGGAAACCTTAGAATTACTATCATCATCTGGCGGTATTCCTATGTATGTGTTTACATTAAAAAAATGGGCGTGGACCAAACCTTGGATGGATTGCCTCCTGTTGCTAACCGCGTGTCGCTGGTCGGGTAAAGCCGAGTTTAAGGTCCAAATGAAGGCCTTAAGTGTGTCGGACTTTGTTTTTTTATTTATATATATTTTGAAAACATCGATTACAAAATCGCCCGAAAATCGTTCTAGTAAACTAAAGAGGTCTGCTCTTTGAGTTTTCGGGCTTCTGTCCTGGACATTGTCGGTAACCATATATGTTCCCAAGCGGACCTTCGGATATCTGAGGATATAGCATGGATAATGGCATCTGCATTAAGTGGCGGCAATTTGTGATGACCATATGTTTCAAATAAAGAACGGATATGGGATGAATAAAAAACCGCTTTTTAAACCAGTGCTGCTCTATTAAAACATACCCCTGGAGTAGGTTGCGGTGTGTTGTATCTTTGAAAGGCAAAAAGGCGGTAGAAGAGGCCAATTTACATAAAGGCTTTCACTTGCAGAGGTTTCCCAAGGTTTGCCTTTGCAATTAGGTTCAATATTGGTAGTGAATTATTTACCCAAGAATCTGAAATAATTTTCTAATTCAACGTGCGGCTTAGAAGATACGTTTAGTAAATCTTTTCTTTGATATCAGCTCGATATAACTCTTTTAGGCTGATGCCGAAAAGTCTCGATAAACGATCTTTTGTATCTTATTTTTGTTCGCTCGCCTGACATACACATCTAATTATGTTAATCTTAATTTTATATAAAAATACACGGCGCTTGCATACGCCATTTTATTTGTTTTGACAGTTGCTCGATTTCATGTTGGTTTAACTGTGTATGTTTGTGACTTAGTCGCGACAATCTTTGGAGCGCTACATGTCACTGTGCCTTTCTGTGCAGCTCGTGCCCGCGCACAGTTCCCGTCCGACCGAGCCCCACGATACAACATGTTACGGTCGGGCAGGGAAACCGAAGTCATATTAAATATAGATAATGCATAACATAATAATGCATAGCATAACATAATAAATAAACGCGAATTTTGCTTCGAAACAAGTTCTTTGCTTTGCGATCTGCTCCTACATCATTCACCCACGCGGCCCGATGACGAACCCGCGACTTGTTTTCGCCTTTTCGAAAGATGGGGATGTCATCTTTTATGAAGTAAAACTTATTTGAAATACGTTTTATGTAATATAAATAAACATTATTAACTTGTCTTTAAATTAAATTACAAATAGTGTAGTTTTTGTTATCTATATAAATAGTTTATGTCTATTGAAGCCAAGAGCTTATATGAGATAAGGCTCATGGCGACTCAAAAAGTGAGCGTGCATGATATGCTGATGATGACGTTCTTTCATTCAATCTATAGTGGATACTGCTCTGAATGATGCATGCCGAGTCGTCAAAGGCTGCCTCAAACCAACACCCATTTCAAAACTATATCCCTTGGCTGGTATCGCACCACCAAACATAAGACGCAAAGTCAAATGCGCCGAAGAAATGCGTAAGGCAATCAACCAACCGTCCCACTGCTTTTATAATCAGATGCTCCCAACACCCAGACTGAAGTCGCGAAGCAGCTTTCTGAGATCCACACAACCTCTCACATCGTGCCATGAAAATGAGAGACTTCAGCTATGGCAATAAGTCGCATCAGAGGATTTCATTACTCCAAAGGAAGGCCTCCCAACTGGCAAGAACCTTGACTGGCGGACCTGGAAATCATTGAACAGATTAATAACCGGAGTTGGTAGAACAAAGGACAATATAAAGCGGTGGGGAATGCTTCGACAGGGAGAGTCACTATTTTGTGACTGTGGAGACCTGCAGACCGTCTAAGATCCTGCAAGCTGCACATCTCAAGATCTAATGCTGGGCAACACTCGGGCTATCGATTTTGCCAGATACTGAGAAAAAATAATTTGAAATCGCTGACACGAATAAGAAGCATTAAACATCATTAAAAGTGAATTTCAAAGCTTTTTCAATAGGTGCATGAAATTGCAATTTTGTATTTTTTACGCCAAATTAAATCTGAAAGTTGAAGATTTATTTGTCGTGTCGGCGCTGCGTTGCTTTCATTTCCATAAAACTCCCATAGAGGGAGATACTCTACTTTGGGCACTAGCGAGATAAGGTGGCGGCTAACTTGTCTGGTGAAGGAAAAAACTGCTCGTTTGCCAAAATCCAAACCATTAATGCAAATTTAATGGAGCGCCGAGCTTACAGAGCTAAACAAAGCCAAAGTTTGTGTTAGGAATTGGAAAATTTGCGTTTTTTTTTTAAATTTTGTAAATATATTATTAACCTTTACTGAATGTTCAAAAACCGGTATTATGGCTTTTGTGCTTAGCCGTTATTGTTACGATCCAATATTTCGACCATATTACCAAATCTGGCAGTGAAAATAACTGTAAGCTTGTGAAAAAAAATCACATAAAAAACGGAGTGGTGGGACTCTGTCAGTGCCGATTTTTTATTTATTTGATGTCATACCAAAAGCTGCACACCCAAAGTTATCTATAAAGATCAAATGTCTGAATTAAAGTCAAACTGGAAATGTCGATTCAGGACAGCTGGGCGGTATAGCTCAATGGTCAAAGCGTTTGCTTGGTAAGCCAAAGGTCGTGGGTTCGATCCATGACGGAGATTAAAAATATTTATATTTGTAATCGATTTTTGAGCATTAAAATATCCCCGGTTGGTGTGAATTTGATCCCTCACCCGTAAAATGCCAGTCATGGCCTATTAATCAAAATTTGTGATAGACGGAAGTCGTCCCGTGAAGACCACACATTTATAGTAAATTCCTGTAATAATAAGGATGATGCGTGAATGAAGGGCTGTAATCTATGACGCTGGCGTATTGTCGTCCACATGCAGCGCTTTTCTATATGTAAAATGGTTAGCGTCATAGGATCCACAGATGACAATACTTCAGAATTACTATAACCATCTGTCGGTATTCTCCTGTATGTATTTACATGAATATAAAAAAATAGCAGATATACTGGTCGAGCGTTTAAAGGTAGATAAAACATCTTTATGACATTATTATTTGCAGGTTCTGGTCGTTGGGAGCAGCTGAAGCCGAGCGGCGACTGTCCACCAGCTCTGCAAGAACACAGCGCTGTGGCTCACGCTGGAGGCATCTATGTCTTCGGTGGAGAAGTTGGATTCTCGTCCACGGAAACACCGCTCTGGGTCTACGATGTAAAGGTAACCTGATCATACACACTATTTCATCAGATCAAAAGATAACCACACGACTCAAAACAAGTTTCCTACAGTCGACAACGAAACTGGTGATACCTGGGGCCACCCTGCGGCTGAACATGTGGAGAAGAGGCGCAACTGAAGGAAATACTTGGATTGCCCCGAAAGAGGACCTAGCCCCTGGACACGACCAGGGGTGGAATATATGGAGGTCCCTTAACAGACTTCGGACTGGAGTATGCAAGACAAGGACACAAATGAAACCCTGGTAGTTTTAAAGTGGACCGACTGAATGTGACTGCGGCGTGGAGCAGAACCTGTCCAACCTTCTGGAGTGTGCGCTGTGTCCGAGTACTTCCACCCAGGAAGACCTGATAATGGCCGGGAGTAACGCCATCGACGTCGCCCACTTCTGGGCAGACAGGATCTGACGCTGTTGTTTCCTTCTTTCTTTTGTTAAGAGAGCTATAAAGGGAGGCATCTTTCAAAGGCAGACTTAAGACCCACTTTTTTGTCAGAAGAGAGGCAAAGAATCACTTTTAGAATGACGATTTGGTCTTATAAGCGCTTAATAAATGCTGATATATAATATGATATCATTTTTATCAATTTCATAATGACGATGTTTTAATTTGTTTCCAGGGTAACCGTTGGCGCAAGGTTGGCTCCAGAAGAGGAGCTGCTGCTCCGAGAGGAAGAAGAGGACACTCAGCCTTAGTCCATAGGGGCGCCATGTTGCTTTACGGAGGATATCAGGATCTCAAGGGATCATTGAATGATCTTTGGGCGTTCTATTTTGGTAAATATTTATATAACTGAAAAAAAAATTAGCTCTTTTATGCAAAAGATATACAGTTACTGGATGACCACTCGAGAGTGTACCATTAGGAATTGCGAAGACTTTTTGGAAACTGACAGTACTTAGTCAACCTACATTAACCGTGGATGTTTGGCTAGTGTAATACGAATTTGTCAGCTGTGGGTTGGTGCAGGAGGAATTAAATGCTGTAAATTCAGAAGAGCAGGGCAGTGTGATGCCGACCTCATTTGAGGATAGTCGATAGGGTGGGTCCTTCTTAGGACCGCTATTTCTAGCAAATTAATTTCACTAATGCATATTGTAGTTTTAAGTAAAATTCTTCTATTACATTTTTAATAATAAATAAGAGTTATCTTAGTGGCTTTGAATTTCTTATTATTTCCCTTTTAGTATCAGTATATGTGAGTTATTTACACTTGATGACACCTATTGCAGAGACAGAGTCTTGGCATCTTCTGTCTGGGAACGGCAATGGAGGTGGTGTTCCACCAGGAAGACATAAACACTCAGCAGTTCTCCACGACCAGGCTATGTGGGTGTACGGTGGTATGCAGGATCTGCACGACAAGGCTGACTGCTGGAAGTGGGATACTGGTAAGATAGACACAGCCCAGAAAATATGGATCTTCTTTTATTTAGTATCACAGTGATTGATGCTTACATTGTTCACGTTTCAGTGTCTAGCCAGTGGCAGCAGATCAGGTGTAAGTTCTCACCTGGGCCGCTGCACTCACACGCTGCTTGCCGCCTGCCGGGATACATGCTGATCTTCGGTGGAGAGAGCAATGGTCAGCCCACCAGCGACCTCTGGAGGTTCCACTTTGGTAAATATGTAAAATGAATAACTACTAGGTTTTCACGGCCAGATTTGATATTGTGGCTTTTGGGCTTAGCCGTGTGTGGCGAATTACTACTTTCCAATATTTCAACCCTGATAAATCATCAACCCTCAAGAAGACCCCTGCAATGGCGGTCGAAATATTGGAAAGGAGTAATTCGCCACATACGGCTAAACCCAATATCATGTAAAATTAAACTAAGTAAAAATACATTGACACTAGCGAACATGCGTGGCGCTAGTATCGAGCTCTGATCCAACGCGAAGGAAATGCCAGATAATGTCACGTCGGACCATGAACTATCCTTCTATATATTCTAGTATACATCACGCTGATGTCACGTATTACCGGAAATGTTCTCAGAGGTTAACCAGTAGAGAGAGTTCGTAGGCTCGGAGTAAAAACAGCTTAGGTATCATTTGCATATTTGGATGGTTTCTAATCACTATTTATATGGATATTTATGATTACCTCAATACGCTATGAACCATTTAGTGCGAAGAGGTCCTGTTATTTAACCTAAATTAATTGTATTAAATTTAAATTTTCTTATTATAGCCACAGAAACATGGGAGAAGATCCACGTGTCAGGAGTAAAACCGCAACCTCGCTCTGAGAGTGTAGCTTTAGCCGTGTCAGAGCTTCATCTGCAGGGAGAAGGAGTGTCAGGAGGAGCAGCAACAAGGGGAAGACCGAGACCGACAAGGGGACCTGAGAGGTCATCAGTCAGACACTCGTCATACCTTCCCCATGCCAACAACAAGGTTTCCCCATGCGAAAAAACATACGTCTTCAAAGCGTCCAACCAAAACTATGTAGACGGAAGTCCGCTGCAGCAAGAATCATCAAAAAACGGAACGAACAACCAAAATTCAACATCCGGAGGATTCTTAAAAGAAATATCCAAACTGTCACAAATTAATATATCGAGACTCGGCCACAACAAATGCAGCTACAGTGTTCTCACAAGCAATAATGATTCCACGGAGAGTTTGCTGCATCAGCAGCAACTGCAGCAGCAGAAGCAGATTGAAGATTGGGATTGCGATGACGATATGCCACACATTAAGAACACAATGGTCAAATCTCAGAGCGCTCACGTCATCAACAAAAGAAAAATCATTTTGAGCGGCTTGATTTCTCCCGTAATACCAGAAATCGGCGGATTCATGCAGCCGAAATCGTACACCAGTCGACATCAAGCTTCAATAAATGAATGGAGAAGAAAAGAAATGACAAGAGAACCGATTTCGGTACCGAATTTTAGCGATTTGACGTTACCGACTCCAGTCTTGACGCCCGTGGAAGCTGCTAGATTAGTGTTCTTGGACTCTGAAGAAGAAGAAGGGTATAATAATGACGTCTTCGATCCGCCAGCCGATGATCACGATATCGTGCAAGTCCTGCCGGCTCCTACACCATGCGATTTTGCAATCTTGCATAAGAAATTCCAGCCGCAAGTCAGAGAAGACAGTTACAGTTCACATCTCAGTTCGTATGCCACAGAAACATCGCACACTTATGAAAACGTGCCAAAACAATGCACCATCATCCCCAAGTCGACGTCAGTTCGCTTTCAAAATTACCCCGATCTAGAAGAAGCTTCAGATGAAAATATTTCGACATCTGATTACGCCAGCATCGAAGGAGTAAACAAAATATCGTCAATGAGCACTTACAGTATGTCGACAAGGCAAAGTTTCACTCCGCTCGAAGAAAACATGGTAAATGAATTCAGTCAGATTAAATCTGGGATGAAACATTCGGATACGGCTTTCGGATTCTGCAATCCAAACTATATGGGACCTGACATACAGACGATACTGACAAACAACAGACAGCAGACTCTCCAACAAGACATGTCTACAAGCAACACAGACTCACAGATAGCGAAGATGTTGAACACGCCTGATAGCGGAATAACAGACAGCAGGAGCGATAGTAGACACTTGTTCTTAATGGAAGACATGGTTGAAATGCAAGAACTGAGTAACACTTCTAATTTCGGACACAGTGAAGAAACTAGCTACCCAAGCAAAGAAGGAAGATTACCACCTAGATCTTTGACAATAGAATCTCCTTGCAGTCCTTATATGAGTAAAGAAAATTCTGTTGTTAAATCGAGAGCAAAAAGCGCTAGTCGTGCCGAGAGACAAAAGAGTCGAGAAGCAACTGCCGAAGAAGACGGACATGATACAACTTGCTTCACGTCCGACGTTGTCATTCCGCTGTATGTTTATGTCCTGGGAGGAAAAGAACAGGGACAAGTCAACGCCTTTAAAAGGCCACTCTCTGTTTGGAAGTACCAGTTGTTCTGATGAAAAGCCAAACTAGATTAACCCATCAGTTCTCTCCATGACTTGTAAAGTTCATTTTACAATATAACTTATATAGTTTGTTCCAAAACACTGCTTTAGTTTGTAAATGACTTATTTAGATTGCTTCAAAAATATCTTATCGTTTTTAAAACCATTTTAAGCATTTTTTTTACTTCTTAATGCTTTTAACTTTCAGATATATTTAATCTCATTTTGTACTACTTGAAAATATAAACATTTAGGTTAATAGTTGTAAGCATTTTATACTATAAAAAAATGTTACAAATTTCGACAGTATTCGTTCAAAATAGGCTTTCTATTGATTTGACTTAGCAAAGGTAACCGGTAACGAATCAACATCCATTACTTTATTCTTCCATATTAAAGTACACAATTTAAATAAAAAAAGTATTTCTTTCTTGACAATGTGTATTAAAGTCACTGTAACATCATTTTTGTCCAATAGATTTAATTTATATTTTAAATATGTGAAAGAAAATTATGTGCAATATTATTATGAGTAAGACTACTGTAGAAGTATATACAGATTTTTTTTATATTATTGGTTCAGTATATCCTATATTATCAGTGCCGGTTTTAGGAGGTGGTGAAGTGAGTCGGTGCCTCAGGGCGTCAAATGAGCTAGGGGCGCCGATGGCAACGCATCTAGCTTATTTTTTAAAAAATACGTTCAATACGGTGCGCCAGAAAAAAATGCCCTCGGGCGCTGCAGGGTCTAGAGCCGGCACTGTATATTATTGAGTAGTTTTTATTAAAATAGAGTAGTTATTCATTGTCATCATAAGTGAGACAACTAGAGGTGGGTCTCTGTGTCTCACTATCAGCCTCCATCGTCTTTAAAATAATAATCACATCATAATTAGAATTTCTAAAGTTTTTGAGTCTTAAGCTTTTACTGTGGTCAATCGAGTTTAGTTTTTGGTACGTCGAGATGGATATAGTTGCTTTTTCTTACGAGTCTAAATTAAGTTCCTCAATCTTGAGGTTGAGGGAGGCCTTAGCCCTTGAGGGTGGTAACTGTGCCCGTAAAAATGTTAGATTTATTTTTAAAAAATGACGCGTGGTCAATATTTGGACCATCTCTATAACGCTACCTTAAAATATACCCTGTGATTTATTTTGAATTTTTAAATTTAATAAACTTGTTCTTCTTGCACTTTTATGTATCTTACTATTACATAGTTACAAAAATAACCAAATAATATTTTAATAATTTTATTTTTTTGTCATTTTATGTTTGTGTGATTCAATAATCATGTTTATTGTTATTACAAGAATTTTGATGTACAGTCGTCCCTCCTTCAACGTACGCTTTTTTTTTATTCATAACGGAGATTTTTCTTATAGTGTTTGCGGCGATTTTTCATATAACAGTCACTTCTTCTTTGTAGTATCAATCTGGTGGATTGGTTTGCAGCAACAAATTCTTGCATCTCGATCTCCATTCTTCTCAATCTTCTGCAAACCTCTTTAACTCAGCATAAGAGCTACAACTCATGTCCTCGAACACTTGCTGCAAATACTCCCGTCTAGGGCGCCCTCTGCAGTTTCTTCCCTAAACCAACCCTTCCACAATGTCGTGAAGAAGAGCATCGGATGATAATGATTTCAATTAGCATGTCGTAAAAAGAAAATAAAAAATAGCAAAATCAAAGGATCTCTTTATTATTGAATAAATATTAAATTAATTTTATTTAAAAGTGTTAATTTTTTTTACATTAATTTAAAAATAATATTTTTTAAACTGTGTTTGTTATTTTGCGTATCTTAAGTGTTTGAATTAAGAACTGTAGTTGGAATGCTTAATTTGAAATTCTATTCATAAGCCTGTTGGATAATGTACCTTATTGTGGGTAGAAATAAGATGCCTTTAATAATATACATAATTGGTAGGAACTTATCAAAAAATTTGAATTAGCTCGAAATGAAATGAATTGGACATGAAGTCAATGATTATATTTAATTTTAATTATTACCAAAATATTACTGTTCATAAATTTACTCTCGATCATTATTGTTAAAGAATTTGCTTCTACTGTATCTCTCTGTATTACTAAGAGTTACTATTTGAAATTCGTATACTCTAAATAATATAGCATGATCACTGACTATTTAACTAAATAAATTATATTAAACCCTTTCATTACGGCTCGGTTTGAATGCAACTCATACTGTCAATTATAAAACTAGTATTTGAAGCATAAATGTACTTATCTGGTCTATTTTCGTATACGGCATTGGTTCTTGTATCTTTTAGCTATCAGATAATGCACAAAAAACTATTCTAAGAAAGTAGAAAAACGATATATCACGTCAACCGATGTCAACGGTAGGGGAATCTTACACGGCATATATCGGCTACCGATGCCAACAGGTTAATAGAAGTCTTATATATAAGTTAAAACATAAAATCACTGAAAGCTGTTTTATAGCTATGTATTTATTTGGCACAAACATGTGACACTTTAAAAAAATTATTAAATTTAAATTACTTAAGTAATCTTTCAGAGATCATGCTATACTTTCTTAACCCTTCCCCTTACTGTGCTAAAAACTTCCGTGAGCTCCGGTGAAATGAATTTACTACAACATATGGGAATATCATTTAAAAACTGGAAAAATGTGAATATTTCTAAACATTGCTTTGATTGACTATGGTTGAAGTTGAAATGTATTAATTTTTGTTCTTTAAGTATCTGAAAAATAGAGAAATCATCGCAATTAGCTGGTATTATGTTGTTAGTTCTTGAAGAACGACTGGCTTGTTGGCAGCCTGTGTTGGCCCGCTTCCTAGTGGTCGTACGACTATATGGTGTTGCCACAATGTCATAATGTTTTGAATGATGGCTTCATTGAATGTAAACTAATGTTATATGTATCTTTAGATGATCGAGCTTAGGTAACAATACTAAGTCTGATGTTTGAGCCGTCACATGTTGTAGAACTTTAAGCACCGAATCGTCCAGTTGCTGTCCACTTTAGAGACAGACCCTGTCCATGATAATTGTTCGTCAAATCGCCATTTGATGATCATAATTAATTTTTGTTGAATCTTTATCTTGGTAGGTAATGGATGACTATTATCATTGATATGTCATTACATTATTATGCCTCTTGCTTTAGATAATTGGCTTGTGTATAAAAGATGGAATCGGAAAGAGTTAATGTAAATAAAAGTAACTTATTTTTAAATTATTTGTGTCAAATGTTTTTTAATTTTATCATTAAATCATATTTCTCTCACAAAAATGTTAATCAGAAGATTTTAGATTTGTTTCTTATAATATACTCGTAATGTAATAATTTTATTTCTTTCCCTTCGTAAATATTTTCTAATTTTTCTAAAAAAACTAATGCATTCTACATCATTGTGTATGACATTGATTGCTGTAAATTTGTATGTGTATCACTTGTTGAATATTAATATCAGTTTATAAATAATTCTTCGTCCCATATCCATTCCATATCTGGAATATTTGGTAATCACAAATTGCCAAATATTCATCAGCTGCCACTAATAATTTATTGCACTAGGACATACCTGCACCTGAAGGTCCACTTGGGAACATTTATAGTTCCTGACAACCTCCAAAGCAAAAGTCCTTGTACGAAGAAGGGGTAGCTCTAGCATCCGAGGCATCTTTTTGGGTGATATCTTAATTGGATTTTTAAGGAAATCGGATGATTAGTCCGACACTTACTAGAATATTGAAACAAATTGTTAAACTCACCAAAAACGCCGGTTAGTGAGACAGCCAGTGCACCAATTGTCCCGTACGCCAAATATCCCGTGCACCAGACGTCCAGTGTGCGCCACGTCGTTACCAATGAGTCGTTGAACGACTTGTCTGTGAACGATACGTCGTGACACCTATCTATGATGTAAATGATACCACCAACTAAATAAATATCAATTTAATCCATTATACTTATTTGTAAGCGTTAATTATTACTGAATATTCCATTAATATGTTTATTATTGATTCCAACAATTTTATGAAATTGTATTAGAAAATTGATTTAATTATTTTATCATTATTTTTATTTATCTATCAACTGTTGTGTAAATATTTTATGTTAAGATTGTATTTTTTTATTATATACTTATTTTTACGACCATGACTACATTATAATGTTTTTATTTAATTTAATTTTAATATTTTGTATTGCACATATGTGTTTTTGTTGTTGTTTAATTAGACAAATGATATTAAAATATTTTACTCTTATTACGAATAACTGTTTCTGTTTGACAATATAACTATCAAAATAATTTGTTTCGTATTATTTACAATAATTGTTTTATTGAATTATTTATAGTTTAATAAAAGAAATGCGACATTTTTTTTTTTACCAAAGACTACTATTTATGATTTTTTGGCAATCAAAAAGAAAAGTATTGAGAAAATGTTGATACCCTAAAAAAAGAGTTGGAAACATTTTATTATGATTTCACCAATTAACCTTCATTTTATAATATTTCTTCAATTAAAATAAGGTGAATTATTGTGATACATGAATTTTATTTTATTGGAGCAAATGCTTAGGATGTGAATTTTTATTTTTATTGTCCCAGCCAGATTTTTCTTTGTATGTTCAGCGACAGTCAGTGTTGCCACTCTCTCTCTTTATTATTGCACATAAAGTCATATCATCGTACCCCTAATATTATGCGATGGGAATCGCTTCTTGAAATCTAATATACAAATGCATTGGTGCTTTATTTGGATGCCAGGATTTGGAATTGTACAAAAAATATATTGCTTGCCAAAAAAATCTAAAAATTTAAAATCCTATCATTTATATCACATTTTTATTGACTGATTATACTTTAGGTTGTTTTAATGCTTTGTTATAATTATAATTATATCAATACTCTGTGCCAAAACAGTTATCAATTTGTTCAGATTTTTTTCAGAATATGATAACACTGAAATGAATGAGTGTTTAAATGAATTAATAAGGAATGCCCGTGAATCAGAGAGAATTTTGTTAAATTAAAATAATTAATATAAAATAGATAAATACTTATTGTCTTAACATGGATCACAATAAGCACTTTTTATTCAGTTACTAGAAACTGCGTTATTCCAGCAGTGCTCAGTGTGATCCATGTTAATACTAGGTTGAATGTGTTTATTTATTTAATATTTGAAATGGATCTGAAAGTGAATGCTAAAAATATGTACAAAAGAATGAATATCATAACAATACCTAATATTACAAAACAATGTTATTATTCACTGTGTTGTACCTACTCACTACAAATCATTGTGTTACCACATCCATGTTTTTTTTAACCCTTTCGTTACGGCTCGGTGGAATACAAATTATACTGTCAATACAGCGTGAATTTTTCAAACCATTTTTTTTGCTTAAAACTAGTATTTGAAGCATAAATGTACCTATCTGACCTATTTTCATATATCACATTAGTTCTTCTATTCTTTAGCTATCAGATGATGCATAAAAAACTATTATATTTAACAAAAGTTAATTATGTAACTCCATACATGTGGTGGCATTGACACATGTGGCTTACAGAAAAATCGCTCCTGACGATATTTATTTACATCCTTTACAGATTCCTGTAAATAATACATGTAGGTCGATAAAGGGAATGACTGCACTTCCAATTTCCTACCGTAGATGTCACAATGAGTACTGAAAGTACCAAAACGATATATCATCAACCGATGTCAATGTTCGGGGAATCTTTGACGGCATATGCCGACAACCGATGCGAAAGGGTTAAAATACTATTTAATTTTAACAATACTCTCTGACTGTCTATTTTAATGAATAATATATATTTACAAATGTCATAATATCTAGATCAAAATATTCGTATACATATATTTTTATTTTGTAAGCACATACAGGAGAATATTGGCATATAATAATGGAAATATCTGATCTGTGATGATTTTTATTTATGAGGCATACCAAGCTACGTACGTAGAATATTAACATACCAAGTTGCTTAGACTAAGGCATATTATTAGAGTTTGACCATTCTTAAAGAAAAATGTTTTAGTATGCAATCAACAGATGCCACTTTTCTATACTCATGTAGATATTCTTCTATATGTATTTAACTATTTAAATAATTGAAAATTTAAAACATTTATTTAATACCATAGATATAAACAGTTATGAAATTTACATCTAAATATTCTTTTATCACAGAAAATAGTTTTTAATGTACGCAATATTCTTTCATCGATCTTAAAGTTGAATACAAAAGATATTCTTGGATATATTGTTACCCTAAGTACAACAATATTCATAAGTCATAAATTCTGTAACGGAAAAAAACTATTTTTCGAGCGCAGCATTGTATTTTGTATTGACTACTAACTATTTAAAAATTTAAATGTCTTTCCACATACAAAAACAAATGTCAATTCATCAATAGTATTAAAATATTTTCTAGTGGGCAAATGTTTTTTTTTAGAAACCTTTTTTTATTATTAATTTTATAGATTTTTAGCAAGCAGTACTTTAAATACATAAAATGAAAATTACAACCAATCATAAATTAAATTGAATATCTAAGAATGGTAGGTTTCACAATAATGTTGAAATGAAGATTTTTGTATAAACAAATAAAAAAAAAAAAAAAAATGTCCTGATATCTTATTGATGAATGGATTGAAAATATTACACTTTTACTATGCTTAATGTAAAAATTGACAGTGATAATTTATTTTAATATGCCTATATAATTAATGCTTAATGTTTTTTTTTTATGTGGTTAGATATTTTACTGAGCAATGTTCTTAAAATTTAGTTTCGGATTACTTTTTATATAAAATTGTCAAGGTAACAAAATACAGAAAATATTTACACAAGGAAAAAATAGTCTCAAAAATACAATTTAGAAGTATATTACTATTGTAATGGATTTCCGGAATCAAAAATCTTAAGAAGCGGCTAATACGAGTATAATTAATAGATTCAGTATAAAAGTATAGTACAACTTGTAATTTAAAAAAAATGTAGGATTTTCATTTAGGATATTATTTACTGACCGAAATATTATGGTTATTATTACTGGAGTAACTTTTTATTATTTTCTACATTTTCGTTTATATTTATATACTTAACTTTAACAAACAATAATAAAAAACCAAGCAAAATTGGTGCATATTATATTTGATTCACATAGATGTTAGAGCATATACAATCAAGACATAAATAAATAAAAAACATTAGAATTATTAATTACATTATTGTTAAAATAGTGCAGTTTTCTTTTTTGCTTTTAATGGATATTTTCATGATTCACAGACTAAATGAGATGCATGAAATTTTGATTGATTTAGTTAAAAATGGCATAAAAATTTGAATATTAGTTAATAATTGAGTTTATCATTAACAGTGGAGCATCATAGTGGTCTGGAATGATCGTTTTTGCTTATCGAGGGAATATAGTGCAATCATTTTCCGCCGTCTTCTATACCACTTTACCTTTATAAAATACTTATTATATAATTATAAATGTGTTCATAATTTGTTTTATTCAATTACAATGTTTTTTATTGTTATTAAGTTGTTTAAAAGGAATGTTTTTTTACAATTATGTTAATCTAATTTATTTATATGCATAATTATAGTAATATTCAATTTATAATCATTTATATATTATACTTAACTAAATCAACAATGCATATTTTAACATAACATAGTCATTTTCGTTGTATCTGTTTATGAGAGGCACTGAATAGTTAAAATCATTGATATATTTTCAAGTAGAGAAGTATTACAGATATTAAACTTCCTATGAAATATGCGATACTTGAAATTGTGGCTTTTGGTTTGAGTCGTATTTGGCGAACTTCTTCCTCTAGCCAATAATTTGACAGACATTGCAGAGGTCATCTTCAGAGTCGATGATTTGTGATCAATTGGTGTCTTCGGGTGGCTTAGCTATCAGCTAAGCGTATCTCATCAAGAGTCATGTGAGATTAGTACATCCTTCGGAAGATAGATCTATATATGATGCTTGCTTTTAAAACGTCAATTAACGATGTATAGCATGTGCTTGCTGTTCCGAATCTCTCTATAAACTAGAGGAAATTCAAAGATTTATTGATAGATTGGAATATGCCATCTAGTTATTCAAAACAAATATGTTGAAAATTCATTGGAGCAATATTTTTTTGGTAATTTTTAAACAATAACACTCTTACGTCTAACCTGAAATCAATGGAACACAGGCGTAAGATTAGTTCACTTAGTCTTTTTTACCGTTGTTGACACAGTTGCTGCTCTTCGGAACTTAAAGAACTAATTACTCCTGCACCCACCCACAACCGATAAATTCGTCTTACACTTGCCAAATATATATATACGGTTAATGTGTGTCGACCAAGAACTGGCAATTTCCAAAGTTCCGTCTTTGGAATGCTTTTCCAGTGTCTGTGTTTCCTCCTTCTTACAATCTGGATCTCTTCAAGAAACAGATAAATATACACTTGTAATCTCCCCAACCCACACACAAACACGGACACATCATTCGTTTTACACATGCAGCGTCCAGCCTCCCTTGACTGAGCGTCATAGAGTGCACTGGTCTTGACCAGCTGTGCTCTACTGCATGCGATTACATATAAAAAAATAGTTGAAAATAAAACAAATTGCGAATGTATTCAATTCAGGACTTCCCATTTAACGAAATAATGGAAAGGAGTGTAAATGTTGTACTTTAATGAATTCAATTGGATATAACAAAAATTTTATTTTTTTAACGTTCTAAATATATTGTTGATTTTCAATTTTAAGTTAAGATTTTTTTTTCTCTTATAATAATTAATAATGTTTTTGCAACTGTTACTATTTCACTGTTAGTTACATTTTATTGTTTTACATAAGTTTTATTTGTATTTGACAATTATTTGACATCGGTGATGATATTATCTATAATATTATATTACTCTCCGTGATTCTCAACCGTTTTTAACATTTCTATGTAAATTTACAAGATTTGGTGTAATTTAGCGATTATTCTTATAATAAATGATAATTTAATGTTGGTGTAGAATATTATATTATTAACAATGTAGAGGTTGTTGTGTACGTCTTTTAGTTAAATAAATTGAATTTATTTCATAAAATAATTATGACTTTTATTGTTTTTTTTTTATTTTGCCTAATCCGCTCTATATTTGGAGTCATCAAAAATTGTCGTGTAAGCTCGGGTTGTCTATGACTTGTCCCAGAATACCTACACCCAGAGGTCCACAATTGAACATAAATGGTTTCCGGGAGCCTCCAGGTCAAGAGCCCGCGAACCTACATAGATTGTGGCTGTAGCACTAGAGAAATATTTGGGTTTTCACTGATCAGTGTTTTTTTTAAGGAGATTGGATGATCAGTCCGAAAGAAAAGTAAATATTAAAACAGAAAAAAAAACACGAGAAAAAAAATATAAAGAAATTTACTTTTGCCTTCATTTTGTATGGAACGGTCATTTTAATTTGGACTGATTTCAATAGATGGCTAGGTATGCTTTATCATTTTGCACAAATATCACTAGTAGTAATATATATTACAATCATTTATTAAATTTTTGAAGAAATTTATGCATTATGTACTTCCATAAAATTCACAATTAATTGTTCACTTTATGTTTTTTTGGCGTTTCTTTCCCCTATTTTAAGAATTACAAGATGAGATATTAAAAGAATTAATAAACAAACAGTCACATCTGTGATATTTGAATTAAACTATTTTAATTTATTTTATTGGTTCACATCTCTAATATTTTGTAAATAAAATTTCGTTAGATGAATAATATTTGTGTTTGTTATACATTTTAAATCCTTAAAATAAAATAAAATAATTATTTACTACTATTTACTGTAATAAAAACACTAAATGAATTTTGAACTAAATCCTTCCATTATCATAATAATTGAGCGTAAAATAATAAAAGTATTTTAGTCCCATGAATGTTAATACATATTTGAATAAAATTGTTCAAATTAATAAATAAATATTGACAAATATAAAATATAAATAATGAATTTTTGTCGTCAGATGAACGTTTTTGGCGCTAGAAAATGTTAATTTTAACGCTGTAGATACCTTCTTCTTAAAGCCACTAAAGTTAATTTATTGTTATGTAGTTTAATAGTAATTAAATATAAACGTAATATAACGCAACAAATTCTTTTTATACGCATCAATTCGTTCAGAAAAAATATCGGCAGCTCTGAATATATACTATTGAGACATCTATCGTTATACGATGGTAACATTGGTAACAATGGTATAAATGCAAGTTATTCGACGCATCGGTTTGGGCAGTAGATGGTCGTGTGGTCAAGGGTAATGAACTTATGGTTGGTTCCAAGGTTCACTGGTTCGCATCCCGCCTCTGCCGATATTTTTTCTTAACGAATTGATGCGTATAAAAAGAATTTGTTGCGTTATAGTATCATCATCAGCCTGTGTCCGTCCACTGTTGAACGTAGGCCTCCCGCATGAGTCTCCATCCTCTTCGATCCTCCGCCTTCCGCATCCAGGTCACTCCCGCTATTCTTCTTATATCGTCAGTCCATCTTGTAGGGGGTCGGCCAATGCTTCGTTTGCCAGTTCTTGGGCGCCATTCCAATACTTTTCTTCCCCATCGACCGTCGTCTCTTCGACAGATATGACCTGCCCATTGCCACTTGAGTGTGCCTATTCGTTGGGTAGCATCCACTACTTGAGTTCTTCTGCGTATTTCCTCGTTTCGGATTCTATCTTTTAGCGACACTCCGAGCATGGATCTCTCCATAGCACGCTGGGTGACTTTTATTTTATGGGTAAGACTTGCTGTCAGATTCCACGTCTCTGCGCCATAAGTTAATACAGGGAGGACGCATTGGTTAAACGCCTTAGTTTTAAGGCATTGCGGAATTTTCGCTTTAAAAATGTACTTTAGTTTTCCAAATGCTGCCCATCCCAGTTGTATGCGCCTGTCGATTTCTTTTGAGAAGTTATTTCGCCCTAGTTGTATTACTTGTCCCAGATAGGTATAGTCGTTTACAACCTCTATTTCTGTTCCTCCAATGGAAATAGGATCAAAGGTTTGTGAAATATGACTATTAGTATGTGTATATTTAATTACTTATAATATTGTAATATAGTCAATGATCTATAAAAGTAGATTAGAATATTGAAATAATAAAATAATATTCTAATAAATATTTAAAAATCTATTTAGCTTAATAGTGTTTTCAGCAAACAATTTACTAACATTATATAAATGATATATTCTGTCCTAAGGGGCGGTTCACTCTGACCATTTTGGCCGATTACTAACAATTAATATTAAAAAGCTATGACTGCCATTTTACGGGTGAGAGACCATATTCATACCAAATACTCAAAGAGAACTTAAAAATCTTTTATTTTTTAATCTACGCCGTGGAACGAACTCATGACTTTTGCCTTAATAAGCAAACGCTTTCGCCACTAAGCTTTACTCGCAGGTAAAATGGACATGGTGATGATGATGATAAGAATGAAAAGTATGTGTTTAGAACAACAGAATCTCACCTGGACTAGAGAGTTGTGGATCTAAACAAAAAATAAAACAAACAATACACTACTGGGAGAGCTATCGGAGAAAGACGATAAATAACATACAAGTAGATGTGCCGAAGTGACTGCTTAAAGTGGAAAAATCTCTAGGGTATGGTTCCAGACAAATTGATGCAAGTCCAGGATAAAAGGAAAACCTTTCGTCTCTGTTAGAGACTGATGCTGTTTTGTGCAAGGTGGAAAAATAATATTCTGAACTTAGTAAAAACAGAATGCTGAGTTAAGTTTACTTATATACTGTATCATCTCCATTCTCTTTTACAGCTGTGAATCTTGGCATCTCACCAAAAGCCAATGCAGTCGTTTAATGGTTTTCGAAAGCACATGCCTGCGTAGAATACTAATGCAATGATTTCGTTAGGAATGACGAGGTGAAGAGTGGGTAAGGTATGTTTTCATACTACAGTTGCCAGTCGGTTAAGAGGTGAAGGTGGTTCTGTCTGGGATATGTACTACGGATGCCGAAGGAAAAAATTATCTATAGCTTTTTTTCCCTCAAGCCTTGTGCTTGTTAATAAACAGCGCTCAGTGTGATCCAAAATAGACCATTCATGCCGTTTGACTCGCTTAACAGTAAATTAGACGGCATCAGTATTTTTACCGATGGGAGCAAGGCAGGATGTAGCGTAGGAGTCGCATTTGTAGCGTTCTCGGAAAAGGGTAACGAACTCATGTCAGCAATTTACAAACTTGCTGAATATTGCACAGTAGATCAAGCAGAACTCTATGCAATTCAAAGGGCCCTCTTGTGGTTTCTGAAAACCCCGACTCACAATACCGAACTGTAAACACGGACTGAAGTCGGTAACTTCCGCAAGTACCCTGAACCCCCTAGCTATGAATGCACGAAATAGCGTACAGTTTCTTGAAAACAAGTTTATTTGGCTTCGTGCTCACAACGGCACACTGGGTAACGAAAAAGCGGACGCACTGGCCAAAATGGGGGGGAAACTAAGCACAACACCCCATTCTGCTACGCCTTGAACAAGTTAATGCTTTATTCGCTTACTGCCTGGAATACAGCATATTAAGAAACAACCTCGGGAGGAATAACCAACTCTTTCTTTCCATCCATCGAACACTTACTGACGTGGAAAAAAAAAGAACTCCGTGGACTTTCATCTCACTCAAGCGTTTACTGGACATGGAATATTCAGAGAATTCCTAAAAAGATTTGGTTTCTCTTCTTGCGACGCATGTCCATGCGATCCAGGCATGCAACAGACGGTGAGACACTCTCTCGTTGATTGCATCATCCATGAGAACAGGAGACGCATTTTGTGTTGTCGGCTGGGAGTCTCTACCATTTCTTGGGAGGATTCACCTGAATTGCTGCTTAGTTCTGACGGTCTCCTACGTTCTTCAACTATTTATCAGACGTATATTCTAACCTTGTGTGTAACTTGCAGGGTACAATTTGCAAGTTTATTTTTTTTCTAGATTTTTTTAAGGGGAAAAAAAAAGTGTGATCCATGGTAGGAAGTATTTATCTAATAACATCCACGTTAATACAAAAACGACTTCACGTCACTGGGATGGTTATCAGAATGCGTGGTAGAGGGATGAGGAGCAGATGAGCCACACAAAGAACTTTTTAAGAAGCACATTTAAATATATTTACGACAAAGATTGAAAAGCTTTTGGTCATCCGTCTGAGGCGGAGCTTACTGCTTCAGGTCCCGAACAGATAATAACTGACGATTAGCCAATGAGCATCCGTAGTAAGAGATTAATACCGTGGCGATCTACAGAACTAGACCAGTCAAACAAAAAACAAGACAACACATGCATGTCCGACGAGCGAACAAAAAAAGAGTCGAAATATTGTATATCGAGGCTTTTCGGCACCGCGCATGCAAGGGCCTGATCGAGCTGATATCACTATTTAATAAATAATATTTCTTATCAAAATTAACGAAAATATTAGTTATTTACGATTTTTTTCGATCGATAATTTTTCGACATTGAAAATGTCTTAAAATGAAAAATAGTTTTTTTTTTTAATATTTTTTGATTTAGATAGTCTAACAGTAGATTTGTTTCATAAGAAGTGGTCGAGCGCAGTGGCTTTAGTTTACAAGCCTCATTGACTTAGAAAGGCTTAGTTTCCTTAAAGGGCGAGTGAAAAAAAAAACGTTTATTCACGTAGCTAATCAATCAACCCTCACCACGCGCTTGGGCGGCTGAGAAATGTCGGGTGGTCTGGGGCGGAAATCGTGAGGCGATCTAATAAGTTATGAGACTGCTAAATACGTCTCACGAAACCTGGTTATCATGATAATGTTTTACGTAGTACAACACTGTAACAAAAGGAAAAATTACGTTTTATGAATGTGCATACTGAATCGATTTAGATATCAATTCGGTCTGTATTTATTTGCTCAGTAAATATTTCAAGGTTTTGGCAGTAAATTAAATGAATTGGCAGTTAATTAAATAAACTGGCACTAGATTTAATAAACTGGCAGTATACACTGTGTCAATATAAATGTGGTCAGTTATAAAATTGTGATATACATAAATGTCAGTAATATATTCAATGCTGCCAGTAATCAATGTAAAGTGATCGATATATATATATATATATTATCATTATTGAAGACGGTCTTCAGGAAGGCCGAAACATGTAATCATTTAAAATAAATTGTGAATCAAAACTTAATGTTTTTAATTTATTCATTTTTTAATTAAAATTAATTTCAAAATTGTATAGGGTCCGCCATCTAACGTTTTTTTTTTCAACTAGAGCTTATTTCGTGAATGGTAACACTAAGCTCATGTTTGATTTGACAGATAATTAGTTTTATCCTTCCGCTAAACGAATATGGTTGTGTATACGCTTGAACAATGCTGAAAAATATTGCGACATTACTTTGAAAATCATGCTATTGCCCACCATCTAACGTTTTTTTTCAACTAGTGCTTATTTCGTGAATGGTAACACTAAGCTCATGTTTGATTTAACAAATAATTAGTTTTATCCTTCCGCTAAGCGAATATGGTTGTGTATACGCTTGAGCAATGCTGTGAAATATTGCGACATTACTTTGAAAATCAGGCCATTTTTCTTCGAAAATGAGCAAGGAATGGCCGTTACAGTCAATGACGATCGTTACGGGCCATTTTTGTTCATAAAAATTGAAGAGGAGGATATTGGCAACATTTGGTTTCAACAGGACGGCGCTACGTGCCATACAGCCGAAGCTACACTCGATGTTTTGCGATGTTTTTCAAAAAAAAAAAGTTATTTGGCAGACCCTATATATATATTTAAAAAAATTGACTAGTTTTGGATTGACAGATAGTGAGTACACAGTCGTAACATGTAAATTTATGACTAGGACTATGAATAATCAGCACATAAAATGGAAATCTAACCTAATCTATTATTAATTACCGCTCATTAATTATTTAATGCCAAATTTGCTGGCGGTCATAGCTCAATGGTAGAGCGTTTGCTTTGCAAACCAAAGGTCGTGGGTTCGATCCCCGACCGAGATTAAAATATAAAAGGATTTTTAATCGATTTATGAGCTCTAAAATACCTCCGGTTGGTGTGAATTTGATCCATCACCCGTAAAATGCCAGCTATAGCCTATCAATTAAAATTGGTGGTAGACGAAAGTCGTTCCGTAAAGACCACCCATTCATAGTAGATTCCTGTAATAATAAAGGATGATGCGTGAATCTCGGGCTGTAGTCTATGACGTTGGCGGATCAACACTCCACATGCAGCGTTTAGCCATATACACCATGGTAAGCGTCATAGAATTCCACAGATGAAACTTCAAAAAATTACTATCTGTCGGTATTCTCCTGTATGTGTTTACATAAAAAAATAAAAATAGTATTCTTCTACTGCCAATTTATATTGAGTTATTATCAAATATAATGGAGCATATGGTCGTCACGAATTACCACCACAAACCTCAGTAAGCCGCTCTGCCAACGCAACCTAAAACCAGGTTGCATTGGCTCTGCCGAGTACACTCTATGTATAGTTTCCGACGGCAATATTAAAATATCAAAATTTAAAATAAAAATATTCATCAAAACTCCACAGAAAAACCATTTATTTACACATTACTTTTGAAGTATCCGTGGATAATTTACCCCTTAAAATTGATGATCAAAAATCAAATGTTCCTTTTCGCCATTAAAATTTCGAAAAACCTTTTTTTTTCAAAAAATAACTAGAGAGAAACTACTTCTACTTTTAGCCTCCTGAAAATGTGTGAAAATCTCCAAGTATATTGCTCTATTTCAGATGCATCTTTCATGACGTCCAGGAGCTCCAATTACTGAGCTTTCCTGCGACCGTCGCCACCTGACGGTACATTTTCAAATTTGAATTTACCGCGTTTCCGGTTGGAAGTTAGTCCTGCTTCCGGCCTGGCGATGGCAGAGACCCGCTGTGAATTTCCTAGCGACTCCCACCGGATTAAACTACAAACGGTTTTCACAATTCGCTCCCGCTTACTGAATATTAATTATTCTGGTTGCACTTTAGCTGGAAGTAAGTTCTTAATGCATTCTGCATATACGATCAGTGCACTCGTGGATATGTTATGCAGAAGCTTTATTTTTATACAAAAGTTTTTTTTTTTTTGTAAATTAAAGCTTTGTTTTAGAGACCCATGTTGTATTTTAATTGACACATTAGGTGTTAAAAAAATATCTATGAGACTTTAAAACCAATAATCAATAAGGACTTCTCTCTTTTGATTATTGGAGTGCTTGACGACATTGTCCTAGAGCCAAAAGCCACAATACCTAGTCCCATGTATTTCGTGATTAGCAACGTGTTACCAAACAAGGCAATTCGAGACTTGCTGTAGAGGACTATTTGACATCTAACTGATGCACCTAGAATCACAGAAAGGCTTTCAGCCACTCTATAACAAGTAGCTTTTTGCGTGCGTCCAGTAACGAGTCCCTATATAGGTCTCCAAAAACAGGACGGGACAGGAAGGGTTTTCACCAAGCGAATACCAAATCCATTGAAAACCTAAGACTTTATATAAAAGGTAGAGTGTACGTCTATTTATCTATTTTATCTTAGAAACAGATATCAAAGTGAATGTGTAAAATATAAATAAAGTGTGTTATAATTTGTAAGTAAGGTTGTTGTTCATTCTACATTTGTATTACAAAGTAAACTACAATATTATTTATACCAAGAAGTACACACTTTGCATTACATCATAAATCTCGTATTAGAGGAATAGTTTTAAATTATTAGTTATAAATGCACAGTACTTTCTTCTTGATTCGCTTCAAGATTGCATCTACGGTACTGCAGAATACTTGTAATAAATACTAAGAGAATATAAAAATAATACCCCAGCATAGAATGTAGCGAAAGTATCATATTTCATGAAACTTAACTCGCTGAAGATTAAATGCATACACTGTATAAATCCTGAAACGTAAAGCTCATTTTTACGAGCAGGTTTCTACTACTTTTTCACAGACTTCCTTAATTGTTTATAGTTATATTTTCAGTTACAATGTGAAGCGTGAAACATATTAAAATGAAAAAATAACGTAAATTAAGATATTTTAAAGGATTTATGAAATTGGAATGATTAAGACGATACGATAGGAAGTATTATATAGGGCGACTTTTAAATTAGTGTTAAATTAAGTAACTGAACTCCAAAATTTTTTATGGGGGAAAGTTAAAAAACTAGTACTCAAAAATAATTAATTATTGTGATTTAAAAAACATTAAGAATTCTTATTGAATACCCATAAATGATTCTAAATCTAAGATTGTACTTAATTCTAAATCTGTTTAGTCATTTATATGATGGGGTGTCGTTTACCTGGAATTGCATAATTACAATGTTGTAAAATTTTCATTTTGTATTTGAGAATAACTTCTAAACTAACCTGAAATAAATTATTCCAAGTAAACTGTTTTTTTATTCACAAATAAAAATTATATGCTTATTTATTAATTTTGATATACAGATGTAATATAGGAGAGCATACACTATAGTGCATTTTCTTCAAGCCCATAAGGTCGTATCGTCCTGAAAGCCCGTCGGGAACTATACAAACAATGTAGTCGACAGAGCTACGGGAAGTAGAGGTGACATGGAATGAGACGAGGACTAAGGTGGCTTATGGAGCTTTATGTTTTTTTTTATGTAATCACATGCAGGATAACAAAACCGGTTCCAGTGCACTCTATGACGCTCTGCCAGGAAGGCTAGTCGCTGCAAGCGGGAAACGTGTGTTGTGTTCATGTTTGTGAACGGGTTGGGGAGATTGAAAGTGTATATTTATCTGTTTGTTGATGATATCCAGATTGTAGGAAGGACAAAACACAGACAATGGAAGAGTATTCTAAAGCTTACAGGCGGCATTTGGGAAAGAAATTTCGTGGCAGCTTATGTCGACCATATGCTCCAGATTGAGTAGCGGATATGATGATACATAATAATATTCTTGAATATATAATATAATACAATTGTAAATATATTTGAAATAAATAAATATATTTTTTACATAACAATCAGGTGTTAGTCAATCATTTTAATTTTATTTTTTCAAATAAGCCTCAAAACTCAATACTTCCATGCCTCGCTATACGGCAGCTCTATATACGTCATTTCGCTATAATGGCCCTCTTCAATTAAGGCACGTTTTCGGTTTTCGGCAAGTGAATAGAAGAAAATTAAATAAAAATGCATTTTGAATGATAAACCATATAACATATTTAAAAAACTAGCAACCGATTCCATTGAATTTGTATTAGAATAATTGATTCCTCATACGGCTTTTCGCTTTGCGGTCAAGTTTTGTAGAACGTATCTAGACCGTAAAGCGAGGTATGGGTGAACTCTGTTTCGAAGCAAAATCCACTAGTTAAGCATAAATAATGCCTTGGCTTTATAACGTACGAGTATTTTGTCTTACAACCTAATCTTGTAAGGAGTTAATCAGCCGAGACAGTGGTATATTGAGGTTCTGAAGAATTAAGAGTAGAGGATATGTGAAATGTCTCTTCAGCTGCTGAGCTTCATCCAGTCAACCGCTGAGAGATAATCGTCAGTAGGCGAACCCTCGTGAAGGATGGAGTCTAGACGGAGGGTAGAAATTAATTATGAAGCTCACTGTTAGCGTCACGAGTAGGTTTGTACCCAAACGAGCTCGGGTGCATAGCGTTCATATTGGTTTATGATTTGAATAATTAAATAATTCTTATTAATGGGTATTTTGAGATGTTCGATTGTAAAGATTAAAATGCAGATTATCGAGTCAATGACATTTGAGAGTTTACTAAGAATAATTTATGTGCATATTTTATTAAATTAGTAAAATGTTTTTTATTTAAAAAAAAAATACCAATTTGTTTTGGGTTCAAATGATATATTATATTAAATAAATAGTAAGAAAAATTTAATGGGTTCAATCATTTCTTAAGACAAAATAGTCCAGGCCTCAAAAACGTCGGGATAATCAACCGATTATCTTATAAAAACCGATTAATAAATAAACCAAAATTATGCCTCAAATAGTACAGCTACCCTTTCTTCAATTACTCGGAATTCTGCTCTAGAGGTTGTTGGAAACTATATATGTACAAACGTGGACCGTCGCATATATCTATATGCCTTCATGTCCTAGAACGGGGAATGCACAGTGGCAGCTGACATAAATAAGTGGCAGCATTTTATGGGGAGCGTATTTTCCATATACAAATAGAAAGAAACTAAAATTCAAATTAATATATACAAGAGTTTGATTGGTCAGTTTAGAACGTCGCAACATTGCATAAAATATATATAAATATCACATTAATAAATATCAAACGATTATATATTAGAAGCAACATAAATTTATTTGATTGTATTAGTTGTCGATTGACCTAGATCTGAGTTGTAGAGTTAACAAATGGTCACCCTATTCGTTCCACATCTTATTGTGTTTATCGTAGTCGTAACTTGGTACATTACCAGCTTATATACCTACTACTACGCTATATAAGAGGTTATATTATCCTGCAATATTACTGCGGTTCTTGTCATACGTATATGTCATCAGTTTTATGAAAGATTCTAGAAACGTCTCATCATCCATAAATAATAAAGAATACACACAGAAATATATTACGGATAAGGTTATGCAAAATATAACGTTATAAAAAGGTTTTTTTGCTAGTCATTGCTTCAAGAAAGAAAAAAGTTGCAATTAATATTGGCATAAATCACATACATAGATATTAAAAACATATATTTCGTATAAAGGAATCATAAATGTATAAAAGTGGAATCATAAAATTATAAATATTACATTTTTTTATTTACTACAGGTGTATTTTATACGTATATATCACTATTTGTTGAAAAAATACAACACCAATTTGAATATCGAACACGTCATTATTATTGATAAATAAATAATCAGCCACTCTGCCTCGCCTTTGTAGACTAAGAAAAGGCATTTGACTCAATCGAGACTTGGGCAGTGCTAGATTCACTACAACGCTGCAAAATAGACTATCGGTATATAGAGATAATAAAATCTCTTTACAAATCTGCAACAATGATGGTCCAGCTCCATGATAGCACTAACAATATTTCTATAAACAAAGGCGTTAGACAAGGAGATGTTATATCTCCAAAACTCTTCACAAACGCCCTAGAAGATATTTTTAAAGTGCTATCCTGGACAAAATGTGGAATAAATATTAACGGAGAGTACATTTCTCACCTCCGATTTGCAGATGACATAGTGCTAATAGCCGAATCACCTGACAAGCTCCAAGACATGCTCTACGACCTCAACGAAGCGTCGAACAAAATTGGTCTGAAAATGAACATGGATAAAACAAAAGCCATGATTAATAGTCATATTTCACAGACCTTCGATCCTATTTCCATTGGAGGAACAGAAATAGAGGTTGTAAACGACTATACTTATCTGGGACAAGTAATACAACTAGGGCGAAATAACTTCTCAAAAGAAATCGACAGGCGCATACAACTGGGATGGGCAGCATTTGGAAAACTAAAGTACATTTTTAAAGCGAAAATTCCGCAATGCCTTAAAACTAAGGCGTTTAACCAATGCATCCTCCCTGTATTAACTTATGGCGCAGAGACGTGGAATCTGACAGCAAGTCTTACCCATAAAATAAAAGTCACCCAGCGTGCTATGGAGAGATCCATGCTCGGAGTGTCGCTAAAAGATAGAATCCGAAACGAGGAAATACGCAGAAGAACTCAAGTAGTGGATGCTACCCAACGAATAGGCACACTCAAGTGGCAATGGGCAGGACATATCTGTCGAAGAGACGACGGTCGATGGGGAAGAAAAGTATTGGAATGGCACCCAAGAACTGGCAAACGAAGCATTAGCCGACCCCCTACAAGATGGACTGACGATATAAGAAGAATAGCGGGAGTGACCTGGATGCGGAAGGCGGAGGATCGAAGAGGATGGAGACTCATGCGGGAGGCCTACGTTCAACAGTGGACGGACACAGGCTGATGATGATGACATTATTATTGATATAAGATATTTTCGACATATTTTTTTTCAACAAATTTCACATATGAAGTTAGATAATCACTAACATCGCATTATAAATTCTTGTCGAAAATATTTTTAATTTGATTTTTGAAAACTTCATCATAAAATCATGAAATTTTAGTTTTTAATAATTTGGAAAATAAATTAAGTTAGTTCACCGCAAAATGAAATACTAAAAGTATTCATTTAAGTAAAAATACTAGAGGTAGAGTAAAAAATAGCGCGATTGAGATAAAAGATAAGAAATAACAAAGTTGATCCATTGGGGAAGAGTTTTGAAAAATTGCTGTGACTTAGAAACAAGAGATACGAATATGAAATTTTTCATGATGAATTGTAAGTAACATTTTCAAGCACTTGCTGTGCGATACAGACGTAGTAATACTGTTATTTTAAAAAGAAAACGCTCTGTAAGCTTTTTACGTAACAAAATTGTTATTTTCTAGGTTATGAAATATACATTTTATTTTATTACGTTTATTCATTACTGAAGAGTCTATGCATTTTACATTTCTTTTACCAGATTCTCAATTCTTCGGATAAATTTATTATGAATTATCAAAAGAAAAATGTCAAGTATAATAACATGGTTAAGTCAATTAATTTTTTAGGATGATTAATTTTTTTTATGTTCTTCATTACTGAAAAAATAATGCTGATTTGTATTAGTATAAAATACTATGAACTGACATCAGCATGATATAGCCCTTGCTGACTGGTATCGAAAACCTCGATATACAATCTTTTGACCACGGCGTGGTGCCGGAGTCAGTAGTTGTCCCCCGATGGTGACAAGAGTCCGATTGAGGTTAGCCCGGCCTGAATGCTGTGAGTAGGTCCTGGCCAGAAGTTTGTAAAGTTATCGAAATATATATGTTAATGTGCTTCAGAAAAAGTCGTTGTATTGTTAGTTTGCTCCTCGTCCTGCCACCACGAGACTGATTAACTATATTTTTAGAGAGGAGGATGTTAGAACCTACTTATATATAAATAAAAATGAATGTATGTTTCTTTGTTTGTTACTTTTGAATGCCATTAATGACTATACAATCACAATGAGATTTTACAAATATGTTAATTGCGCATTCCAGAAGGTTTCTCTATCATTGATATAATTTTAAGCTAGAATTAACCCTATTTATAGATGCAAAAAAATTCAGTGCTTAGGATCAAAAATCTGTCTATTGTGTTTTTCGTCTTAGTTAAATAAACAGTTTAACAAAATGAAATTATACTGGACAGACATACTACAAGTCTAATTAAATTCATTAAAACGAAAGATCATCGTCCTTGTTTTTTTGTTTTCATGAATTCAAATAAATAATAATTTTAATAATAATGAATAAATAAATAAATATAATATTAATGAAATTTACAATAAATAATTTGCAGATTAATTTTTACGGTTATATATAAATTAAAAGCACAGATAATCAGTTTTTTGGTAAGAAAATCGAGTAATTAGCCTGTAACTCAATTTGGTTCTATTAGTATATACTAGTTTCCTACAGTCGACAACGGAACTGGAGATACCTGAGGCCACCCTGCGGCTGAACATGTGGAGAAGCGCAACTGAGGGGAATACTTGGATTGCCCCGAAAGAGGACCTAGCCCCTGGACATGACCAAGGGTGGAATATATGGAGGTCCCTTAACAGACTTCGGACCGGAGTATGCAAGACGAGGACACAAATGAGGGCCTGGCAGTTTTACAGCGGACCGACTGAATGTGACTGCGGCGTGGAGCAGACCCTGTCACACCTTCTGGAGTGTGCGCTGTGCCCGAGTGGCTGCACCCAGGAAGACCTGATGATGGCCAGAAGTAACGCCATCGACGTCGCCCACTTCTGGGCAGACAGGATCTGACCCTGTTGTTTCCGACACGATTATATAGTATATACTCGCATACCTACTTTATTCAGTGAAAAAAGAATAAAAATATTTTTCTGTGAAATATATAAGCAATTTTAATTTTCGGTTTGCACATACACGGCTTCATTTGAAAGTGAAATTTATGAAATCTGCTAAATATCAAAATGGAAAATTATTACTAAACTTCGAAAACTATTCAAATTTGAATAAAGAATATTATTTATTACAGTTGGTATTTTTAGTTTTTTTACATATGCAAATGTGTGGTTTGAAAATAATTTTTCAAACGATTTAAATATATTCTAGAATATCGAATTTGAAATTTAAATCAGTTCATAGAATATGCATGTATTAAAAAAGGATTAGGTTTTTTCGAAATAAAATACTTTGTTTACTATGTCGTAAAAATCGAACCTCTTTGAGCGCAGTCTGTTTATAAGATTCTATTAAATCATATGTATATTTATTTGCCGGGCGGTATGGCTCAGTGGTTTAAGCGTTTGCTTGGCAAGCCTAAGGTCGTGGGTTCGATCCTTGACGGAGATTAAAAAAAAAGGTTTTTAATCAATTTCTGAGCTTTAAAATACCCCGGTTGAAAAAAAAAAGTTTTTGATCGATTTCTAAGCGTTAAAATACCCCGGTTGGTGTGAATTTGATCCTTCACCCGTAAAATGCCAGTCGTAGCCTTATAATCAAAATTGGTGGTAGACGAAAGTCGTCCCGTGAATATACCCATTGATAGCAAATTCGAGGACATGAATTGTAGCGCTTATGCTGAGCTGAAAAGGGTTGCGGAGGACCGAGAGGAATGGAGATCGAGATGCAAGATTCTGTTGCTGCAAACCAATCCACCGGATTGATACTACGAAGAAGAAAGCAAATTCCTGTAATAATAAGGATGATGCGTGAATCTCGGGCCTTAGCTTATGACGTTGGCGGATCAACACTCCAGATGTAGTGCTTATCCATATGTAAATTGGTAAGCGTCATAGGGTCCACAGATGAAAAACTTCAGAATCACTATCACCATCTGTCAGTATTCTCTTGTATGTGGTTACATAAAAAAAGAGCTTAGAAATTGTTTTTATTTATTATTTTTATTTCCGTCGATGAACAATCCCACGATCTTCAGTGTGGTAAGCAAAAGCTTTATCAGTTAGTCATCTTTGCAGAGATTTGAAGAGTGATGAAAATACGAAAAGCGGCATCGCTTATAATACTCTGAAACAATGAAATTTAATTCTCATCATCCAGCCGTCTTTAAGAATGTCTGAAAGAATCTCGCGGCCTGAAGAGAAGAGGCTTTATTAATAACGAAGCTTTCCAGTTCCCTGTCTGCAGGGTTCTCTGCAAAGGAAGAACTAAAGACAAACGACGAGGCTTGAAATGCAATTTCGAACGATGCAGCAGGGCTGAAAAAACCTGAAAATCAAACTGTAAAAAAACTCGTTTCTCAACCATTAACACGTTGAAAAAAATCACAGCAAATACATTATATTTCTTTCATCAATAAATTGGATAAAAATAAATGGCGGATGATTTTCACCCTTTCGCATCAACGGCATATGCCGTCATAAGATTCCCCGACCGTTGAAATTGGTTGACGTGATATATCATTTTGCTACTTTCTTAGAATAGTTTTTTTATGCATCATCGATAGCTAAAGGATACAAGAACCAATGTGATATATTAAAATAGACAAGATAAGTAGATTTATGCGTCAAATACTAGTTTTATGATTGACAATATAATTTGTATTCAAACCTAGCTGTAATGAAAGGGTTAACAACGATCCTTTGCAATCAATGTTCATTTTGTACTTTGCGAGGTCCACAGCCATTCGCTACGCTCACTGAGTAAAAAAATTAACACGCATTGTATTATTGATACGTATTAATTGACTGGTTTTGTGTCTGTTATATCAGTATTTCGTTAAATAAATGTCCGTTTTATCAAGGTTTTACTGTACTTGTGTACCCATCCCTTAAGATATTTTATACTTTTTACACAAGTTATACTAGAAACATTATCCGTCGTACAAATAATATCAGAACGTTTTTAATTTTTTGTACATTTGACCGGTTTTTTGTCCGTTATATCCGAATATCGTTAAATATAATTCCGTTTTATCGAGGTATTATTGTACTAGAGTATTTTTTTCGCATCCTTATACGTTGTTTTATACCCTATACACGAGTGATACTCAAAACTATACTCGTCACATGAATATTTTTAGTTTTTTTTTATGTACTTTTTTTTGTTCCGTTATATCCGAAGCTGTTAAATAAAAGTCCATTATATCGAAGTATTACTGTACTTGAGTATTTATTCGCATCCCTATATGCCGTTTTATACTCTTTACATGAGTTATACCTGAACTTAGCCCATCAAACGAATATTAAGAGTTTTATTTATATTTTTTTACGTTTAACCGTTTTTTGTCCGTTATATCCTAAATTTGTTAAATAAAAGTCCGTTACCATATTAGATATTTTTTTGTTACTATAATAGATAATGTTTTACTATAGTAGAGAATTTTTTCACATCCCTATGGGCATTTTATACTCTATACATGAGTAATACTTGAAACTTTACCCGTCACTCGTGTTCCTTTTGACCCCCGCCTTGATAAGGCTGCAGCTGAACGTCTCTAGAGCATTGTTCAGCGATAGCCAGACTTAATTTGACTGCTGAAAATTTAATCAAGGCTCCGCAGGAAGATCCTCCTAAACTCTCTCAAAGGAAATGAAGGTCTTGCAGCGGAGAAGATTGCATTATGAAAAACACAATAAGCTAATAAGCTCTTAAAGTATGTTGGCTAAAGACGCATGCTGAAAAATTACGCTGACCAAATTTGTATGCAAAATACTCATATATTGATATGCTGCAAAATCACTGAAAAATTGTCTATATTATCTGTCATGTAATAATTTTTCCACATACTCTTAAACAACATCATTTAAAGGCTAGAATTGTTTTTATTTAATTATATTTTAAGAGTTATTACTTATTTTATTATTTATTCCTTTTAGCGGTGTGTGTGACAAAATTTTTGCAATTTTAATACATTTTTAAATTATTGCAACAATCATAAATTAAGGCAACAATTTTTTTGGAATATTTATTTCAATCAATAGGGAGTAATTATTTAGCATACGGTCAGTAATAAATAGCTTATAAGGTATGTAATAATAATCATTTGACATTAAAAAAATATCAATCGTCAGTAGAAAAATAATAAATTGGATTGAAATAATTAATGAATGGTTAAAAATAATAGGTAAGGTTAGGTCAGACTGCCAATTTATTTAGTCTTATTATATATATATTTTGTTTATTGCCAAAACCATGAATTAGTTACTAAACAAAGAAATTCAGCAATGAAAATATGAAAATTAAAAAATATCAACATTAAGGGAAAAATAAAATAAATAGCAATAATAATAGGAAGAAGTTAACTCTACAGTAAAAGTCAACATAGAATTATTGAAATAAAACATTGTGGTAAAGAAAGTAGAAAAAGTAACGTTAAACTATTTAATGATTGAGATCTAAGTTTTGTGTAAAGAAAAATATTGTATTAGTTTAGCTCTATATATATATTAATTTACTAAGTTATGAGTAAATGACCGAACTAATGATATGTATAAAACATACTTCGGATACAGTGCCAGGCGACAATGGTACATCGTTAGCGCGGTTTCATTTTACTTCACCGAAGTTAAGTAACATTGGACGCGTACTGCAACATGGATGAGTCTCCGCTAATTTTTAACCGCGCGTCGCTGTTCAGGTTGAGACACTCCTTAGGACAAAATGATCAAGGCCTCAGGTACGTCGGGCTAATAATGCGAGGTCCCTAAAAAACCGATAAACAAATCACTAAAAGTATGCCTCGGATATACGACTGTCGTGTTGGAGGTCACTGGGAACTAATAATATGTTCCTAGGTGGGCTTTTTAGGGGTGTAGATATATCTGAAGATGAAGCATTGCAACTTATACAACTGAGTGGAAGCAATTTATGTTGAACATATGTTCTAGATATGGATCGAATATGGGAAGAAAATATATATATGTGAGAAAAAAATGTTAAGTATTTGAACAAGATTTTGCTGGAGTCTGTTTGTTCTCACCTTTCAAATCACCTCGTTGGGAATTCTAACGCGATCATCTTGTTTGCAGAAAACAGAAACCTTCTGAATCAGAAAGCTTCTGTACAGTGCCGTATACACAAGGAATGTTAGGTATTTGGAGCATACCCGCAAAATCAATTAAAACATAGATTTAGCGAATTGAGAATATTTTAAAAATTCTTGAGCATAAAACTCTTACTAAATAGTAAGAATATTGGCACCCAATTTGGTCATAATTTTAATTGTATACATGAGTCAGAATTTTTATTGAATGATCAGAATGTATCTCGATGTATCGGTCAGAATTAAAAGAGTGAATAAATAATTTGTTCAGTAACTAATTCATGATTTCGGCAGTAAATTAAATGAATTGGCATTAAATTAAATAAACTGGTAGTATATTTTAAAATTGGCAGTATCCACTGTGTCAGTTATAAAATTAAAACGTCAGTAATATACCCAATACAGCCAGTAATTTATGTAAAATAATTTAATAATTAGCACATAAAATTGGAAACCTGATAGTGAAATAATTTTATTCTGACCATATAACCATGATTTTAAAATTAATTTAAATTAAAGAATTAATAAATTAAAAATATTTAGTTTTAATTCACAATTTATATTATATATATAAATTGTGATATACTAAATTTTTTTAATTTATTATTTTCATTTAAAATCAATTTTAAAATTATGATTATGCAGTTTCACCAAGTATTGTCAGTTGATAACCTTAACATATAACCATGCATTTTAACTGTTAATATTTTGATTCGAACCATTAGATGTTTCAAATTATGACCAGAAATTGATTTTAAATCTGACTATAAATTTTGTTGCTTTATTTATTATATGAAAGAGGGCAATAATGCATTTCAAGCATGCTACAATTTCTGCAAATATGTATTTTTTAAATGTGTGTTTTTTTCATTTCTATTATATTTACAGCACACCCAATTTTAACATCGACGGTACGCCACTGATTCTGATAGTCCTTCTGATTTGTCAATACTTTTCAAAGAAAAATCTCGTTTCTCTGTGTAATATTCTGAATTTGCATTTACGATTAGAACACGTGCAGATAAAACAAAAATATTCGAAAATAGAAGACGAAACAAAGAAAGACGGTTTTTTTCGTTTTGCATTTTTATAGTTTTTGTTGTTTGATATTGAGATTGTGTTTTATAAGCTAGAATACGTGTCGAGTAAGCCATGAAATACATGCAAGAAAAATATTTCATTTTTACACCTGTATGTAAAGGACATTTCTTAAGATTTGAGGTGAGTCGAGGGTTTTCTCACTTTATTTATTCTAAAAGAACGGTTGCTTTTATAGGTTGGTTACCTTAAAAAATGTCTCTTCATACGGATTTCAGAATTTAGTTTAAGTTTTAACTAGGGTTCTTTAAATAAATAAAAAATGCCAACAGATACCATATAATGAAATATATATCTTATTAATGGGTGCTTATCATAGTAGAGATGTTTCCATTATTCGCTTACATTACAACAAGCTTTAAACAAAGTTCACAATAATAAATTATATAGAGATAAAAATACAATACAATAAAAAATAAATAAACATATCCTCTTAGGTTCTTGTATAGAAGAATGATTATTTTTTTAAACTACTTATAACTTGCTTAACAATAATGCGAATATAATCATCTGTGTATAAAATCGGACTTTCGTCTACCGTCAAATTTCATTGCTTCGCTATGAATGGTATTTTACTTGTGTGGTAAAAAATTCACATTAAATGGGCATATTTATAGAGCTCAGAAATTTATTAAAAATACATTTTATAAACAATCTCCGTCGAGGATTGAACCCAAGATCTTCGGTATACGGTAATAAAACTCTTTTACACTAAACCATACTCACTGGCATATTTATATTATGAAGTTATCATTGAACTTGCCTTTTTCCATGTTACTTTTGCTTCTGAAACTTTACAAAGAAGACTATGCATACGTGATATTTATACCTGTGACCCACTAATAGGTTAATATATACTTATGATATACTCAAATAGTAGACAAAAGATTAAACACATATTAAAATATATAATTCATAAATATTGTCACGATTATGGCTAAACTGAAAAGACAAATCATTATTTACTTAAATAAAAAAACGTTCTAATTTTTTAGTATCTTTCAGTCAGTCAGTTCCGAGTTTCTATCCTTTTCTCTAAAGTCATATCCGGTGTGTGCTATGTAAGGTTGCAGTCTTAAGACAGCCATTTTCGCTTTGTCTGCAACAGCTGGAAGGCTTTCACTTGTTCGAAGACGCCTAGAGAAAATTGAACGTAAAACTGACAGCTGAATGAAATAAAAGAAAACTGAAAGAAAGCTGAAAGCTCACACAAAGGAAAAAAACACTTGTATGATTTCACAAAAGCAGCGTTTCTCTGTAGATGAGTTTAAAACTCAACTTGAAGGTGTATGTATGTGAACGTCAAATGACTCTTTTCTGCTTTAGTGTCATTATTCAGAATAATACAAAGAAAAATATCTTAAATTTAGTTGATGATAGTAGTATGGCTTTATTACATTAAAAAAGTCATGTAAATTAATAAATTTTTATCATTTAATCATCAAGTAGTGTGAAAAAAGCAAATAAAACGCACATTTTCATAAGATTTAAAAAAAAATGTCTGAAAAATTTATACAAACATAAAAATACATTTTTTTCACAAGGTATTAGTAATAAATATTTGTAGATTTGACAAATTGTTTTGACGCTATGTGGTGTAACCTGTTTTCGGGAACCATATAATAAGTTCCCATTTGGATTTTCGGATGCAGAGTTATCTTTAAACGCGGAATATAATACTGAAAGAATTAACATGCAGCAATTTGCAATTACCATAAATTTTAAAAAAGAAAGATAATTATCTCCACTAAAAGGTGGTTTTTAATCTTCGTGAACATAGTGACTAAAATAGAAACTTTGATATTTTATCTAATGTCAGCTGCATTCAGGAAAAAAGTCACTTAAATCCTGGATAACATCCTGAAATATTCAGTTTCAGACTTTGGTTGAATTGAGACGAATAGATAAACGTTAAACAAAATGAAAAACTATCGAACTGAACCTGGCTGATCTTGTCTGTGGTGAATCGCAGATCACTGCACTATAACTTGATGCTATTCATCAGTTAAACTCAACATTTAGCATGCGATCCTGGGAAATAAATTCTCTCTACTAGTAATTATTGTTTGGAAAATAGTAAAGGATAGTAAGTAACGGAACACTTGCATCCAACATCCAATAATTACAACATAAACGCAAGACTGGTTAACTTTCTGTGGTCTGATAGTCTCGTCTGATTACTTCTCTTGCCCGTGTTTACAGTCTCACTTGTTCGTTCTCTTACTTGTTCTGGCGTCCTTTTCGCATTGCTGCCAATAGATGGTGTTGCCACTAACTACAATTTTACGTCTTATTGTTTATGAAAGATGAGCTTCTAAATTGCTTATCAAATGCCACCGGTAAGATAGATCCAAGTCTTTTTACTCTTATTACTACGGCCGCTGTAAAGTATGAAAGTAAAAGCATGCTTTAAAAATTTAATTTCTCCTGCACCTACTTTACAATCGACAAACTCGTCTTACGCATGCCGATCATCCATGTACGATTTAAGTATGTCATCAAAAAATAACCATAATCAAGAACTGATAGCTTCTAAAATTACTTTTTAAATGCCACCGGTAGCCTTGATTAAATTAGTTTTTTCGACCGTTATTACCAAGGTAAATCTCTTAACTTAAGTCATTTATTTATCTTGCACCCACTAACAATTGACAAACTTATCTTATACTTGCCGAAAACCTATACTCGACTTATGTGTGTACATTAAGAACTGATACAATTTAATTATATAAGAAAGTTTTTATCTTTTACCTCAAAAACGTTTAAAAGTTAACCGGTGATATATTTCACCATTTTCCAGCGACAATAGCACATCTTACAAGCGGTTCTCTTTATATTACCGAAGTTAAGCAACATTGTACTTACACCAAAAATTTGTATGTCTCACCGTTTTTTGCAAACCACGAGTCGTTGATTGGGTTGAGCCGCCTCTTAGGAAAAAAATGTTCAAGTTTAGGTTCATTTAATCTATTTACAATACTTGATTAACAAATACCCAAAACATATGCCTCGGATACTATAGCAGTGTATTTTTAGTCACTGGATTTTCTGTTTTGGAGGTTGTTGGGAACCAGCTATGCTCTACGGATCGGAGTGTTGGACCCCGCTGAAACGTGACTTGGATAGGATTCATGTGGCAGAGATGAAGATGCTGAGGTGGGCGGGCGGTGTGACTAGAGTGAACAGAGTTTGAAATGAGCATATTCGGAGTTCATTTTGGTTGGCCCCCATACCTGAAAAGATAAGGGAAAACCGCCTAAGATGGTATGGGCATGTGACACGGAGAGATGAGGACCACATGTTGAAGAATGCCCACAACATACCCACGCTGAGAAGAAGACCTGGAAGACCACAGGCATTCTGCACTGCAACTGTAGACAAGGATCTGAAAACTCTGGGCTTGACCGAGAATGCAGCGCAGGACAGGCAGACATGGCGAATGATGGGAAATGGCGAGGCTAAAGAGAGGAGGTTTCCAAGTAGACCTTCGATTGCAGAGATCTCTGAGGACAAGGCATGGACTCTGACAACTGACGAAACGAAGTGTCAGCTGTACGTGGTGACTTCCAGTTATTTGACGGATACAGATAGAAAAAAAATCATAAAATGTAGAATATCACTGTATCGGTTTATACAAGTCACCGAGGAATGACACCCAAGTGAATGGATTCTCTTTACTCAGTTATTGACCTTTACTAAGCTCCATTATATCTTGTTAGAACGATCACATCAATCTATCTCCAATAGGATTTTACCACTTTATATCGCTAGAACGATTATAGTTTTTTATAGATTGTACGAAAAAAATAATACCGCTTATGTGCATCCCTACAGATAATAGAGACAGGCGTTAAAAACGTTCATTTTATACATTAGCTGAAAAATATGAAGCTTTCAAAAAGTAAACTAAAACTAAAAATAGAAGAAATTCTGTTCAGTTTTATCAACATTAACTGGTATTTGACCTTTTATATATTCCATGTTAATTATATATTTTCAAACAATTATAATATATTTAAAGTAAACTTAAAACATAAAACAATTGCAACTTAACCTCGTTCATTCAGAGATTTAAAACTGGACTTTACCCGCCTCACACCCGTATCACACCGGAGGACAGCTTAGGCTCCTTGATGATGCGCTCATTCAGATTATGATCAGTTAGCAACTGATAAGTCCAGTGAGAGTCCCCTCTGAACAATTACACCACAGGAGCAACTAGGGTTTGAAACTCAATTAAATGAGTATAATCTGTCATTAAAAGCGACAGATTCAAAACTATACTTTTCAGATCCAATTCATATCTGTAAAGTATTGTCACCAAAAATTGTCGCCTTTTAGATCTGCTAGTTGCCACTGTCAATGCCTCGTACCAAGACATCTCTGCACTTGGAGTTTCTTCTGGTATCATATAAGCTTACCGATAACCTTGAAGGCGGTGGGTATGGCTTAGTAGTAAAAGCGTTTGCTTACCAAACCGAAGGTCGAGAGTTCTATCTTCGATATTTTTTTTATTTAGGCAGGTTATTTAAAATTTATCCCTCACTCGTCAAAATTCAGTTATAGCCTATTTATTGAAATTAGTGGTAGACGAATGTCGTTACGAAAAGACCACCCATTCATTGTTGAATTTTTATAATAAGTAGATGATGCATTTATGTCGAGATGTAGTCAATGATGTTGGCGGTTCAACACTTTGCATGCAGCGCTTAGTCATATGTTATATGGTAAGCATCATAGAATCCACAGATGAAATTTCTGCATCGTTATAACCATCTGTCGATATTCTGCTGTATGTGTTGCGCAAAAAAGACAAAAGACCGAGGACTAAAAGACGCAGCAATTGTAAGTATTATATAACGAGACATTTTTTTGATTAATTTCTTAATCTTTCTTCAATAAGATCGTATTATTATCCCGACGCTCCCGAGGCTTGGAATATTTGGTTCTAAGAAGCGGCTCAACCCCAAAAATGATCAAGGTTACATACTCGTATATATCCATTTATCAGCACTGTCATTTAATGCATTTACCTTCCATATACTCTAGCTACGTAAAGAAAACATTATTTATTCCTAAGCTCTTCGATTAATGGCCTTTATTTCATAAGAAACATTTGTTAAATTAAAAAAAATTGTTAGTATGTAAATAAATAAAACGTATATTATTTGGTATTTACAAAGTCCACACATCTCTTGCAATTACTTCTAAAACGTGAGCTACTCTGCAATAAAGGGAATATTAGTCTCAGGTGAGTGTTGGCAGCAGCACATTTACCCTTACAGGTGATTATCATATCGTCTGGCGGGGATCAAAGAACGACGCCAGGAACATTACAATTAACGCCAAGAACGCTCTCGTACACAAGTGATGTATCAAGTACCTTAAGAAGCTTCTGAAAACTCTATATTATACACGCGAAGTAGCATTAAAGTATCAAAAAACGAAAAGGACCATACACATTATGTAATAAATTATATTACACTTAGAAAAGAATGATTAACAACTGATATACGTAAAATTAAAAAAAAACTTATAGGGAAGTAGAAAGCAGGATAGATGGAGCTTAATGGAGATACCACATAATACTCGTATTATATGACTCTTATAAAAAAATTGGAGAAAAATAAATGGCAGTTGCTGGTATCAAAATCGCGGCATTGTGCGACCATGTTCATTTCATAACCCGACTTTGGTCATTTGGCCAATCGCTTCGTCATTAGAGGCAAGAAGTTATCATGTAGTGTACAGGGAGCAGTAAAAAAGCTGACGGTCTTAAATCAAGACAACGACGAAAACCGTCAGCTTTTTTGCCACTCCCTGTAAAAAAAAAACAATATATGTTTGTATATTTAGAAATATATTATTATTAATCATTCTTGTTTTACCGTTTCCGTTTTTGCAAGGAAAAAATAATTATCTTTGCCGGCATAAAATAAATATTTCCTGAAAGTTGCGGATAAGATCGGACAAATTATTTAGGAATGCATAAAGGACAAACACATAGATACAAATTGATTTATATATATATATAAAGATTATCCAATAGAAAATCTATATATATATAAAAAAAAAAAATTTGATTAAAATTGTTACACTTAGTCCTGAGCAACGCCGGGTACAATGCGCTTGTATCAAATATTACTGTCAGACGAAGTATTTATTATAATTAAGATTTCATATAAATTAATTTTATATAAGTCGACTCAGAACGAACGGCTTCTCGCGCTTCTTTTATACCACTATTAGCTTTTTGGAGTATTTTAGTTTGTAGAGTGTTTTTTTTAATATAACCAAAATCTAGACTGTAAGAATAATAAGTAATAACTAAATTGCGCATTATAAAGCGATTAATAAAACATTCTCAAACAAAATAGTGTTTTTAAAACTTTGCGAATTATAATATTTTATACGTGGAATATTTGAACAATTTCGCATGCAGTCAGGTGTAATTTATGCATTTTAATGTGAATTTATTAGTTTTAAGTATGCAGATGCGATAATTATTTCATCAAATTAAGGCTCAGGTTAATGGTAACAGGCAACTCTTTATGGCTGTCTAGACATGAATCGATTCAAGATACGGAGGAATTATTATATATATATTTTATAGTGGTTTTAATATTAAAAAATATGACTTAGTAAATCATGTAAAGACCGGGTCGTCAACCTTTTTATGTCTAGCGCCCACTTTTGCCTATTTTTCATCGTAAAATTTCCCTACCGCCCACCAACCTCGATATATTTCAATTTAGTATATGGGTGGAAATTTTTTTAGAAGGAATGTAGGAGATTTGAAAATCTAAAAAAATCGCCCACCGCCCACCTCGGAAACCCGTATCGCCCATTAGTGGGCGGTACGGACCAGGTTGACGACCCGTGCTTTAAATAATGCGCAAATAAATATTGGAAGTTGGCCAAAAATGGAAAGGTCAGTTGCTTACCGCGTGTCATCGTTGGTTAAGTTCAGCCGCCCCTTTGAATCAAATGATCCACGCTTTGGCAAAACCACCATTTTTTTTAGTACTGGCATTAATGTTGTATTTATATTAGATTATTCGCTCAAGTCTTCACTTGACCAATACGACTAGGAAAAATAAATAAATACGTTATATTAAAAATCATTAAATAAAAGTAAATAATAAATAACATATGCCTTTCTACAGTCTGGATCGCTTCCAGAAATATAAATATAGTCTTGCCATCTCCCTAATTCACAGACACTTGTCGAACATCCATACACGGTTAATATATGTCGACCAAGAACTGGCAGCTTCCATAGTTCCTTCCTTAATGCCACCGGTAAGCTATGGAATGCTCTTCCAGCGTCTGTGTTTCCTCCTTCCTACAATCTGGATCTCTTCAAGAAACAGATAAATATACACTTGCAATCTCCCCAACCCACACACAAACACGAACACAACACACGTCTCCCGCATGCAGCGTCCAGCCTCCCAAACTGAACGCCATAAAATGCACTGGTCTCGACTAGATGTGCTCTCCTACATTCGATTGCATAAAAATACATTGTTATTAATATAATTTGAATTAAATCCAATTCAACTATTTAAATAATTTGCATGGTGTGAAATTTTTTTTTTTCTTAAAAAATAAGACATGATAGAACTGTTTACTCATAACATAATTCTGAAAAATTCTCCGAGATTTCGTTTCTTGTTATTTCTTCAGTACGAGAGAATTCTCTTTTGCTTAGTCTACATTGCAGAACTGGCGTTGTTACTAACTAAACGACATTGGTGCACTGCTGAGCAAAATTGTCACCAGGGATGTGTAAATACCGTTAAAAACTTACCGGTTAACAATTAAGCAGATAAACAATATAAGCATACATATGACATAACGTTAATAATAAGAGTATGTCAATTTTCTTGGAAAAATAGTTTTAATTGACTTTAAATCGAAAAATAGTCCATCACTTTTTTTTGGTTACATTATTGTTATTTTTTTACGTAAAAACATACAAGAGAATACCGACAACTCAGAAAAATAATTACTCGCACAAAATCCTGAAATTTATAATTATTCGAAAATTGTTAGTTCATACGAAAGTTTTTTTTTCTAGCTTAAAGAAGAAGGTTTAAATTCTAGCTTTCATTAAAAAAATATTTTTGAACGAATTTTTGTGCAATTTGAGTATATTTTCCCACAACAAATCCTGTGCCTCACAGAGTTTATCAGCATATGTTAATTAAATCTAGAGACGATGTTTAATTCTAGCAGGTGTTTCAGCAGAATCAACGTAACACGTTTTCCAGGGGTCACCCATCTAAATACAAGCCACGCCAAGTATTGCTTAACATTGAAGATCTTCTTCGTAGTAGTATCAATCCGGTGGATTGGTTTGCAGCAACAGAATCTTGCATCTCGATCTCCATTCCTCTCGGTCCTCCGCAACACTTTTCAGCATAAGCGCTACAATTCATGTCCTCGAATACTTGCTGTAAATACTCCCGTCTAGAGCGCCCTCTACAGTTTCTACCCTCAACCATCCCCTCCACAATATCGTGAAGAAGACCATCGTGGCGCATGATGTGACCAATCCATCGGGTTCGCCTCTCTGAGATGGTTCTTATTAGGTGCCTATCTTCCTTAATTATCCTGAGAACCTCATTGTTCGTGACGTGGTCTCTCCAGGAAATTCCGAGAATTCTTCTGTACGTCCACATCTCAAAGGCATCTAGACTTTTTTTATCACTTTCAGATAAGCACCATGTCTCACAGCCGTACATTAAGATGCTCCAAACAAGTGTTTTGGCAAGTTGCTTGCGGAGCCCTATAGAAATATTCTTTGACTCAAGAATTTTGGCTTTTTTATTGAAAGCTAGCCTTGCTTGATGTATTCGACTGTTGACTTCTCTTTTTGTTCTGCCATCTCAGGTGATCGTACTTCCAAGGTATACAAATTCTTTTGCATCTTTTAGGGGTACTCCTAGCATTGATATGTTAATTTTCTGCTGCTCATTGCGGCTTACTCTCATGACTTTGGTTTTTGTGCTGTTTATCTTCATATTGTAGTTGGAATTAAATATGTTTTCCATGGATGTCAGCGCTTCATTGAGTTCATCTTCAGTTTCAGCAATCAGAGCAATGTCGTCAGCGAACCTTATCATATCAATCTTTTGGCCATTGAAGATCTAATGAGATATAATTAATAATCAAATGGTCATTAGCTACTACTTTTTCAAACTTCGTTATTCCGGTAAAGATGGCGTTAACGTCGGTATCCATTTTAAACGAACGCCGCCGTTACACATGTAACGCATAACGAATGCCCTCGGTCCGTTACCACCCGTTTCTCATCAGACCGCCGAGCAAAATATGAGAAGCTTAGGTCGGGACATTATTTATTCTGTAATGAGATTGCACCGAGTTTGGACCATTTAAACCGTACGTACACTAGCCTCGTCTATTTAAAAAATATGACGTTATTTACCACCTCTAATGGAAATTTAAAACATAAATAATCGTTTTTTTTTATATACTCAAATAATTTGTACAAATTATAATGTTAAATTAATTTTAATTAAAAAATCAAAACTAAATATTTTTAATTTATTAATTTTCTAATTAAAATTAATTTAAAATTATAATTATGCACTTTCACCAAGTATTGACAGTTGATAACCCTAATATGTACAAAAACAAATATTATTGAAAAATAAATCAAATTTAAAAACATGAATTTAATGAAAAAGTTTCGGGATTTGTTGAATAAAATTAAAGAAAAACAAAATATTTATTATTCATAATTATCAATAATGTGGAATATAATTAAATATTTTTAATTTATTAATGTTGATTGTACATTATTTAAAAATATAATTATGCTGTTACACCAATATTTACCTGTTAATAACCTTAATGTAAAACTAATTTGTCGAATCTTAATAAATAACCTTACAGTTTATAACAAGTGCCATCTATAATACGTATTAATAATAAAAGACGTGTTAATTTATTGACTCGACAGGTGGTCCAAATGTCGCATATTTATTTTATTTATTTTATTTTATTAACGGCCTAGGCCAATACATACGGTTTTAAAATATAAAATACAATAAATGAAATGGTAAAACAGAACAATATAATAGCTAAGACAATACATTATGACAAAACATGAACATGACTAAAAAAAAACAGATCTAGTACATTAGTAGAGGGATCTGCGAAATGCTGGAAGGTCCACCCCGAAAAAGTCCAAGTCACTAGAGTAGTTAACCAGTCTACACATTCTTAACATAGGAGAATAGAATCCGTAGTTGGTTTTGGATGTCCTTACATGTAGCAGGTCACTGCCTCTAGGGAACCGGGAGGGAACATTGAACGTAATTTCCTGCAATAATGTCGAGTCATCGATTATGGAGTTCATAATTTTAAAAATAAACAGCAAGTCAGTCACTGTTCTACGTCTAAATTTTATTAAAGTGAACATGTTAGCAAAGGTTTGTGGTTCGTATTTAAGCGTCTGCCGTATATTTTCTCAGATTTATTGACGCGAGACATGTTATATATGATGATGCTTTCAGTAAAAAAATTTTTTTTTTTATTTCCTATTCCTACTAGCATATATTTTCTTATTTTTATGTTTGTTCCGTCACCTGAAGCAAATGATTACAACAAATTGCCGCCAGATAATTATTTTTTCTCTCATTGATTATGCATTTTCTTGAGACATCTTTGCACATTAATCTCCACCTAGATGCCTATATGGTTTCCAATTGCTTCCAAAGCAAGAGCTCTGTAAAAAGATCATATTAATCAGCATTTTTAAGGAGATTAGATGAGATGGATTCCATCAATATTATATGTATATTCATTGGGATTTATTCATTTAATTTATTCACACTTTCATTAAACTCAATAGTATTGAAATAAATCAATGTCTTTTGGTGCGAAAACCTCGAACAAAAAAATATTTCATTCAGTTCAAATGATCTATCACGCTGAAAACAAAGATGTCCCGCCTTTACAGTTGAAAACTGACAGAGACTCATGAAAAATGGGCCCTTTCATAACAGTTTCAGTTGCTAATTGTTTTTATAATTGATATTTGCATTTCTGAAACTTGTCTCTTCAATATTTGCAGACTTCATTACGGCTAGATATTCAAGCATAGAATATCTTACAAAGTTTATTCCGAATTAAGTTTTGCGATGTTAAGTTATTTATGTCTCGTAATTTAATTTGCAACGCAAGTTTGTTTTGGAATCATAAGTGAAACTTGTTTTCTGTTTTTCGTGAAATTTGTACAACTTTATAATATTTGAATATTTCACCACAGAAACAACAAACAACGAGTAAAGTTTATTTGCAGACATCTCAACTTATGTTTCAATAGTTTTCTTTGAGAATTTGATTTAAATCTAATTTTATAATACAACTAATTGATGTCATCATCATTAGCATGTGTCCGTCCTCTGTCAAAAGTAAGCCTCCCGCATGAATCCTCCATCGTTCTCGATCCTCCGTCATCTACCAGATGGCAACTGCCGCTATTCTTCTGATGTCGTCAGTTCATCTTGGAGAGGGTCAGCAAACGCTCCATTTGCCAGTTCTTGGACGCCAATTAACACTTTTTTTCCCCATCAATCGTCGTTCAAATCAATTTGACAGATTTGTTCTGCCCATTGCCACTTAAGTCTGCCTATTCGTTGTGTAGTCTCCTCTACTATTTAGTTCTTATTCGAATATTCTCATTTCGGATTATATTTTTTTTAGAGACTCCGAGCATAGATTTTTCCATGGTACGTTAGGCGTCTTTTATGGTGAGACTTGCTGTTAGATTCCACGTCTCTGCGCGATAAGTTAATACTGGAAAGGATGCATTGGTTAAACGCCTTAGATTTAAGATATTGCGGGATTTTACTTTGATTTTTTAAAAAATCGTTTTATGTTATTGATTTGTACACAGATTAAATAATTAAATTATTTTTATTATGTTAATTTATATTTCAATTCGAAACAAATACTCAAAATAAAGAAAACAAATTATATGTGTATCTTGAATAACAAAAAAAAGTTTTAAATTAAATTAACTTTAGAATTATAATACATTTGGAACACATACAGTAACAAATGCGGGTAACCTTATTTGGAATGTTTAATGATTTTTCAATTTCAATTTTATTTATTTCTTTCAGAAACATTACAAATACAAATATATTTCATACGATCCTGAAATAAGATGTAAGAAAAAAAAAACAATTAGGTATTTACTATTATTAACAATAATTATTAAAAAGTCCCGAACCTTTTTTAAATTTATGTAAACGCATGCTCTAAGAGAGCACACCCGGTCAAGACCAGTGCACTGTATGACGCTCAGCCAGGGAGGCTGGACGCCTTGCAAGCGGGAGATGTGTGTTGTGTTCGTGTTTGTGTGTGGGTTGGGGAGATTGTAAGTTTATATTTATCTGTTCCTTGAAGAGATCCAGATTGTAGGAAGGAGGAAACCCAGACGCTGGAAGAGCATTCCATAGCTTACCCGTGGCATTAAGGAAGGAACTTTGGAAGCTGCCAGTTCTTGGTAGACATACATTAACCGTGTATGGATGTTCGGCAAGTGCAAGAAGAGTTTGTCGGCTGTGATTGGGTGCAGGAGGAATTAGTTCTTTAAGTTTCAAAGAGCAGCAACCGTGGTTATAACGGTAGAAAAGACTAAGAGAACCACCTTACGTCTGTGTTCCATTGATTGTAGATTAGACGTAAGGGTAACATTATTTATCAAACGAATTGCTCTTATTTGAACTGAAACAATTAAGTTTAGAAGGTATTTTGGGGCTCCAATCCAAAGGTGACTGCCGTATTCAAGGATAGGTCAGATTTGTCCTTTATATAGGAAGAAGAAGTTGTTTATCGTTGAAATACCGACGTGTTCTATATAATACACGTAGTTTTTTGGAAGGGAGACTGGCAAGCTCGAATGATGTTATACTTTTTTCTGATTCTGATGTAAATAAATACAGGGAAAGTCCATATCGAATTATGACATCTCGTTTTCACGGTGCCATTGAGAGTTATTCTGCGTTACGTTACATTACATTACGTGTCACATCGCGTTACATGTACCTTGCTTTTTAGGCTTTGTTTTTTTACGTTCGTACAGCTTTTATGATGACAACATGTTAAGTGATTTATGAGTACTTGATCTTACGTGAGTGAAGATGTGAGAATGTACTAAAATAAATAATTTATAGATAAATAATAAAAAATGTATTTTATAGGTATAAACATTATGTTGTGTTTTTATGTACTGCGAAGCATAAGGCGGCGAGTATGGTTTAATGGTAAAGCGTTTGCTTACCAAATCGAATGTTGTGGGGCCGATCCGCGAAGAAGATTAAAATAAAAATGATTCTTGATTAATTATTAACTCTATCAATATCACCCGTTGGTGTGAATTTGATCCCTCACTCGTAAAATACCAGTCATAGCCTATTAATTTAAATTGATGGTAGATGAAAGTTGTTCCCCAAACAACATGCATTATTAGTGAAATCCTGTTTAAAATTGATGATGCTTGAATGCCAGGCTCTAATATGTGACGTCGGCGAATCAAATTTTCACATGCTGCGTTTAGATTTTTGCAAAATGGTAAGCGTCAATATGCACAAATGAGGTTTCTTCACTACCATCTCTCGGTATTCTCCTGAATGTGTAAAACTTATTTAAGCCCTTCTTTCTTATTTAATTAGCATATATATTTTTATTTTTTTCTCAATAATAGCTTCATAAAGTATAACTTTAATACATTCAATATATGGAGAAGAATATACAGGCAGAAACATAAATTCGGTATCTTCTATGTAACTAACTACTCATACATCGACGACATCGTCAAGAAACCTCGCGTGGTTAACGAGTCTAAAATAAAATATAATGCATTTTCTTATTCAATCTTGTAAGTAATTAGCAAGACAACTCACACAACACTTTTTAAAAATATTTTTTGTACATTATTCAAATGATACATAAAAAAGAGTGAATTCTTGTCTTAGTTATTTTTAGTAGAATATTGAAATGAAGCAGTTAGTAATGAAAATGTAAGGTTTAAAGACTTCTATTAAAAAGTATTAATTTTGAATAACTAAAACGATAAATATACTCGTGAATCATACATTTAATGTCTTGACTTAATTAATCGGAAAAACAAAAAAATTACCTGTTTTTATTGGTGTAACTTTCAGAAGTTTCCTAATCGACATCAACCGCGACAACGTTCACCAAATTAGTGAAGAGTTTTTCTTATTTCGGTCCAAAAGTTTGGCGCTCTTTCTTTTCTTGGACTTAACCTATTAACGAACTTTACGGGTCGAAATTAAGATTTAGGGCGCGAAAGAATTCTAAAGTTTGCAGAGCAAAAAAATAAAATAAAGTACCGTTTGTTGCCTAGAAAAGCAGCTCGCTTTTCACTTCAGAAACTAAAATATAAAAAATGTTTGCTTAGCTTTAATACAATTTAAGCTTCAAATCAGTCAATTTAAGAAGTTAACATTGTTGATTATCACATTAATGGCTTAGGCGTTACAGGAGGTTAGAACCTTTGGGTTGAAGCCCCAAAATATCTTCTTGATTTTATTAACTTGGTTCAAATAAAAGCAATTCATTTGATAAATAATCACACATGTACGTCTCACCTGCACTGGAACATAAAGGTAAGATTATTAATATAAATATTTATTTATTTGCCTTGTTTTAACATGTGATTCATGTAAGATAAGTTCTCTATTAGAAGACTGCAGTTCCGACTAACACGTAGCCTTTCTCAACACTTCCCGTGTTAAGAGATAACTGAGCTGTGATAGTACTTTGCAAGTGGTCTAACCCATTTTTTGTAGGAGAGGGGCTGGGGGTGTGTCTTTTAGGGAATGATAAGATAGGGAGACAAATAGTGTTGCAAGAATGAAGAAAAAAACTTATTCTATTATTATAGGTAAGATTGTATCATTTAGTCTATTCTACCGTTATACCAACGGCCACTGCTCTTTAGAACTTAAACCAAACCTTTTGCGTAAGATGATTTTTTTTTTTTTTTATGTAAACGCATGCAGGAGAGCACAACCGGTCAAGACCAATGCACTCTATGACGCTCAGCCAGGGAGGCTGGACGCTGCATGCGGGAAACGTGTGTTGTGTTCGTGTTTGTGTGTGGGTTGGGGAGATTGCAAGTGTATATTTATCTTTTTCTTGAAGAGATCCAGATTGTAGAAAGGAGGAAATACAGACGATGGAAGAGCATTCCATAGCTTACCGGTGGCATTAAGGAAGGAACTTTGGAAGCTGCCAGTTCTTGGTCGACATATATTAACCGTGTGTGGATGTTCGGCAAGTGTAAGACGAGTTTGTCGGCTGTGAGCGGGTGCAGGACGAATTAGTTCTTTAAGTTCCGAAGAGCAGCGACCGTGGTTATAACGGTAGAAAAGACTAAGAGAACCAACCTTACGTCTGTGTTCCATTGATTGTAGATTAGACGTAAGGGTGTCATTGTTTATCAAACGAATTGCTCTTCTTTGAACTGAGTCAATTAAGTTTAGAAGGTATTTTGGGGCTTATTAATTATTGATGAAAGTATATAAGAAGTATAATAAATAATTGTCATAATATTGAACTGTTTTAATATATATTTTGTTATATTCAGCTACAAAAAAAAAATATCCATCGATAGTATTGGAAAAGCAGATTTTTTCTTTTATCTAGGGTGCACGTATTCCGTTCGTTTTTTGTCGTATGCGAAGTGGTACTTTATTATTTTATTTTGTTGACAAAGTAGCTGCGTCCGTCGGGGCCCATTCTTTCGCATGTGAGAACCGCCTTGAGATATTTGCCATTTAAATATTTCATTCACCCGGGAAATTGAGAAAACGTATAAAGTTTTAGAAAGGTAGAAAATCCAACATATCACCTCTCCAGTATACATCCTTGTACTTGTATAACACTAAATGTTTTACAGCATTTTTACTTGCTATTGGAAGTGATATCTTTATTAATTATAAGTTGAGGTATACATGATGTATTATGAAAAAAAAGCGCATTATTTGGGAAGTATAGATTTTTTGATATTTTTATGCAAGCACATATAGAAGAATACCGACAGATGGTGATTGTGATGCTGAAAGTCTCCCCTGTGCATTCCATTACGCTTACCATATTATATATGTCTAAGCGCTGCATGTGACGTGTTGATCCTCCACAACCAAAATTTTTCGCAACATCCAATTATTACAGGATTTCAATATGAAGGGGTGGTGCTCACGGGACGACTTTCATCTACACCAATTTTGATTATTTCGATTTTGATCAAATTCACACCAACTGGGATATTTATAGATTTTATTTTTATTTTGTCGTGGATCGATCCCACGACGTTTCGGTTTGGTAAGTAAATATTGTAACCACTTAGAAAGATCTGTAAAAATAATTAAAACCCTCCAAAAATTAAGACGACCGACTGCGTTGGAAGGGCATACCCGTCATCACATTTCCAGTCCAGTCTTACTGCGCCGCCATGTATTCTTCTTCTTCGTGCCAGCGACGTCAAATTATTTTTTCCCAGTATCTGGCAACATCGATTGCTCGTGTGTTGCCCAGCATTAGGTTCTGGGATGTGCATCTTGTTGGGCACATGGAGCAGGATTTTAGGTGTGAGGCGGTCTGCAGGTCTCCACAGTCGCACAATAGTGTCTCTCCCTGCCGAACAAAATGCAATGTATTGTCGCGTCACAATAAAGTCATATGCTTTAGTTTCACGAAAAAACCGCGTATCATAAACGAGGTATACGTCCTTCATCGTTATCAACCCTCTAGCCCCGAAGTAATACTCCAGGCTTTTTCTGTGTCCGCGACTGAAGAGAGAATTTAAATAAAAGCATTGGGAGACCGTATAAAACATCCTAAAGCATGATACAACGTTCCTGAGAGATATTCTCAACGAAGATTTTCAGGGTATATTTCAATCGTGGAAGACACGTCTTCGCAAGTGTATTGATGCAAGTAGAGACTTTTTGAAATATTTTTTTGTATTAGTACAGATGCGATCAATAAATACGTTTTTTTTTCTTCAGAAAATGCTCATTGAGATTGTAATAGACTACGAATTACACTTCGGCCGGCCGTACAGTGGCGTCGCGCTGCTCCGGAGAAAGGCGGCCCTGCTCGACGTGTCGGTAGTGTTGTGTAGCAGTGCGCGTATTGATTTATATTTTCTTTCTATTCTGTTTAATTAAATTTTTATTTTTTTCTGCATTTGCTTAGAATTAATGTATATAAAATTTTGATTATGGCACTAGTGACTGAATAAATAAATTTGTTCATTATTATTGTTATTATATATTCTACAAATGCAAGGTCTTATTATATTAAGCAATTACGTGCAAATTCATTATACTATGTTTTATTTACATTTATGTAGTAAGTAATTGCACGTTCATATTAAGTACAATTTAGTGGCATAAATAGGGACATTTAATTTCGCACGACTGTTTATTCCCTTAATTTAATTTCTCATCCTTTAATTACACGCTTCAAGAGAAGAAATAATAAATTCAGCGACTTACTAAGCCAGTTTACTATTTCAAAGAACGTAATAAAATTTCAGTCCCAAGAAAACGTCCAGAAAATATGTTTGTGCGACCATTTAAATTGTGTGTTCAATGGTTAAGAAGAAAATAAATTTACTTACCCTTAGAAAATTGTCATTTTTTGTACCTTACAAATAAAAAATATTCAAATTGTTTTTTATTATTATTCTATTTATATTGAATATATTTTAAAAAAAGATTATTTTATTAAGCTTTGTATTCGGAAGAGAAAATACTAAGCTTTGCACACACTTTTATCATTAGATCACAGAAGTCAAGCAACGTTAAACGCCGACCAAAACATTAATAAGTTACCGCCAGTTGCTTACCGCGTGTCGTTGGTAAGATTGAAACACTCTGCAAGAGAAAATATTGTTGGCTTCTACGGTGTCAAGTTAATCACCCAATCTCCTTAAAAAATTCGATGAACAAATCATTATAATTTACATGAGATACTACAGCTGCTGTTTCTTCAAGTTTCAGGAGTCCTGTCCTAAAGGTCTTTTTGAACCGTTTCATTATGTTTCCAGTTGATATTTTAGGTTTTAGATTTTTACGTCTTGGAATTAGGCATGGATAATGAAAGCTGATATAACTGTGTATCAGCAATTTGTGATGGTCTTATGCTCCAGGTATGGAGCGGATATAGAAAGTAAACATGCATAATACCGAGAAGGTCAAACTCCAAAAGTTCGCGATTTGAATCCCGGCGTCTGCTGATTCTATTTCTCCGATATTGATGTGAGAAATCTCATAAAGATGATATTTGCTGTAGATTTGTATGTATGTATTAATTTGTTAAAAAAGTACACTAAATCTGGAGATGTCTTAGACAAGACATGGATAATGTCAACCGACAGAACAGAGTGTTGAAATTTGTAATCACATGTTCTAGATATGAAACGGATAAGAGAAGAGAAAAAATATTTTAAAAAAAAAAACATGTTATTTGAGGTCAAAAGAGTATTTAAAAATTAAACCAAAAATAATAAGCAAAAATCATAATATTATTCCCCAAAAAAATAAACCTTTTTGATGTTAATTCAAAAAACATCTGTTTTGTTGGCAATAAAATTTAAGTGTCGTTAAAATAAAACCAGAAATGGTCACTTTTTTGTCTTTGAAACTCACCCCAGTGGAAAATTACCATTATTTGAATTTTTGTACAATAAACCGCAAAATGTATACATATATTTTTTTTATGTTAAGTTAAATATATCATCATTGTTTGGATATAGGTTAGACATAGTCTTAAGTAAAATGTTGTTGATATTTATTTAATATTATTATTATATCAGTATTTGTATAGCGCTCTTTTATGACCAAATGATCATTCCAAAAGCGCTTCTTTGCCTCTCTGAGTAAAAAGGTGGGTCTTTAGTCTGCTTCTGAAGGATGCCTCCGCTTTAAGCTCTCTTATGCTTTCCGGTAGCGAGTTCCAGGCCATTGGTGCCGCGTAGCTGAAAGCCCGATTACCAAAGACCGTGCTAGGACTACCTCCCGTCAGCTGCAGGGTGCTTCTATCTTGAATATGGATTGAATCATGAATTATTGAAACATGCATAATTAAAATGCAGTTTAATATTGAGTTTCTCTCATGAAAAAAAAACTCTATTTTGTAGTGGCATTTTTTTATTGTATAAATTATTCTTTCAATAATGAAATAACAGTTTTATAAAACATTGAAAAACAAGTAAAACACATGAAGAAAATACATGAAAAATATGCATAGTAAATATGAAAATGTCAAAACTGAAAACAATCCCTCAGTGCATAATAAACGTTATTTTTTATATACGTGTATCTGTTATTTTCGAATTCAGGGTTATTTAAAAAAAATTCAAACTGAAAAAGTGGATTGATAAAATACAATTAGGATCCTATATCAGGATTTTTAATACATTAAAAAATTCTATGCTTTGTTGAAATAAATGGATGCAATTTATTTGTATGCAAAACAAATGAATATGTCACGTGATTGAATATAAGCCTTTTGATTTGCCAGTTGGAATAAAGTGCATGTGGAATATTTTAAAAATTCTCTTTGGTGTCAAACATTCAAATTTTATTGCAACTGCTTGATTACCACATATATATGTCTAAATTCCAATTCTTGCAAAATGAATGTATTTATTATTATTACCTCCTTCTTTGTGCCAGCGACGTCAAATTATTTCTGCCAAGTATCTGGCAACAATTATAGCCCGTGTGTTGCCTAGCATTAGGTCTTGAGGTGAGCAGCTTGTTGGGCAAACAGGATCTTAGGTTTGCATTACTCCGCAGTCGCAATGGCTTGCCCTGCTGAAGAATTCCCCACCGCTCGAGGTTGTCCTTTGTTCTACCAACTTTGGTTCTTAATCTGTTCAGGGTTTTCCAGGTCCGCCAGTCAAGGTTCTTGCCAGTTGGGAGGCCTTCCTTTGGAGTAATGAAATCCGTTATAACCAATGGCTCTGTTCTTCTGAATTAAAATAAAATTTATTCTTCCAGCACTCACTTACAACTGACACACTAATTTTATACTTTCTGAATATCCATACACTAATAAATATGCATTTATAACCTCCCCATCTTACACACAAACAAAACACATGTTTTACGCGTGTAGCGTCTATTTTTCGTGACTGAGCGTCATAGAACCCACTAGTTTCGACCCGTTTTGCTCTCCAGCATACACTTTCATTAAAAAGGAAAATTAAGTATGATGTCATTTGCCTCTGAATACAATGCATTTTTTCGGCCCAATCAAAAGTAACTACCTCAGCCCTATCAGGCATTCAGACTTTGTGGACACTATTTTTTTTATTCTTGTACTATTTTTGCTCGTATTTTTGTCGAAAGAATCTAATTCCATCTCATATTAACTCGTGGATGTGATTCTAACCACTTTCTTGAGTTCTTTCTCGTAAGCAAATCGTTGCAGTAGCCCCAAATTTTCATAAATTACTCCTATTGGACGTTCTGGATCAGTTGCTAACCGATCATAATCTTAATTTTAATTTAGTATGATGCGGGTATGAGGCGATTAAAGTCCAGTTCAGTTAAATTAAGAAGTTTTTTATGGCTGAAATTCGAAAACTTTACATTTCTCAATCATTGTATTTACAAACTTACTGAATAGTCCTTATGTGATTCTATATTCCATGCTTTATTTGTTCAATTTTCAATTTCAATTTATACATTTTTCAACCCTTAATGAAACATTACAAACTTGAACAACTCAATTCGTTTCTGAAGTACAATATGAAATAATCGTAAAATAAAAATACAATATATACAAATACATCTATATGTATTTGTATAGAAGTACCTATGTACTTATGATTAATTACTAAGATCAAAGCGATAAAGACATTATTCCTCCAAAGAAACTAGTGGAGTTCATGTCTGAATTGGGCCTCCCTTACGTGAAATATATCAACATCCGAGGCGATTTGGTTAAACAGTATGATCCCCCTCCCAAGAGACATAGTCTCTGGCAGGTTACTGTTACTCTTTGAGAGAGCGAACAATCTGTGCCTCCTTATTCTCAGATATTTATCGGGGACACACAAACCGATGTTAATTATTGGCAGTCGTTATTCAGAAGACAGTCACACAAGATCGCGAATTTATAATAAATGAACAGAAATGTTCAGCAATGGAATGAAACGCAGCGGAGCTTTAAGCGCGTTATACGGTGGCTAGATAGCTGGCATGTATGGCATTCGAGTCACGGCATAATTGGATATGTCCCTCTACTGGATTTAGCTTCATTGCAGTCGTGGATGGTCAGCGAAATTCTCGCGTCATTCAATATGCCAAAGCGCAACGCGAAATTACGTCATTTGCCGGATGAGCAAAAAGAAACTGGTGTTATTTATATTTTTAGCTTTCACTTTGAAATATATTTCAATTATAAAACATATATATGCATCCTTTCTTGTTGTAACATGAATCACACTGAGAATTCTCAATTTATTCATTTGCTGGAACACTACGTTTACGCTTTCGGTTAACACACTACTCCTTCTACAGAATACACCCGTAAAAGAGGTTGATAATTTTAAATATCTCGACTCTGTGATATCCTTAGACGCCAAAACACCTTGGAGCATAGAATAAACACAGGATGGCTGAAATGGAGGTCTCTCTCTGGGGTTTTGTGTGATAACAAGATTCCAGTTTTTTTATGTAAGCACATACAGGAGAATACCGACAGATGGTGATAGTAATTCTAAAGTCTCATCTGTGGAATTCTATGATGCTAACCATGGTGTATATGGCTAAACGCTGCATGTGCAGTGTTAATCCGCCAACGTCTTAGACTACAGCCCGAGATTCACGCATCATCCTTTATTATTACAGGAGTTTACTATGAATGGGTGGTCTTCACGGGTCGACTTTCGTCTACCACCAATTTTGATTAATAGACTATATATATATAATCGTGTCGGAAACAACAGGGTCAGATCCTGTCTGCCCAGAAGTGGGCGACGTCGATGGCGTTACTTCTGGCCATCATCAGGTCTTCCTATAGATATATATAATAGACTATGCTGACATTTTATGGCTGATGGATCAAATTCACACCAACCGGGGGTATTTTTAAGAGCTCATAAGTCGATTAAAAATCCCCTTTTTTTAATCTCCGTCGGGATCGAACTCATGACCTTTGGCTTACAAAGCAAATGCTTTGACCATTGAGCTATGACCACCGGCAAAAGTTAGGAACAAAGGTAAAATATACAAATCTGCTGCAAGGCCAGCTATTCTCTACGGATCGGAGTGTTGGATCCCGCTGAAACGTGACTTGGATAGGATTCATGTGGCAGAGATGAAGATGCTGAGGTGGGCGGGCGGTGTGACTAGAGTGGACAGAGTTCCAAATGAGCATATTCGGGGCTAATTTCGGGTGGCTTCCATACCTAAGAAGATAAGGGAAAACCGCCTAAGATGGTATGGGCATGTGCCACGGAGAGATGAGGACCACATGTTGAAGAAAGTCCTCAACATACCCACACTGAGAAGAATACCTGGAAGACCACAGGCAACCAGGACTGCAACTATAGACAAGGATCTGAAAACTCAGGGTTTGACCGAAAATGCAACGCAGGACAGATAGACATGGCGAATGTGCACAAGGAGAGCCGACCCCAGATGATGAGAAATGGTGAGGCTAAAGAGGGACAAAATTATAAGAAGGGTTTAGACCTGTGTGAGTTATCTGATAGTGTTGTTTAATTATAAAAAATCATCCATCAATATGTTTTTTAAATATTATAATAAATATGAATCATTGAAGGTTCACACCAATATTCAACAATTAATACACACGTACAAATTCTCAACAACATAAATAAACGACAGACGTTGGTATTCGAACCACCTAATTCAAATCCTAGCATTCACCGCTTATTTTTCTCCGATTTAATGATGCGAGAAATGTCAATGAATATGGCGTTTGCTATTAATGTGTATGTGCGTACCAATTTTATTTTAAATTAATTATTTACATTTAGTAAATAAGATAAATTTCATTTTACAGTTGCGTTATTTTGGTTGAAATATTCGAAACATAATATAGATTATATTACAAAGTTTAATGTTTTCTTTATTATTTTTAAACACCTTGTACGTAGGATTTAAATGCAGATGCCTTCAAAATAAATTCGTAAATGAAAACGTGAAAAGAAAATAAATAAACTAAAGCTTTTGCGGTGCTGATATAAGGATATACAATATATAGACCAACGGCTATAACATTTCGTTAGCGCAGTTCTCATTAATTCACATAATTTAAGCAACATTAGGTACGGAGAAAAACATGGATGGGTCACCGCCTGTTTTTTATCGCGTGGACCTCAGGAGAGTCTCGCGATCTCTTTAAAAAACCACCTGATAAATGAAGCCTCGAATACTACAGCTTTCATCTCTTAGCCAGATCGTCAGGGACCATATATGTTTCCAGGTGGACCTAAGGGTGCAGATACGTCTCCGAACGAACCATGGATATTTTTTTAATTTTTGCAATGTAAATGCATTCAAGAGAACACCGATAGATGGTCATAGTTTTTCTGAAGTCTCATCTTTGGAATTCTATGACGCTTACCATGGTGTATTTGGCTTAACGCTGCATGTGCAGTGTTGATCCGCCATTGTAATAGACTACAGCCCGAGATTCACGCATCATCCTTATTAGTACAGCAATTTACTGCAAATAGGTGGTCTTCACGGGACGACTTTCGCCTACCGCCAATTTTTATTAATAGCTGGCATTTTACGGGTGAGGGATCAAATTCACTTTAGAGTTCAGAAATCGATTAAAAAAAAAATCTTCGTCGTGGATCTAACCCACGATCTTTGGCTTGCAAAGCGAACGCTTTGACCATTGAGCTATACCCGCCGGCGATAGTTGAAACTGATATAACTGAGTGCTTTTAATTTGTCAATGAATGTCATAAACTGTGGAATTCTTTAAGATTTGTTTCTTGTCGATTGTACTCATTGAAAATGGAATTGGTTCGAAAGGTTTGCAATCACTTATTATTTAATTTATGCACAAAAATATCAATATTTTAAATTTATCCAATTACAATTATGCACTTTCACAAACAATTGTCAGTCAATGACCTTAACAATTCAAAAAAAATATATAAATTTACAGCCAACATTATCTTATAGCATATTTCTCTCATTAATAAATCAGAGAAAAATAAACGGCGGACGTTGGAATTTGAACTACAAGCCTTTGCAAGCCAATTTTCATTCTGTACTAAGCGTTATCCTATTGATTCATTGATAAGAGACTCATATAAGATGATTTTTTCTGTAAATTTGTACGTACGTAAATTAAATGTTAAATATTGTAAAAGTTTTACAATTATCTATAAATATAAGAGTATTAAAATATATTCTAAAAATCAAAAAAAAAAAACTATTAAATAACATTGACGTTATGTGTATAGATTAATGTGTATTGTTGAATTTAGATTCACTGCATAGATACTGCTTTTAAGACAAGTTAAGTGACAAAACTTAGTTGGCAATCAGACAGTAAGGTGATATCACGCTGCTCGGTGGGTAGTTGGTCGTTCGGTTGGTTGGATGGTTGGATGGTCACGTCGCAGCCGAGGTTTCCGGTTCAGAGCCGGAAATTGCTTCCCAGTCGTGCGACCTACATCGCCACAGTTATACATATTACAAGCAGTCACACGTGAGAACACTGCGGCTTATGTAATACATAGCCTTATGTCATAAACGTATTATCATTGATACCTGTAAAATATATATAAATTTATTGATACATTCATAGCATATGCTTGGTTTGCAGTAGATTCACGATAAAATTTGATTATTTTTATTTTGCGTGCTTTATTGTCAGATGCAATCATTTTTTGCTGATACGTGGGATGTCTTAAAGACCTTTAATGTGGTATTTTCCCCTTTATTTCCACATCCTAATGCTGTTGACCATAAAGGTTCATCCGCCTTAGGAGGGCATTTACTACCTCCAGGACAATAGAGTGCCCTAACCAGCTTGACCTGATGAGGTTAGCTGGGTGTTAGCTTATTCCGGCCAACATTCGGTCCAAAAAATCTGATCTTTCAAATTATCATCAAGCACAACGCAAATTGTTTTTCTGCGTAAAATTTCGTACAAGAAAAATGATTCATATGAGTTGCCATGGAGATATAAATAAGATGAAAAATGGCCGACATCGGCACGTCACGAGATCTTCCGCCAAAGATGTTGCGCGTCGATGATGTTTAACGAGCGATCGCTAAAGATGCATACCATAATGCACGTTTTGTAGAGAATTTAATGACGATTCTGATGGTGCTAGAGAATGTTCATAAGTTTTATTTTTAAGTGCGATTTTATTGTTTAAAACAAGAGCGACGGTATAGACGTCTTCACTGCACTGCTCGAGACAAAACAACCAAGACAAATAAGAAAAACCTTCAGCCAACAAGATATGCCACCTGGAATGTTCGAACATTACTGCAGAACGGCGCCCTAGACGGGAGTATTTGCAGCAAGTATTCGAGGACATGAACTGTAGCGCTTATGCTGAGCTGAAAAGGTTTGCGGAGGACCGAGAGGAATGGAGATTGAGATGCAAGATTCTGTTGCTGCAAACCAATCCACCGGATTGATACTACGAAGAAGATTGTCAGATAGACGGCTTACGTGCTAGAAGTAAAAATATATAAAAAATACTTAAAATACCATATATTTACTATAATACTTTTGTGTAATAACAATATGGAAGAAATGACTAAGTAAAACTAAAATATTATTTTTATATTAATTGAAATTTGTCATTTGAATATGGAGGAGAAAAGCTTGTATATGTGGGTATAGAAAGTTAGTGTTACCATTGTCGACTTTAGTGCCTGTGGCGCCCTACATATTTTTTTGGTGCCTCTTTTGTTTGTATTTAAAAAATACAAAAGCAAATGAGGCTGCACCCAAGCACCCCGTAACCCATTCGACGGCCCACTTCGCCTCCCCCTTAAACCGGCGCTAAAAACTATTATATTATACAGGTTCATTAACACACTGACATCCTCCTCTCTCACAAGTTATTGAATTGCGTGGTGGCAGGATGAGGAGCAGATTAACAACACAAATACTTTTTCTGAAGCAAATTGACATATTTATTTCGATAACTTAACAAACTTCCGGCCCTAGCGGAATAACATGCCGGGCCGGCCATAATAAGACCTCGCCGCCGTCGGCACACAACTGACTTCACGGCACCGGGCGCCGTGTTCGGTGAAACCCAGCGCTGCAAGTGGCGATCTATGCAATTAGTCCTCCTAACGGCATTACAAAATGACAACACATGCGTGTCCGATAAGCGAACGAAAATAAGAGACGAAAGATTGTATATCGAGGTTTTCGATACCAGTCAGCAAGGGCTATATCATGCTGATGTCAACACATACTACATAATGAGCCAAAAAAACAATTAATTGGCCATTATAACAAGTAAATGGTGTTGTTTGATAGTACGACATTCTTCTACTACCATTTGTTTGATAATTATTCTACATTATATTTTTATTACTAGATTTCAGTTAAATAACTTCTTAGGTTTTAACGGCCAGATTTGATATTGTGGCTTTTGGGTTTAGCCGTGTGTGGCGAACTTCCTTCAACCAATATTTAATTCTAAATAAATCATCAATTCTGAAGAAGACCCCGCAATGGTGGTCGAAATATTGGTTGAAGGAAGTTCGCCACACATGGCTAAACCTAAAAGCCACCATATATATTTCAGTAGTATACTAACAGTGTATTCTTTGTAGTAAATGATTTTGAAATAAATGTGTTTGCATGTATATAAACAACTTTTTATCACATAAATGAGTCTATGCTTGCGAAAAATCACAGAAACATTATTTAGCTTCACTGACATTTGAACATAAGAAAGTGCTCTGTCATAAATTGTACCGAGATCACAATTGAGTTGTTGCGAGAAGCTGCGAAAGATCCTCAAATAAGTGAAAAGCCAAACACGAGTTGACTGGCAAACTTTAGCGAAACTTGGTAATTTCGCGGAAGTAGAAGTCATGGGTAATGAGATGCTCCTCCGCGCTCAAACACTTGCTGAAGAGAAGGTGGGTGTGCAAGAAGTTGGACTTCTGTGAGTTCACAACAACCTGCGGTCCATGGGTCTGATAAAATCCTAAACAGAAATTTTATAAGACGACAAATATAAATAAAAAAACAAAAATAACTTTGTTTGCTTGCTTTAGTATTAATCTTGTTTGTAGTATCAATGTAGTGGATTGGTTTGTAGCAACAAAATCTTGCATCTCGATCTCCACTCGTCTAGATCCTCTGCAATTCTCTTTAGCTCAGCATAAGAGCTACATCTCATGTCCTCGAACATGCTGCAAATACTAGGGCGCCCTCTACAGTTTCTACCCTCAACTATCCCTTCCACAATGTCATGAAGAAGACCATCGTGGCGCATAATGTGACCGATCCATCTGAGATAGTTTTTACTAGGTGCCTATCTTCGTTGATTATGCTAAGAACCACATTGTTCATGACGTGGTCTCTTCAGTTTTAATACTACAGTATATAGTAAGGTTTTTTAAGGTTTATCACGAAATGCTACAATGAACTTCTGAAATTAGCTCAGCAATGAGCATATTTTCTGACTATTTGATGAAGTAATGCCATGATATATGGTATTTAATATCGTTATTCTTATATATAAGTTTTATGTTATATTTACATGTTCACGTGTTGTTCTAAGGATTAGATATAATTACAAAATAAACATTGTAAATAATTTATATCGTAAATATTTTATTTATTCATAAATTAAAACATTGAAAGATATTGTTGAATATATAAATACTTCTTATCTTATTTCATGGATCCCACTTAGCGCTGTTTATTTACTTGCTAGAATATCGTTGTTTCGTAATCAATTAAAGCTTCATCTGTACCCATTGTATAAAAACATACTGATGTGTGAAATTGAGTAAATAATGTACAAAATTATATAAAAAATAGGAAAGTATGAGGGAAAGTAAAAGAAAGCCCTTTAAAAGTTATCTAATAGTGTTGTTATATTAAAAAATTTACCTGTGTGTGACCTGTAAGGTGATATATCTCAAGCCCTCTTTAAAAAAACGGAATAATAAATTCCAAGCGATAAGGAAATTTTGTAAGCAGTCAGAATTGAAAAGTTTTGCCAGAACTGGAATTAAAAACTTTATCTTTAGACGTGTATTATACTGTATGCTGTGCAGCACCCACTCTCATCCGAGAGAAACTCCACCAGCTGACTTCAGGATTCCACACCACTGAGCGGAAAATGGACCAAGTTAATGTTATCTCAACAGTTTAACTCCATTTTTGAATTGAACAGTAGGCTTGACTTTTGCAAACCATGAAACAAAGTGATACTGTACAGTGTACATATTCTGTAAATAAATAGTTTTTTTTAAACTGCAGGGTGTGCACCCTAAAATGTGATATTGTATAATAAAAACCTCCATCATCATCATCACGTCTGCTACTCTAACTGAAGCATATGATCATCACGAGCAGCCCCCACAAAGCTCTGTCAGTCTCCATGGTCCTCGCTTCATCTCATGTCATATCTGCTTTTTGCAGATCCGCCGAGTATATTATATGTAGAGTTCTCAGCGGCTTTCAAGGATGAACTTAAGATTTGAATAATAGACAGTTATAGCTTATGCTCTCCTGCAGCATCCTAATTGTACGTCTAAACCAGGTCCACCTTCACCTCTTGAAAAACTGCAGAATGGAAGGCTGTTTTTTCTGTTCTGTCACCTCTTCATTCTTCACAAAGTCAAACAGTTGTACCCCTAGTATTCTACAAGGGTTTTTACTTTTGCAATTAATTATATGACTGCATTGCTTTATTTACATGCCGAAATTCACAGCCGCAGGGAAATAAAATAAGCCAATCTGGAATAAAAAAAATCCATACGTTAGATTCTCGTTGAAAAATATATCCTTTCATTCATTAATTTTCTTTTGCAGTGCTATTCACAACCCTGGGAATCTTGAATGATTTAACTTTTAAGTTTCAGATATATATACCCGTGCTTGTAGCCATTGTTTCCATTCCAGTTGATAGTTGTGAATCTTTGAGTACTCAATTAAGTTCAACTGCAATAGCGCTCCTAAATGGACTACCTGCACACCTCGATCCTTTCATAACATATTTTTCTTTTTTATTCCATGGTATCAGTTTTCTAGGCCTCTGCGTAGTGTTTTGACAAGTTTTTATGTCTTTATTATTATTTGAATTATTATTTTTTGCATTTTTTCCGTGTATTTTTTCTTATTTGTGAATTTTACTGATCATAAAGTAGCTTCGGTTTTTACCTTTACTGTTGCTACGTATTACCTTCCTCATCAATATGCTCGATCACTAAGCGTATCTGATAATATGTCGCCCAAGGAAAGGAATCTACATAAGATGCGATACAGTAGAGGTATAGTAAAGATCGCTTTGAGTCTCTCATCAAATATTTGCGGACTTAACGTCGAATGAGTGCGACGAGACCGAGAGGGGATGATTTCGTATAATAAAGGCTTTGAACCAAGCACTGTAGAAGCAGCCTTATTGGTAATAATAGAGGAAATCTAACGAGGTACCTACTGATGTTGTGCTGTCTAGAAACGATTCGTTTATATAGTATATATAAATTAAATATTACATTATTTTTTCAATTCCATTTTTAGTCTTTATTTGGAGCATATGGACATCGTGAATTGCCGTTTTTCACAGTTCTTTAAGCTCAGATTAATTATGCTTTGTCCCACAACACCTGTAGTATACCTGGAGGTCTACATGAAAAATAAATTGTTTCCGGGAGCCTCCATCGCAAAGGCGCGCGAACTTGCATAGACTGCGGCTGTAGTAACAGAAAAATATTTGGGTGTTCAGTCATCAGCGTTTTCTTTTAAGGAGATCGGATGATAAGCCTGGCGTAAGCCTATGAGTCCATTCCATATCCGTTCCGTATATATCAGCGAAAAATGCCGCCACTCTGTTAGCTGCTACTTTCAATGCTTCATATCTAGATATCTGTGCACCCGTAAGTCCATCTGGGAACATATATGGTTCCCCACAACCTCCAAGACAAGCTCAAAGACTTAAGGATATCTTGCAATAGTATCCAAGACATATTTTTTGAGTTATTTGTTAATCTGATTTTTTAAGGTGATCGAAAGATTAGCTCGACGCCTTTCCGGTTTGAACAATTTAATACTTGGAACGGCTTAAGCTGACCAACGATACGCCGTTAGCAACAGACGGTGACCCATCCAAGCTGTGGTCGGCGTTCAATGTAGTTAAACTTTGGTGATCAAACGAGAGCCGCACTAAAAATGTAATATTGACGCTAGACAATTAGCAATGTTACAAAAATATGTCATAATTTTGATTTAAGATTCTTTCACTGTTAAAGATATTTCTTCAAACCACTATTATCTAGAAGTATTTTTGTTACTTAAAAAATTAGAAATAATGAAATAAATGAATTTTGACTGAAGAGAAGGGTTCAACGCGCAATTAGTTGTAACCTATTGTTATAACTTTTCCATTAGTTAGTCGTCTTTCATGAAACATTTCAAGAATGTACGCCTTTTAGAGACAATAGAAATATCGTTGGCTTAGATGCATAGTTTGGAATTCGAAGCTATCGGTCATTCTTTAGGGAAATCAGAGGAATGAGAAAATATTTCTACTTAAATATTAGTCTATAAGAGTCAGCTTCACAATGGACTCCACTTTTATTTCTACGAAAATGCAGAATACATTTTTAAAGATGTTTTAACTACTAAATTATTTAAATACTAAGTAAGAACTATATTCCGTTCTTAAAATTACAAAAGGTGAATTTTATCCGTGTTTTTTTTTAAAACTAGTAACGTATTTAAACTAGAAACTAGGTGAAACCGATTTGGAAAAAACGAAAAACCTCACTTGAGAAGTCTAAATAAATGATTAACAATTCATTTTATACATAAATAATGACTTATTTATCAATTCATTTAAATATTTATATACTGCGTAGAATCGTTAACCTTTGTGAGGAATAACAAGAGTGAACAAAGCAGACTTTCATACAATAGTCAGTCAAGATATAAAATTGGACCTAGTTGGAACATTTACTCGTTCTTCAGATGTTGCAGGAGAGCATTATATTAGCTGCATTTGCCTTTTCTTCAATCCCTCAGGCTGTTGCCTTCACTGGGACTATACATAAAATGTACTCAGCGGAGCTATGATAAGCAAAGCTGACTTAGAATGAAGCGTTGACCATGGCGGCTAACAGAGCAATCTAAAAAGATTTGGCCTTTCTTCTTGCGACGCATGTCCATGTGATACAGGCATACAACAGACAGTGAGGCACTCTCTCATGGAGTGCATCATGCATGAGAATAGGAAACGCATTCTGTGTTGGCGCCTGGGAGTCTCTACCATTTCTTGGTAAGCATTTTCCTGAACTGCTGCTTAGTTCTGACTTGCTGTTGAAATTCATCAAGAAAATCATCGAGGCTACACGCGTGGTTAACGAGGCTGACATGGAATAAGCTCCTAAGTTCTTCAACTATTTATATATAATCTAACCTTGTGTGTCACTTGCAGGGCACACGCATCTATATATTTTTTTCTGCATTTTTTTTAGGATAAAAAAAAAGTGCAATGTGGCGATGGTTTGCCACAACCATATGCTCCAGTTAGGGCATCGGACGTGGTGATGATGATGATTTATTTTAAAAAATCGTGAATAGTATATCAAAAACGTGAATACATGAAAAAATGTAAATTTTCAGTATTTACACAGTTACTTTAAATAGACTCGTTTACTTCGTGGTATTCTAAATTGCATGTAAAAATACGATGTTTTATTAAAAGTTTGAAATAATTAAATTTGTATCGAAAATTGGAAATCGTAGATGGAATATTTGTTTTTGACAAATTCGTAATAGACAATCGGGATGTTTCAATTCGGGTCAGAGGTATTATTATCCAAATCTAGGAATAATACATTTATTAGATTATACGAGAATGTTCTATGCTTGGGGTTACTATTTCCCGATTACAGATTTAGATTGAAGGGGACAGATGGATATAGATCCTGTAAGAAAGATCTGTTCAAGCTACATCCCCACGGACCCCTCATAAGCTTCTAAAAACAATATTTTAAGGAAAAAAATAAATGGGCTGACGCTTGGATTCGAAACAAGAACCCTTGCAACCATGTTCATTTTAATACTCGTTGCTGGTTGCTCGTCTATTTGCACCTCTTACATTTTAACATGTATGGCGCTTGTTTTTTGTGTCAGTTAATAATTAACTGATAATTTCAGTGGGAGTCTCCTGCGAAGAATTGTGGGCCCTACGCAGAAGTAATAAAGATAAATAAAGCATGAAAGAAATTAAAATCGCAGTCACTAGTTAAAAAATGATAGATTTTCTCATCTAAAATTCTAGCGGAAATAGTGGGTAGTGTAATTTTTTTAACCCTGACTAGGCCTGAACCGTTTGGTCCTAAAATACGGTTCACCATGACTTTATCGGCTGTTAGTGGGATATACGGATGGGTTGTTAAAAAGGAGTTTGTATGGGGATGGGAGGACACTGCCTGGATGGGATATGGGATACTATGCAACTATCAGTTCATGTGCCTCGGGATTACTTTGTCCCCTAAAGCAAATTAGGTGAATTTATTTACAATAACTAGTTCAATATTAAAAAGTCACTTATATTTTATGGTGGTATTTCGTTCTCTTGACAATAAATAATTAAAATCTATAAATATTTTTGCGGCTTGACGTTCATGTTTAATTCCTGATGCGGACCTTAATACCGAAAGTTTATCCAGGTCTGTATAAGGGTTACTCTAAGGACCCCGGGGGCACGATGCGAAGAAGACTTCAGGCTTGAGGACTGTTCACATCGAATAAATTCGATTTCTATTCAGACTTGTGTATGCATTTTGTATGAATAAAATTAAGTTAAAAGGTAACATGTTATAAATAATTACCAACGGATATTATAGTCGTAATAGCAGGACACATTTCTAAAGAAAACAGAAGAAAAAAAGATCTTGTTGCCGTTTTGTAATCGATTTACAAGATTTATAAGTACCCCAAGTTGGTGTGAATTTGATCCTTGTCTCGAAAATGCAACTCATAACCTAAAATTAAAATCAGTAATTCAATTAATATGCCTTTTTATATTAAAATATACAGGAGAGCACCAGTTAAGTGTTTTGGACTTCTTTAATCGGAGCAATTACTTAAGGATGCTGATTTTTATAATTTTTGTTTTTTTTTTTGAAGGGAAGATATGATGAAAAGTAATAAATTCTTAGACGAGTTTTTATATATACTTTGAACTACACCATCAAATTTTTAAAAAAGTCTTTCTCGGATATTGTCTTAGTTATAAGCTGATATACTGGTACATGGTGTTCTGAAATTAGAGTGTACTGTCGGCGTGCACGATGGGGATCGTAATATTGACCCGAAAGCGGTGTAAAGAGCATAGTTTATCAGTCAAACTTAACATTCAATAAAAATATATAAAAAAAGTGTAAACGTTAGAGACATTTAAAAAAAAAAACTTGTGCACCACTGATAAAAAAGCATCGAATATATGAACCAGTTTAATTGAAATTATTATGTCCCCGTGACAAGAGTTTATAGAAACTGTAAACCTAATTGGGATATGTTCACAGTTTTGCGGTTGCCAAATGTTTTCCCCAACTTACAAATTACAGCTATCTCCTTTCTTAATCTCTAGCGAAACTCTTTCTTTATTAGAAAAATATTCATTTACTTGCATAATAGACCCCACCCATGATCCCCACTCCTAAACTCCAGTAATGTATCTACCCTCTAGTGAAACTGTCAATATTCATTTACACGTCAGTATAAGTATATAATCGTGACGGAAACAACAGGGTCAGATCCTGTCTGCCCAGAAGTGGGCGACATCGATGGCGTTACTCTTGGCCATCATCAGGTCCTCCTGGATGCAGCTACTCGGGCACACTGCACACTCCAGATGGTCTGACAAGGTCTGCTCCATGCCGCAGTCACATTCAGTCGGTCCGTTGTAAAACTGCCAGGCTTTCATTTGTGTCCTTGTCTTGCATACTCCGGTCCGAAGTCTGTTAAGGGACCTCCATATATTCCACCCCTGGTTGTGTCCAGGGGCTAGGTCGTCTTTCGGGGCAATTCAAGCATTCCCCTCAGTTGCGCCTCTCCACATGCTGAGACGCAAGGTGGCCTCAGGTATCACTAGTTGTCGGCTGTAGTAAACTTCTTCTTGATTTGAGCCGTGTACACGGCAGTACATTTGTTCACACTGAAACTGATGAAGCTTTCATAGATCGTGAAACTATAGCTTACCATCAAATGAAAGAGTGTTTAATGAGAGCTGTTTTATATTATTATATTAGTATTTGTATAGCGCTCTTCTATGACCGAATGATCATTCCAAAAGCGCTTCTTTGCCTCTCTGAGTAAAAAGGTGGGTCTTGAGTCTGCTCTTATAATAAGGTATGACATTCTTACCTATTAATATTGAAATAGATCTCAAAGTGAATGCTGAAAATATAAATAAAAACCAAATGTTTCAATTATGGAGTGGTTATTAAGAACACAAAGTAAAGCTTTCATATTATTTATATATGTAGTTGTTCCATTCGAAGGCCTGTTTTTTAAATTATATTTTCAATATAGTTCTACTGTAGAACCGTTGAATTCGTATTCTTGTGAAATGTGCCCTTACCTTTGTGTTGCCCTCAGTTATACTGTGTTCATTCTATGGATATATGTCTCAAGAATGCTCATTGTCATTATAATAGCAGCTGTACTCTGAGAGGTATCCGGACAAAATATCATCTCGTTGAGCATAATGCGAAATGTATTCGTTGAGGATAAAGCAGACGTAGGACCTAGTAAATTCGCATTATTAACAAATATAAAAATGAATGGCTATTTTTGGAAACGGCGGTGTAACTTTATGAATATTTGATAAAGTTTTTTTTTTTTTTTACTATCTTGTAAAAATACATACCTTCTTGAATTTTCTTTATTTGTAATTATGGTATTTTTTTTACAAATGTAAATAACCTAAAATTATTAACAATATTATAAGCATCAATGTATAAGCTATAAAAAAAAATCATTTGTGGATTCGATTTCTTTTAATTGGTTTTGTTTTAAAGTATGTCCGGTAGAATTTTTTAATGTTTGAATGAATGAAATATTTTTTTACACGTTATATATACTAAATTATTTGATTAAGTCACCGCTTAGGAGCAAATGATCCAGGCATCGGGAGCTACGGATTAATCATACAATTATTATTATTATTATATCAGAATTTGTATAGCGCTTTTTAATAACCGAATGGTCATTCCAAAAGCGCTTCTTTGCCTCTCTGAGTAGAAAGGTGGGTCTTGAGTCTGCTTCTGAAGGATGACTCCGCTTAATCCAATCTCATTAAAGATCTGATTATGAAATAAGTTAAAAATATACTTCGGATTATTATCCGCTGCTGGTCTCATCAAGTCCTCATGATTCTGCTTTGGTGGTCATCGGGAAACGTAAATGTGTGTCGACCAAGAACTAGCAGTTTCCAAAGTTCCTTCCTTAATGACACTGGTGAGCTTTGGAATGCTCTTTCAGCGTCTGTGCTTCCTCCTTCCTACAATATGTATCTCTTCAAGAAACTGATAAATATACACTTGCAATCTCCTCAACCCACACACAAATATGAACTCAACAAACATTTCCCACATGCAGCGTCCAGCCTCCCTTGCTGAGCGTCATAGTGTGCACTGGTATTGACCGGCTGTGCTCTCCTACGTGCGATTACATAAAAAATGTTCTCAGGTTGACCTTCGGGTGCATAGACGTCTTGAGAGGGAGGGGGTGGTACGGGAATATATATACATACAATATATTTATCTTTTAATAAACATAATATTATATTTTTAAAATTTAACTGGTTATATTAAAAAAAAACTTATTTACATATCAGTAAAAACAAATAAAGAAATATCGACAAAATGTAAAATAATTATATAAATAAAATAAAAATTAAGCTAACCAGTAGACATTTAACATCTACGTGTTAAATGGCACAGTGATCAGTGTAGGTGTAATGAAAAAAGTTTAGTATACTGTTTAAGTTTTGATTCCAATCTCCATTGTTTCTTTTTAATTAATTAATTGATATAAAATGTTCAATATAATATAATTATTTGAATACTTTAATTGCATACATATTATTGAAATAAAAAATTAAAAATATATTTTTGATAATATGAACTTTGTATTATTCTCTAAACCGGTTCCTTAAAAGTATGATTTTCAGTTGAAAAAAAAGGTTATAAGATCGTTTAAAAAATCGGTACCGAAAAACAAAATATTTTTCATATTTTATTATGCCTTTTATGGGCTCCGCAAGCAACTTGCCAAAGCACTTGCTTGGAGCATCTTAATGTACGGCTGTGAGACATGGTGCTTATCTGAAAGTGATAAAAAAATACTAGAGGCCTTTGAGATGTGGTCGTACAGAAGAGTTCTCGGAATTTCCTGGAGAGACCACGTCACGAACAATGAGTTTCTCAGAATAATCAAGGAAGATAGGCAACTAATAAGAACCATCTCAGAGAGGCGAGCCCGATGGATTGGTCACATCATGCGCCACAATGGACTTCTTCACGATATTGTGGAGGGGATGGTTGAGGGTAGAAACTGTAGAGGGCGCCCTAGACGGGAGTATTTGCAGCAAGTATTCGAGGACATGAACTGTAGCGCTTATGCTGAGCTGAAAAGGGTTGCGGAAGACCGAGAGGAATGGAGATCGAGATGCAAGATTCTGTTGCTGCAAACCAATCCACCGGATTGATACTACGAAGAAGATTATGCCTTGGTTTCATTCCATTTTTGTGCAAATCTTCTTAATCTTCAAATGTGCCGATCTTATTTCGAAAACTTTCTCAATTTCAAATAACATAATATTTGTCATTGCGTTTCACAGTTTTCTTCGCGAGGTTTTGCATCTGCATCAGCATATGAGTTTGTAAAATTTTTGGTAACTCAATATGCGGGAGAAAACTTAAACATGCTCCGCGTAAATAAAATAGTAAATATCGAGAACGGGGAATAGCGTGAATTCCCCTGTGAGGGAATTCGATAGCGCCTTCTATCGCTTGCCGCGCGAGGAATGCAATCGAGGGAAACGCACACACAATTTCCCGAGAAAGTGGGGAAGTGAGTTTGTTCTGCCGACACTAGTCCATTTGTAAAGAAAACTTTCACATGGAACCTTTGGGTTTAAAGTTACAGGTCCAACAATATAAAATAACTAGAGCTTGGAGAAAATTTAAGACTTTTGCTTTAAATTGCGCTGCGAAATGCATTTCCTTTTAAATTGAGAATCACTATTATTATATCAGTATTTGTAAAGTGCTTTTTTATGACCAAATTGTCATTTCAAAAGACCTTCTTTACATAACTTCTTAGGTTTTCACGGCCAGATTTGATATTGTGGCTTTTTGGTTTAGCCGTGTGAGGCGAATTTCTTATATCCAATATTTCGACCGCCATTGCAGGGGTCTTCTTCAGGGTTGATGACTTAGTTGTTAGTTGGTGTTAGCTGCCGTGAAGTGGGCGACGTCGATGACGTTACTCCCGATCATCATCAGGTCTTCCTGGGTGCAGCTACTCGGACACAGCGCACATCAGAAGGTGTAACAGGGTCTGCTCCACACCGCAGTCACATCATCAGTCGGTCCGCTGTAAAACTGCCAGGCTCTCATGTGTTTCCTCTTCTTGCATACTCTTGTCCGAAGTCTGTTAAGGGACCTCCATAAATTCCACCCCTGGTCGTGTCCAGGGGCTAGTTTCTCTTTCGGGGCAATCCAAGTAATGATTATATTAGATTATAATAGACATAATATCATGCGAGGACTATGGTAGCTTACAGAGCTTTGTTGCACTAGTTTGTGACGACAATATGCTGCAGTTAGATAAACATGGTGATGATGATTAAAAAATACTTTTTAAATATTTAAAAATACTCGATAATACTCTTACAAGTATAATCGCATTTTTTGATTAAACTTAATATAATAATGTTTCGCACTGATTGGAAATCTAAAGATTAAGGCTATTAAATTAAGCCGTATCAATTTGGAAATTTGCCAAGTTGCCTGAATTTTATTTTCAGTATCCTTTCGACAGATTTCTTTGCTTTAGTTTTTGATTGAGTTACCCCAGACACCGCAAAATACTGGAGAGGGGGAAAAAAATTCAGCCACTTTTAAATTTAACCTACCTTTGTTAATTTTTTCGATAACCTTTTTTGCGAATAACTTAATAGGCGGATGAAATATTGAATTTAAAACAATTTTTCGTACAACCTATATTTTAATATAATCATTAATCTTATTATAATTCACATACATATTTTTATGATATTATTAAGCTCCAATTTTTTTTTATTGAATCTTAGATTCATAATAGGAGCCTTGAGAGCTCCGGAATAATCGACCGATCTTCGTAAAAATCACCCATAAATATGCTTTGAATACTAAAACTGCCGTTTCTTCAAGATGCTCTGGAAGTTCTCATATATCATATATTTTCTCAGGTAGACTTATAGTTGCAGAGATGCCTTGCAACGACCTACGTACAATACCATATTTTGTATTTTTTTATTTTTTATTAAAGCCAATATAAATATATAATAAAACCAAATAACAATAATTTTTTTTGAAAAAATAATTTAATTACCTTGTGGTGTGGGCTTCATCTATGATATTACAATTTTACAAAATTTTACATAATTGTACACAATTTTACACAATTTTCCATAATTTTACGCAATTTTACACAATTCCAAACAATACAGCTTGGTTCATATCACAACATCAATTTTCAAATACCTCGTCCAATCTCAACCTGACAATAATCAATGTACTTAATATTTAAATCTATATATATTATACATATATGCATAAACATTCCCACCAAGTCAAAAATAAGAGCAAAATAAAAAAAAGACAAAGATATTTGGCGAATCGGTATTATTAGTATCAACTTATAACAAGATAACACATGTATAGACAATTACAGATTAATGATACAATCGTTTTTTTCTTTTTTCTTTTCAATCAGAATGTAAATATAAAAAAAATATATATAAAAAAAAAAATAAATAAAAAAAAATTAAATTTATTTAAATAATAACATTTCTGGGGTAAATTTAATTGTTCTTATTGTTATGGGACGATGTCAGTTCTGTTTGTTAACAGTTTATAGAACTTTTTTACCTTTTCAATCAGTATTTTGATATCAGTGATCGCTTTGAATTTCCGTGGCAGACTATTGAAGTTTACTACTCCGTTATATATTTAACCATTTTTTGTAAGTTGTGTGTTAATATTGGGTATTAATTGAGTGGTGATAATTTCTGTTAACCACATGCTCCATACTACATTAAACTAATATAGGAAAAAAATAGGAGACCGTGATCCACTAATATTTATATGTGATTATAAATACTGTTGAATTGATTTCTACATTTCACTTCGGTAGAGCACTTGTAAATACTAATGGTCTAGGCTTCGGTAAGATCAGGTTAATCGCTGTATTATTAAAAAAGTTTTTTAACTAACGCCCGAAAATCGACTATAAAGTCACCATTAATAATGACATCCTCCTCTCATATTAAGGACATTTTTATGATTTACTGGATGAACGATGCAGAATCAGGTTCACAATATAAAGAACTTGTTTAAGTTTCACATTCCGCGTTTATTTGTCAAAAACGTCGCCCGTTATAGCGAACACCCTAGGCGCGCGCGCTATGACGGTCGCGAGTCAAACTTCAACTGCTAACACACGGCGCGGCCTGACATCTCAGTGGTGCCAACTGTCGCTGCTAAAAAAAAGGAGAATTCAAGATGGCAGTGGTACCAACAGAAAATGGACCCACTGTCATAACAAATATTTTGGCGTATGCAAATACCGTTTAACATTCTACAATTACAAACATTAGATGTGCATGTCAGGCGAGCGAACAAAATAAGAGACAAAAGATCGATTTTCAAGGCTTTACGGCATCAGCCTTAAGGAGTTACATAAAGCTAATATCAATAAGTATTTAAAATGATTTTAAGTAAATATATAAATTTTTCCCTCTAATACTATTCCAGATACACATTTACAAAATATTCTTTCAAATCTACTCTTCACATTTTTGGAAAAGTCGATCAAAATATTTCAGCACGTAAATTCGAGTCAAATAAATCATTGGAAGGCATAAATTTAACGTCACACGTGTTTTCTCATAACTTGGAGGTTTCAAATCGTCTCCCATTTTGATGGAAGACTCATTCTGAGCTCATCATTCTACTTGTGTCTGACACTTCAGATAAGCCCAATGAGGTATGTCAGACAGCGCCACCCACATGTTATCACTAATGATGTAATAAGTGTCTGATACTTATGAACGTTTTAATTGTTGTACAGTGTACAATGTACACTCTTGTTAAAGTTTTGTCACTTTTGATGCAACACAGCTCGCATTTCGAATCCCAGTATCTACCGTTGCTCTTTTACAAATTATTGAAAACAGAAATGTCATTTAAAATTATATTTATTCAACATTTCTATATGTATCATTTGTTTAATTTTATTAAATTACTATTAATTAGATAAATATTTCGTCCCCTGTTTAAACATGGATAGCACTTAGCACAAAAACAGAGAATATACATTTTTTTAAATTTTCGTAGGTGTTTTTTCAGGTGCAGTACGTCTTGAAATGAGACATGGATAATGGCAGCTGACATAACTGAGTGGTAACAGTATGTAGCGTTTTTTAAAACATGTACAAATTATATTAAAAATACGAATATACAAATCTACATCAACTAAATTCCAGTATGTTTCAGATGAGTACATTTTTGGTTCAAAGCTCTTTACAGTAAATTAAATTCAATAATATTAAATGTAACTTGATAATATCTAAATATAAAAATGATTGCAATAGTATGTTATATCATATACTTGCCAACTTGCTCATCAAATTTGTTCATTAAAATCTAAGCTCTATATGAAGTGACGTTAGTGAAGACTATACTCGTACCATAGGAGAGCTTCAATCCAGACTTAATTAAAACGTACCGAGCGAACAGACTATACTTACGTAGAGTTTTTTTTAAAGGCTTTTTTCTGTATTGAAAATGAAGTACCCAGTATCTCAAAATATTTTATTACATAATAAAATTTATTTATTTCTATACTAATTTATTATTATTAGATTTATCAGTTTCCTGAAATCTACTCAAGTTTTCACTGAAAATTTTCAGCTCTGGTAGCAAATCAACCCAAAAGATTTGATTAGACCAAAATGAATCTTCCTTCTACCATAAGGTTTATTATATTTTTCTTATTCTTAGCATTCACTTTGTGATCCTATTTTATAAGATAAATACTTCTTTCTCATCAGCATCTTCTGTTTTCTAACTAGAAAATATGTTCATCACAAACTGCCACCACAAAGCTCCGTCAGTTATATTATTTTTATTCTTATGCACATTTATCTTTCACCCTGATTGTACTTTACTCTCCAATATATTTAAATTTATGTATATTTTATGCACATTTCTATCAAGTAATAAATTAAATGCAAAATACTAAGGAAACGGGAACAATAACAACAATCCCCATATATACGAGTATATATAAAAAGCTTATGCAAGCGATGCGGAGTCCTTTTATTAGCCAATAGTGACAGTTGTGATGTCGAAATTGACAACTCTAGTCGAGAATCACATTCAAATATATTTTTAATAAAGGGTTGACAAACATCGGTCTTCTGCCCGGGACACAAACAATTATCTGTGTTTGACAATGACCGGGCAGAAAGTCTGAAGTTTATCAGTTATTTCGTCTAAAATAAATTTAATGTGCTTCTCAATGAGTTTATTGGTTTGTGACCTGCTCCTCATCCCTCCGCCACGCGTCTCGATAACGATCCAGGTTACTTTTAATCCCGGGCTTACCAGCGGATATAGCGCAATGGTCAAAGCGTTAGCTTTGTAAAACAAAGGTCGTGGGTTCGATCGCCGATGGAGGTTCAAAAAAGAAAACGATTTATGAGCTCTAAAATACCCCCGGTTGGTGTGAATTTGATCTCTCACCCGTAAAATGCCAGTCATAGAGCTTATTAATCAAAATTAGTGGTAGACAGAGGTCGTCCCGTGAAGACCACCCATTCATAGTAAATTCCTGTAATAATTAAGGATGATGCGTGAATCTCGGACTGTAGTCTATGACGTTGGTGGATCAACACTTAACATGCAGCGCTTAGCCATATGCAGCATGGTGAGCGTCATAGAATTCCACAGATGAATGAAACTCCAGAATTACTTTCACCATCTGTTGGTATTCTCCTGTATGATTTACATAAAAATAAAAAAACCCTAGAGTCGCCTTTGGTTAGACGGGGGACGTCATTACTCATTGTTAAATGGATTAGGTCGTACAACTGTTTTTCAAAGAAAAGAGATCATGTATTCGCATAGGAATTGTCAAAATACACTAAAAAACACGTTTATTTTAAATTTTCGACACAACGTTCATCTTCCAAAAACGAAACCGATTAGTTTATTAAAATTCAAGCAATGAATAGGTGGTGCTTACGTAATCAATTACTTAAAATATAGTCGTTTTACTCGCACAATCTAAGCGGGCGCTAAATTATTTTAAAATTCAAAGTGCTGGAACCTGTACAAGGCTTTATTTATTCATAGAATTTTAAAGATTCCAATTATAAGTGTACCGTAAGACTCGTAGAGGTAACTGGTTCAGGATTGTATAATAAGAAAACTTTAATATTTATTACAATAGAACTATCTGATTTTATATTCGAAACTTCTAGGGAGTATTTTTGTAAGTTAGTTTTTCATAGTTTTTGTATATTAAATTATATTGTTTTACACAATTCTTTCAAAACTTTATAGAGCGCTTAAAAGCCTCTTCATGAACTTCAGCTCTAAATACTTATCATTAATGCGAATAACTGAAAACTCGTCAAATATTGAGCAATGTAATTATTCGTTGACTGACATAGTTATTGTTGTCACAAATGCTAACTATTTGCACTGCGCATTCCGACACTTGTTCTGAGTGCGAGGTCATTGACACTTAATGTGTCAATACATTTACATCACCACACTTATGAATGTACTTCAATAACGAATTAAAATGATATATTTTGTAATGTCATTGAAGGAAGACAAATAAAAAATTGAAAATTGAATTCGCCTTCGAAAAAAATTTATATACATTGAGGTTGTTAATCGTCAATTTTTATTGAAGTTGCATAATTTAAAAAGAAAATTTATTTTAAAATTACTAAATTACTTTATTTTCCCGCCTTGGGAATGCTGGAGAATCCCTTAATTCCATGCGCAAAATCTGAAACTCGCAGCTTTATTCGATCAAAATAAAGTGCCTGTATTGTCCACATTCTTCTTTACGGCTGTGAATCTTGATATCTTACCAACAGCAAATGCAGCCGTATAATGGGTTTCGAGAGCAAATGGCTGCGTAGAATAGTGGGGGTACGAAAGTTTGACTTTGTGAGGAACGACGAAGTGGGAGAACCGATACAGCAGCCTTCCGTACTACAGAGTCGAGAGTATACATAGATTGGTTCGCTTAGTCTTTTCTACCGTTATTACCACCGTCGCTGCTCTTCGGAACTTAAAGAACTAATTACTCCTGCACCCACCCACAACCGACAAACTCGTCTTACACTTGCCGAACATTCATACACGGTTAATGTGTGTCGACCAAAAACTAGCAGTTTCCAAAGTTCTTCCTTAATGCCACCGGTAAGCATTGGAATGCTTTTCCAGCGTCTGTGTTTCCTCCTTCCTACAATCTGGATCTCTCCAAGAAACAGATAAATATACATTTGCAATCTCCCCAACTCACACACAAACACGAACACAACACACGTTTCCCGCATGCAGCGCCCAGCCTCCCTGGCTGAGCGTCATAGCATGCACTGGTCTTGACCAGCTGTGCTCTCCTGCATGAGATTACATATAAAGGAGAGTATAAGCTTCAAGCCCCGGACTCGTACTGACCTGAAAGGCAATAGGGAATTATGCTTAAAATTTACTCGACGTAGCTGCGGGAGGTAGAACTGACATGGAATGAGGAGGACAATAGACAAATCTCAGAGATTTGTGATGACCATACGCTTCACTTAGGTCGCGGACATGGTGATAATTATGATTATTTTTATATATTTACTATTAGCAGGCAGGTAAAGCTTAGTAGTCAAAGTGTTTGCTTCGCAAGCCAAAGCTCGTGGGTTCGATCCCCGAAGGAGATTAAAAAAAAGGACTTTTAATCGATTTATGAGCTCTCAAATACCCCTCCGGTTGGTGTGAATTTGATCCCTCACCCGTAAAATGCCAGTCACAGCCTATTAAATTAAATTGGTGATAGACGAAAGTCGTCCTGGGAAGATCAGCCATTCATAGTAAATTCCTGTAATAATAGAGTATGATGTGTGAATCTCGGGCTGTAGTCTATGACGTTGGCGGATCAAAACTCCACATGCCGCGCTTAGTCATATTCACCACGGTAAGCGTCATAGCATTCCACAGATGAGACTTTAGAATTATTTTCACCATCTGCCGGTATTCTCCCGTATGCGTTGACATCAGCACGATGTAGCTCTTGCTAACTGGTACCGAAAACCTCGATAGACAATCTTTCGTCTTGTATTTTTGTCGCTTGCCTACCTTTATGTATATGGCCACATTGAGGCTATTTACATAGTTTTGCCACCGGCGGCGCTGGTGACCGAGCACGGGCCACGGAAGTGCGGCCGGCCGGGAGTCGGTCCCCACCCTTCGGCTTGGAAGGTCGCAACTTGTAATGTTTTTAAAGTAAATATAATCTGTGCTTCTAAAATAAAGTGTTTGTCTGCTGTCCTGCTCCTCATCCTGCCCTCTGCGACGTAATACCACCCCTCTCTTTGAGAGAGGAGGATGTTAGTGTTTACTTAACTTATATAAGTTTATATATATATATATATATATATATATATATATATATATATATATACATATATATATTTAAACTGAGAGCATGTATGACAACAAAAAATAATATCTACTATATACTACCAGTACGGTATATAATTTTATTAAATCCATTATTAAACTTTTGTAGAGTTGTTGTGTAATACGAGCATAAGTTATACGCTCATAACAACGTGACATTGCAGCTCATCCAACTTTGAAGCACTCAGTCCTTTACATCATTTCCTGTATTTGCATTTCACGGCCTCTGAGCCCCCGGGGTATCGTCATCTTGCTAGCCGGATCGTCGTACTCTCCATAAACCGGTAAAGTGATATTAACTAAGTTGCTCGGGTCGGATTAACCGTATATTATTAACCGCGTCGCGAGACAACCCCGAGAGATTAAACCATAACTTAACTCAACCGAACAGTTAACTTTTTCTTAACTTATTATTTAGCGACGTAATAAAGACAGTGTTAAATATAAACATATTTTGCAAGACAAATTAGTTGCGCCTTTCTATTTGAAATGTATATTTTTAAAATATTTCATAAGATTTTTTTTTGTTTTTACGTAGGTTTTCGAATCAATATGATGTAGTTGTCGAAAAAATAATTCAGTATCATCATCATCATTACAATGTCTGCTTACCTAACTGGAGTATATGACATTTAAATTCTGCCTCCACAAAGCTCTGTCAGCCGCCATGATCCTTGATTCATTCCATGTCAGTATAGTTCCCAACTGATTTTAGAACCACGGAAGCTACCGGGGCTTAACCACTTCATCGCCACATGTTTGTAGAAACAGAGCAACAACCATCTCATAGATATCTCTTAAAATATCAAAAAATATCGGTCCTTTTTGGTGTGTTAATACTTTAAAATATTTATAGATGTCCTTGTGAGAAAATCGGTATTAATTTTAAATACATCTTTCGAATATTGCGAAGCGCGCACAGCTGCGCTTATGGCGATCGTCTACGTACAGCGCACATGTGTGCTTACGGTGATCGTCGGGTTAAAGAAAAATCAGGTGTACTTTATGCTCTCCGACAGCATTTAAAGTATTTAACACAAACAGGTCCACCTTAACCATTGTAGTGTGGATGGCTGCCTTGTCCGCTATTTCACCTCGTCATTCCTCAATAATTAAAACCACTATGTCCTCAGTATTGTACAGATGCATCTGATTTCGAAACCTATTATACAGCTGCATTGCCCCCTGTATCTTCTTTCTAATTTTTTTTTTTTGAATAATTATGTATTTAATTCTATTTGAGGTAGTAATTGAAATAATAAACTCATTAACAAAGTGGAAATATTTATTAGAATATTTTCAAACAAATATATTTTCCTAATTTTACAATTTACAATTTTCCGCTTCCTAGCTGAAACATAAATAAATGTAAATATTTTATCCGTATCCATTTAATATTTGGAACATATGGTCACCACAAATTTCCGCAACCAGTTCTTTCAGTTACCACTGTCCATGCTTTATCCCTAAGCATCTGCGCATGCTAGTCCACCAAAATATATGGTTCTCGATGACCCTCAACAGACGGCCGCATATTTTAGTGTTGTTTGCTTATAGAATTTTTTTAGAAGGTTGGATGCTCGGATGATGGATAAAGGAGAGGCGCAATCTAACCAGCACTATTGCGGTGAATCATCGGAATTGCGGTCAGTGCCTGTTTTGTTTAACATTGATGATAACCGCGTTTTAATAAACAGATATGTTACGTAATACGTAACGAATTATTACAATAAATAAATAATAATTATGTTAGTTTTCGCGTTTAAATAACAAACACATTTAAAATGCTATCATGAAACTTCAGGCTTCAGCCGCGCATATCCGATGAATATTTGTTCAGGAAAATATGAGCAAACAATTGATAGCGACGTGTTATTATCTGGAAAGAGAACACACTAAGGGGTGGCAGAAATATTTTTACTTTATTTATACCTCTAACAAAAAACTATACCAATGTCAATACAATATATATTATAGTCAGTTAATAAAGTAATGTGCATTTTTAGGAAAGATAATTTTACCAAGCAAATTTGTACAAATGCAAAGACACTCTCTTACTACATAATTACACTTAAGGAGACCTGTCTGTAACGCCTGGAAGGCACTCTAAAAGTCTCTGTTGGGAATGTTGTAACAGGCTTTTGGATGTTTTCCACGGCCTATCAATGATCGTTTTTCAGCTCTCTTCTTCAGTCAGAAAAACTTAAAAAGTCACACTGAGCCAATTTAGGATTATAAGAGGGCTGGGGTATCACAGGGGTGTTGTTCCAGGTAAGGAAAATTGGTAACGATGAAAGACGCGTTACTTTCATAATAGACCATTTATACAAACATTTCACTGATGAAAATCACGCTAATTGACAATAATCACTACATATTGGTGGGTATGGATAAACTTCCATAGAGGTGAACTATGGAAGCTGGTAAAGCTTTGTGGTGAAAACTCTTGATAACCATATGCTCTAGTTAGGAGAGCGGAGATGGTGATGATGATGATGAAACATTATCAAAAAAAAAATATCCATGTTACATAATTTTAATATTAAAAAATAATCATAAGCATGGTGCTTCTTGTTTCTTTAGAGTCCCTGTCTTCATTTGAAGTCGCGGGTATTAAAACAAATCACCTGAGAACTTAAGGAAGGATTCACGTAATTATGTAATCAGGCTGTAGAAATTAAATTATATTAACACGTAAAATCTGCCGAATGTACGAGTACTAAGAGAGTCGGCGGTGTTATTTGATATTAATAATTGAAAGGCACGTGAGGTTCACTTGCTCACGTAAATGATTATTTAATTGCTTTGAAATATAAACGATAATAAGCGATTAACCAAGTAGAAAATGGCTTCTGAAAATATAGGCAGACATCGCTATTATTACTGGATAATTAATGAAAATAAATTACTAAGTATATACACGAAAAATTATGATTTAAACACAATACATTTTATAAAATAATATTTCGAAAACAAAAGTAGCACATACAAATTCACAGAAAACATAATTTATATGATATTTACATCATCAACGAATCGGAAAAAATAAACGGCAGACGACGGGATTCGAACCACGAACCATTGTTACCATGCTTATTTCATTACCCGTCGAATTTTTTACGATTAAGACGTATTGTTTATGTAAAACACTTTTTTCGTAAAAATATTATGTGTTAATTTCTCGGCTCAGTGAGCGAAGCAAATGGCCGAGGGGCAACACTGAGTAATAAAATGAACATGGTTGCAAAAGTTCGTGATTGCTATGAATTTGTAAGTGTATTATTTTATAAGTTTTCAGTGGCTTATAAGTATAAGAATATTAAAATAAAATCTAAATGCAAACACGAAAAAAACCTTTTAATGTTAATAATCTTGTTTACATGATAACATTGACCATACAAATATTTTTTAAGAAAGCTTATGTAGAAAGTATATGCGAAGTAGAATGAGATGATCCCAGCGTGTACATAATTCTTCCATACAAATTACGCATTTAAAACGGTATTTGAAATACTATTTATTTATATATCGCGGTCTGGTGAATAAATTACCGTCTTATGGACTAACTCCCTCCCTGTGCTCCTGGATTGAAAACTTCTTGAGTGATCGAAGCATCATCACTGTCGTAGATGGCTTTTCTTCTTCCTGCCATAAAATCAACTCAGGAGTTCCACAGGGCTCTGTGCTGTCGCCCACTCTTTTCCTTCTGCATGTGAATGATTTGCTTCAATGCGCAAACATTCACTGTTATGCCGACGACAGCACTGTCCATGAGAGTATAATCTTCCAAAAACCTCCGAAACATTCGGAACTATCTGCTGCTAGGGAATCTCTGGTGAAGAAGATGAACATGTCTCTTGAAAGGGTTTCACGATGGGGCGACCTCAACCTCGTCAGTTTCAACATTTCAAAAACCCAATCATGTACTTTCTCCACCAAGAAGACTGCTATGGATCCTATATCTTTCAACGGTTGTTCTCTTCCGAAAGCAAGCTCCATCAACATGCTTGGATTATCAATATCGAATAATGTCAAATATTACGAGTCAATTAAGTGTAAAGCCGGTCTCGCTTCCAAAAAACTAGGTGTATTATATAGATCACGTCGGTATTTCAACGATAAACAACTTCTTCTTCTATATAAAGGACAAATCCGACCTATCCTTGAATACGGCAGTCACCTTTGGATTGGAGCCCCAAAATACCTTCTAAACATAATTGAATCAGTTCGAAGAAGAGCAATTCGTTTGATAAACAATGACACCCTTACGTCTAATCTACAATCAATGGAACACAGACGTAAGGTTGGTTCTCTTAGTCTTTTCTACCGTTATTACCACGGTCGCTGCTCTTCGGAACTTAAAGAACTAATTCCTCCTGCACCCACTCACAGCCAACAAACTCGTCTTACACTTGCCGAACATCCATACACGGTTAATATATGTCGACCAAGAACTGGCAGCTTCCAAAGTTCCTTCCTTAATGCCACCGGTAAGCTATGGAATGCTCTTCCAGCGTCTGTGTTTCCTCCTTCCTACAATCTGGATCTCTTCAAGAAATAGATAAATATACACTTGCAATCTCCCCAACCCACACACAAACACGAACACAACACACGTTTCCCGCATGCAGCGTCCAGCCTCCCTGGCTGAGAGTCATAGAGTGCACTGGTCTTGACCGGTTGTGCTCTCCTGCTTGCGTTTACATAAAAAAAAAAAATATTGAATAAATATTTTAAATGGAGAGGATTCATTGAAAATCAAATGGTCCTCTGAAAAAAATATTTGAGTTGTAACACAAATATATAGACTCAAAATATATACGTACAACTCTCATGTTTAATTTACTTACTTCAGTATATCGTATAGTATTTAGTATTGGACGCTTCAACGAGACGACAATCGTTATTGCTTACTGCTTATATTCACACGCCTCACAAGTCTTTTCATAACCTGTATTCGAAGTCATCGTCTCGGGAAACCCTTACTGACTATTTCAGGAAAATAGATAACACAGAAATGGCCGTAATTATTGTTATCATATTACTCTGCTGTGAGTCTTTGCATATATTTAATCATAGGTGTAACATAATGTCTTCTTTATTTTCATTTGCTCATGTCCGCTCCCTCAACTGGAGCATATGGAGATCACGATCCGCCGCCACAATGCTCTGTAATCCGCCTTGGTCCTCGCCTCGTCCCATGTCAGCTCCACCGAGTACATTCTATATATAGTTCCCGACGGCCTACCAGGACAGTGAGAGCCCGAGAGCTCGAGGAAAAGACATAAGCAGTTAAGGCATTCTCAGGATGTCCTAGCCAGGTCCACCTCTTGATACACTGTAGTATCCAAGACTGTCTTGATTATGTCTTAATTCCATGCAAAATATTTGGAACTCACAGCTTTACTCGATAAATAAATTGCCGTTCCCCATTATTCTTTATGGCAGTGAATCTTGGCATCTACATAAAGCTAATGCAGCTATAAAATGGGTTTCGATATCAGATGCCTGCGTAGTATACTGGGGATACAATAGTTTGACTTATTGACGAATGACAAGAGACAAGCAAGAGCCAGCCTTCCATGAAAAAATCGGTTAAGTTGCCGAAATAGATCTGGTTAACTACAGCTGCCTTTCTTTCAAGCCCTCAGACTCGCACCGTACAAGAAAGCCGTTGGGACCTATACATAGAACGTACTCGGAGGAGCTGACATGGGATTTTGAAACAGAATCTCGTGATACCCATAAGCTCCAGTTAAGAAAGAGAAAAAAAATAATTGTCCATATCTCATGAATGTCAGGATTATCATTTTATTTCTTTACAAATCTAAAAACATGCTTCGATTACTACAACTGTTTTTTCCAATCTCCGGACTTTTCTTACCTTGGAGACTGTCAGGAAGTATACATATTTCCGGGTATATCGTCCAGATGGATAACTAATCTAACAATGACTGGTAACAGAGTTGTGTTACGGCAGTAAGTTGTAACTTAATGTTTCAGATATGGAAGAAATAAGTATATTTGCAGTGAATACAGTATATTATCGAGAAAGTTTACTAATGAAATGAGGGGATGTTCAGAACCACTACCTAGTGGTAGCGGGAGTCTATTTGAAATTCCGTAGTTGCTTAGTTCAAGCCAGGACAAAAGACGAGCAAGCACAAAGTAGGTGACCAATATCTAAACTTAGACCATGTAATTGCACAAGTCTAATTATTGATGAAGTGAGGGTGTATTTCAGGGCAACTAGGTTTACTGGTAGCAGGAGTCCCGTTGTTGCCGAGGTCACTCTCTCGAACAATAAGATAAGCAAATATATATGAATAAGTGAGAGTTGGGACGCCTATGCACTCACCTGGATCTGTTTCCTTCAAAGCGACCAGGTAGTGGGCATTTTGCCAGGTACTCGTATATCGCCCACGGGCCATATATGGCTCTTGTAACGAGTGCGTTAATTTGGGGAGAGGTAATAACAATTAATTTGGAGATATTTGCTTCGTATGGCTATACAAAATAGCAGTAATGATAATAACATGTTGAACAGATGTATTTCAGACATTATTATCGTAACTTAGGTAAGAAAATTATGGAATATAGTGTAAGCCGAAACAAACCATTAGTATTGTGTTATGTTTTTCATAAGTAGCAAGGGCTTTAATACTTAAATATAAAATACTTGTCGCATGCACTGCGTAACATAAAGTTCGATAAATGTAATATCCATTCACCAGCTAACGTAAAACATGCCACTCCGTAGAATTATATTTACCTTATAAATAGTGCTTAAAGGCTACAGTTTCTTTTCATATCCGTTCCACATATCACGTTGTCTTGCCATTGTCCATGCCTTGTCCCCAGATATTTTTGCACTTATAAACATTAATATCCTCCTCTTTACGGGAGAAACGATTTCACATCGCCGGGTTAATTATCGGATCGCGTGGTGTAAGTATGAGGAGCAGATTAACAACACAAAGACTTTTTTTGAAGCACATTGACATATATAAATTTTTTTATTTAAACAAATATAAAAAGATTAATTTAAGGATTAATTGACAATAATTACATTCCATTTTTTTTTTTTTTTTTTGCAAATTCGCTTACCACGCCACTTAAAGATAGATCTTTTGTGTGGTGTGGGATTCATCCATGATATTTCAGTGTTACACAATTTTATATATTTTTACACAATATTATATATTTTTACACAATTTTACACAATTATATGATTTTATACAATTTTTACAGTTAAAATAACAATTTCAGCATCATTCATATAATATATGTTTCGATAACTTTATAAACTTCCGGCCCAAGCGGAATGACGGGCCGGCCACAATAAGACCTTCTCCCGTCGTCGGCACACGACTGACCCGCGGCATCGTGGTCGGTGACACCCATCGCCGCAAGTGGTGATCTATATAACTAACGTCACACCCGTGACCGGATTTGTCCAAAACGCCAATAGCGACACATACATGCGAACAGAAATTGGAGACGAAAGATTTTACTTATGTTTTCGGTATCAGTCAGCAAGGGCTACATCATGCTGATGTCAACATATTCGTTTTTCGATTACCACCAAGACAGAAGCCCGGAAACATGAGGAGATTAATTTTAAATGCTCTTATTTAAATAGTATTAGTTGAAACCATTACTTTGTTGTTTTATAAAGTATTTTTTTTTTTAATACGAGTATAGTATTGTGTTTTGAAATCATGTTTATTTACAATAGTCTATTAACTGATTTTACCTTTATGTTACGTTACCTGAAACGTTAATTATATTACGGAAGAAATTAATATATATAAATTGATATTATATAATACATGGAAGATGTTATTTTCATTGAAATCTCGTTGGCCATGTTTAAGATCAAAAGCCTCCCTGGGGCTCGCCAACCACACCTGTTAGTAAAGGTAACTTTGATAATTAAACAAGGTGATATTTGCGACATGTCCTTCGCGAAATAATATCCACAAAACTGTTTTCGTAATAGATACTTGTATACAGATGTCTGAGAAATAAACATCGTACGCCTTTATAGGTTTATTTTATTTTTTGTTAGAAAGTATCATGTAATACCACGTCGTATATAAATATATAACGTACATTACATATATGAAAGGCTAGTAATTTGATATATATATATAATTGTGTCGGAAGCAACAGGGTCAGATCCTGATGCCCAGAAGTGGGTGATGTCGATGGCGTTATTTCCGGCCGTCATCAGGTCTTTCTGGGTGCAGCTACTCAGACACAGCGCACACTCCAGAAGGTGTGACAGGGTCTGCTCCGCGTCGCAGTCACAATTAGTCGGTCCGCTGTAAAACTGCCAAACTTTCATTTGTGTCCTCGTTTTCCATACTACGGTCCGAAGTCTATTAAGGGACCTATATATATTTCACCCCTGGTCGTATCCAAGGGCTAGGTCCCCTTTCGGGGCAATCCAAGTATTAATTTTATATAATATATAAATTTGATATGATGTATCATATGAATATTTCGATCAATTTATATATATTTTTGGAATTTCTTCATAATTAGCCTGTATCCGTACATTGTTGAATGTAAGCCCCCCGCATGAGTCTCCAACCTCTTCGATCCTCCGCCTTCCGCATCTAGGTAACACCCGCTAATCTTCTTATGTCTTCAGACCATCTTGCAGGGGGTCAGCCAAAGCTTCGTTTGCCAGTTCTTGGACGCCACTCCAATACTTTTCTTCCCCATCGACCGTTGTCTCTTCGACAGATATGTCCTGGCCATTTCCACTTGAGTGTTCTCATCCATTTTGGAATTTAACGACAATTAATTCGAGTTGATTCTTATAAAATATTGAAATTAATTTAAAAATTGTTGTCAAAAATGCTAATTATATATAATTATTATAATATTAATAATGTAAATTCATCAACGTTATATACTACAGCCCGGTATTCACACATTCTCCATTTTTAACACGAATTCACTATAGAAGAGTGGTGTTTACTAGATGAATTACGTCATCAATCACAAAATTTATTTATTAGGATTTGCCTGGAATCTTAAAAATAATTAATCATTTTTATTTAATGTAATTAAACCCGACTGAACTTTACCCGCCTCACACCCTACAGTTAAGTCCCCTTGATGATGCGCACATTCAGATAATTATCAGTTAGACACTTATAAGTCCAGTGGGAGTCCCTTCTGAGAAATTGTGGCCACTGCACAGAAGTGCTAAAAGAAAGGACCCGTGAAAGAGATTAGAATCGCATTCTCAGGTTTTAAAGCCATATAATTATACTATGGAATCGAACCTACGATATTCGTTATAGTGAGCAAACGCTTTACTACTGAGCCATACGAAACGGTTAACTGTTTTGTTAGAAAACAAGTCTTTGTGCATTTATTTATTGATCATGTTTCATTGATGTTGTTAAAGGGTTTAAATCAATTTATAGAAAATTGAACTCGATAAAATGTTGGACTTTTTTATTTACAAGAACACTTCAAAGGAGCCCTTCTGATATGGATTTCATTTTATTATAACATTTCAATCGTATCTTTAGAATGCTGAAAGGCAAACTGTGAATTGACTCTGATTTCAGGAAATATTCAGGAATTCGATGGGCCACTACTAATAAGGGTCTAACTGCATTCATAAAAGAAAATCGAAATAAAAGACGTTTGTTTAAAAAAATTACGAATTGGTGTTCTAATAATCATTTCCATCAAACGGCACCTCATCATTATCATAATCACCATCTAAGCTACTGTTACTGGAGCATATTGTCATAAATTGCCGCCACAAAGCTCTGTCAGCTGCCATGGTCATCGTTTCGTGTCAGCTCCACCTATGTTTATGTGGGGGGAAATTAAGACATAACTCAGATATTTTATTCAATTTTATTATTGTTATATATAATTATTTGTATAGCGCTTTTTTATGACCGAATGGTCATTTTAAAAGCGCTTCTTTGCCTCTCTGAGTAAAAGGGTGGGTCTTGAGTCTGCTTCTGAATTTCCAGGCCATTACTGCCGCATAGCATAAAGACCGTGCTAAGACTACCTCCCGTCAGCTGCAGGGTGATTCTATTTGCTCTGGCTGATCTGAGTGTCTCTCCACGCGCGCTTATTTCTGAAGGCTTGATCAGTTCTGTCTAATAGCCCGGTGCAGTGTCATTGAGTGCCTTATAAGCTTATTAATAATATTTAAAAATACATATTGTAAATATGTGTGTACTAATGTAAGAACTAATACTTGTGCATCTCTTATCTGTATAAGTGACTGTGAGTTTATAGTTAAACCATTATTAAAGATGGACTCTAGGGAGTCCGAAACATGTTATCCCCTGAAAGTAAATGTGAAATCAAAACTAAATATTATTCATTTGTTATTTTTTTATTAAAATTAAAATAAAATTGTAGAATGTAGTCGGCGCTGCGGGAGACAGAGCTGACTTAGAACGAGGCGAAAACTATAGCGGCTGACAGGGCTTTGTAGCAGCAGTTCATGATGACAAAATGTCCCAGCTAGGCGGGTGGACATGGTGATGGTGAAGATAATGAAATTTACATGAATTATCAGTTAAACCCATTTGAATGCAAGGAAAAATTACCCTTCACGGAAGAAAATTGATTCCGGCCCCGTTTTCTATTAGGATAATTCAAGATTCAAGATTAAAATTATTATTGGAAATTATATCATGCAGACGTCGGAAAAGTAAATAATTCCTTAAATTTATAATTTATTTCTTCCTGAAATAATCCTGAGAAGCATCCTGAAAATCTACTTGATGTTTTTGTTTAACAATAATAATAAAATCATTCATGAATGTGAGTTTTTTCGTCATTTTAAATAGTGATGAAAATCGTTGTTTTAGTTGTATTTTTTTAATGCGATACGTATAAAGAGTACTTTGAGAAGATACAATGAGTTTGATTATTTTGTACAAATTACTAAAATAATATTGAATTATGCAAAAGGTCACTGTACGGTTTGACAATATGGGGTATGACAAAGTGGGAGAGCGAAATCAAAAGCCTTTCATACTACATTCGATTAAGAGGTGAAGTTGGACCTGAGGGGCCTACACTCAAATTTTAACGTCTGAACTTTTACACCCATGTTCGGTGTTGCTCACCAAAGCCCGTAACTTGTATAACGAGACAGTACTCTGAAAACAATGCCTTGGTAAGTGCTCCCAAGGAGCTCAGGTACAAGGCGACCGGCCCAGGTGCTTTAGGCCACAAAAATAAAAAGGGGCCTACTCTTATACTTCAGATGCTGTAGGATAGCATAAACTGTAGCCGCTTTTCAAGCCATTGGACTCACGTCGTCCTGGAAGGCTACTAAGAAATGTATACAGGATGTACTCAGTGGAGCTACAGGAGGCAGAGGTAATGCGGGTGAAAAGCAAAGACCATGGCAGCAGACAGACCTCTGTGATAGCTGTTTGTGAAGTACATATGCTCCCGTTAAGGAAGCAAACAAATTTATGATATAAATATTTATCACTATTAACCTGTTCGCATCGGTACCCGATATATGCCGTGTGAGATTCCCCAACCGTTGACATCGGTAGCCGTGATATCGTTTTGCTACTTTCTTAGAACATTTTTTTATGCATCATCTGATGGCTAAAGAATACAAGAACCAATGTGATATATGAAAATAGACCCAGTCAGTACATTTATAAATCAAATACTAGTTTTAAAATTGACGGTATAGTTTGTACTACACCGAGCCGTAATGAAAGGGTTAAATTAATACACACGTACAAATCTACAAATTTTTATTTTTATTTTTATTTTTTATAACATTTATTTCGTCAATTTTTGAGAAAAAGAAACGGCAGACGATGGTTTTCGAACCACGGACCATGCACCTCAGTTCTGTTCTATGCACAGCGCAATCAACCATGACTAATTCTTCCACCTCGGTTACTCAAGACATATAACGTTTATATACTATTGATATTTTCTTCTTATTAAAATAGATGTCACTTTGCTGTAAATGGAATGTGTTTATTTTTATGTCATTCTTATTTACTATTTATTATGTCCAACAATTATTTTATGATTCTGCAATAGGTTCTCAATTTTATATTAAAAAAAATGCGATGAAATACGTCAGCTTTAGTGATACAAAAATCACCATTTCGAATTTTACAAAAAAAAAAAAACAATAAAATGGCAACTCTTTATTGTACTATGTAAAAACTTGGTTTAAATTCATGATACTTGTAAATAAAATGTAGTGGAAAATTGTGGCAACCATATTCTCCAGCTAGATTTTATTTGTTAATTAGTTTTAGTATTAGTATTAGTTTATGCTCTCCAGCGGCATCTCAAGTTTAAGTCCCAACGAATTCTATCTTCGCCTCTTGCCTTTTGATGAAATATAAAGTTGTATATAGAATACGCTTATTTGAAAAATTGTCTTGTATTTTATAACCATTAGACCACAGCGTTTCGTTCATTTTGGTTTTAATTTATTGTAAGTTATTCGTTCCGAAAGTGAAATTCTGTATCGCCTTCATAAATATTAACCAAGAGCGGTGACTATGCAAAAATATAAATATTTTTTAGCACTTTTCTGGGGCAACAGGTTCTAGAAATGTAAAGGAAGTCTTGTATTCATCATCACAAGTCCTCATTTCATATTTATACAAAAGTGTTTCCAATGAAACCCATCACTGAATATCAATGCGATGAAATTTTTGAGACTTCTAGAAGATACTTTTTCAATGCTACGTAGAAGATTATATCAATTTTTTCGATCGCTAATTGTTGGAGGAATTTTATAATATATCACCGTACTAATTGACTTGAAAATGGCCACTTGACGTGGCCGAAACATGTCGTCTACAAATATATTGTTGGATAAATTCTAAAAATTCTTTTATTTATATCTGATAACGTAGAAGAGTTTGTTTTTTTTCGTGTCAGCGACGTCAAATTATTTTTTCCCAGTAATGCTGGGCATGTACAGCTTGTTGGACACATGGATCAGGATCTTAGGTGTGAGGCGGTCTGCAGGTCTCCACAGTCGCACAATAGTGTCTCTCCCTGCCGAAGCATTCCCCACCGCTCGAGGTTGTCCTTTGTTCTACCAACTCCAGTTCTTTTATCTGTTCAGGGTTTTTTATATGTAAATCATAGATTTTATATGAACTGAGTGAGTTTAATAATTTTTATATAATTTTGTAAAATATGGTCCACATTCGCGCGTAACATCGCCGAAGTAAAGTAAACTTGGGAGTGAGCAAAAATCTGGATGAGTTTCTAATTGCGTGTTGATGGTTGAATCGATCCTTAGGATCAAATGGTCCAACCTTTAGGTGGGTCGGAATAATTATCTGATTTTCTTAAAATATTCGATTTAAATTACCTAAAAATATGCCTTCATTTTAGTGCTACGAAAATTCAATAATTTTCTTCATTCAATAATCAATTTAAAAAAAAATCTAACGTGCCTTTTATTTCGGTAGCATCTACTACTCGAGTTATTTTTCAGATACGCTGGCTTCGGATTCTATCTTGTAGAGACACTACAAGCATAAATCTCTCCATGTCACGTTGGGGGACCTTTATTTTATGGGTAATATCTGATGTTAGATTCCACGTTCTCTGCGCCGTAAGCTAATACTAGGTAGCATGTATTGATTAAACGCATTAGCTTTAATACATAGCTGAATTTTCGCATAAAAAGTATAATTAAATTATCCAAATGGTGCCCAACCTAGTTGTAAACGCCTGTCACCTCATAATTTACTAAACTTAATTACCCTCCAACATGATATTACAGGCAGTTCAGGTGGTAAAGGGTAGTCTTGTTATTTAAATTAACCAAATAATTATATACACTAAGTAGAGAGTTTCTAATTGAACATTATACAAGTCATAAAAAGTAATTGTCTTCCAAACGAGTATCTACATGAAATTTAATGTTCCAATTTGAAATGCGTGGAAAGTCGATACCAAAATGGCTTCCATAAACTGTTATGTGCCGTTGAACTGAATTTTTAATAAAAACATTCCCGGTGTCAAAAATGGGGAAACTTTAAGTCAATACTGGCTCCGAAAATCCCCACAAATGACAAAATGCCGTGGATGGCAACATTAAGGGAGGTAATGCGTCCGTAATGTAGCAACTTTTCAAACGACTTGAATTATTTTACCGATTATTATTATTCCCCGAAAGCTCTTTTTGGTGCTCGACGAAATAAGATACGAAAGTTCTTTTTTTTAAATATTGCAGACTGAATAATATACTCGTTACGCTGATGGTTAAACAAAAAATGTATTTACTTTTAAGTATGTTTATCCTTGTTGAGAACTGATTTTTCACACTTTTATTCGCGTTTTAATACACTTTTGAAGGCGAAACTACAGTATTTCAGAAATTGAATATACAGTGGTTAGTGTAATCTATATAAACAGTATTGTCAATTCAATATTTGAAATAGGTTTCAAAATGATAGCTAAAAAAATAATAACATATTTCTTATTCGGTTAATTTACCTTAATATTTTTGTAACATACTTTTATTATGGTTTTCCTTAGTTCTCATATAGTTTCCTTTCCATACATTTGTAAACTTGATGGCAATGTGTCAAAAATTAAGAATGAAAGCCTTTTTTATTTTTATAATAAAAAAGCTCATCTGGTAGTATTCTACAGTATTTATTACGTATAAATCTGAATTTGTAATTACTGAAAAATATATTCAGATCAAGCACTGAATATTGGTCAGACATATTTTCAACTGCTACTACCTGTTATTTAACCTCATTTCAAATGTTAACCCCTTAGCTCGAAAACAACACAATGTATGCTAATAATCTTGCACATTAACCCAATTTCGATAATCTTTTCAAAAGTTGAAGCTCAATAATTTAAGGTTCATTCGCAATTTAACTTCTTAAAGTAAGGAAAGTAAACAATGTTGTAACTTGCATAATTCAATACTTGCAAACTGGTGTTTCAAGTATGACTTTGTGTTGAAAATAATAATCATAATCATCAACATATCCGCTTCCTTAATTGGTTACCGCCACAAACCTCTGTTAACTGCAATGGTTCGCCCTTATCCCATGTCAGCTCTATTGCTTACTGTTCCACTGCGAATATTATATGTATAGCTTCCGACGGGCTTTCAGGACATCGTGAGTACAGGAGCTTGAAGAAAAGTCAGCTTTAGCATCCGAAGTACTACTACCTTCGCTTCTTGATCAACTGTAGCAAGGAAGGCTGCCATGTCCGCTCTCTCACCTTGTTATTCCTCACAAAGTTAAACCATCTACCGACAGATAGTGATAGTGATTCTGAAGTCTCATCTGTGGAATTCTATGACACATACCATGCTGCATATGGATAAGCGCTGCATGCAGAGTGTTAATCCGCCAATGTCATAGACTACAGCCCTACATTCACGCATCATCCTTATTATTCCACGAATTCGCTATGACTGAGTGGTCTTTACGGGACGAATTTCGTCTACTACCAATATTGATCAATAGGCTACGACTAGCATTTTACGAGTGAGGGATTAAATTTAAACCAACCAGGGGTATTTTAGAGCTCAGAAATCGATTAACAAAACTTTTTTTGTTTATCTCCGTCTGGGATCGAACCCACGACCTTCGACTTGCAAAGAAAACGCTTTCACCACTGCGCTATACCCGCCGACATCTTACCCATAGTACTCCACACAGGCATCTGCTTTAAATGCTTGAAGACCATTCTGAACGAATATTGTTTGTTGCTGGATTTAAGGGTTAACGATCAAATGTTGTTTGACAAATTTTTATTACATAAAACACATTTAGTAACGTTTTCATTAATATTTATTTTACAAAATATACTCTAACACGCATACATATATTTTAACGTTATTTATATACTTAATGATTATTACATACGGCTTCATCGGATATCAAGTTACACGTAATATCATCATTTTATATAGCATGTACAAATTAACATAGCATACACTTAATTATAATTACTGTAATTTATTAGAACTGAACGATAATTTCGTATTCATTTGCCAAAAAGTGATTTTACTAATATTTTTTAGAAACGTAACACATTTTTTTTGAGTTTTTTTTTATAATTTTTAGGAATACAAAAACTATCACATATATTTAAAGCAGTTCAATGAATTTTTATACGCCTTTTACATATAACGAATTTTGATATATCAAAAATGTATTTTTTTATTATAGCTTTGTGGCTTTAGTTTAGTTATATTTTTTTAAATTAAGTCTTTAATTTTTTTTACAATATTTTAGTATAGATAGAAGAATAATTTAAGCACTTTACAAAGTAAATGAAATATTATTAAAATAAATAATTCTTTAAAACTCTTTGATCTGCTCCATAAACGATATATATTTTGAAAAAATGAAATAAATTTTTTTATACAGCCACCAGAGCCATACAAATTAGAATTTTATACACTTAAAAAGAAAGTACAGTAATAAATAACATTTAACAATTTTGAGAACTACTACTCAGTGAGTGGAGCACCGGATCCCCGCTGGATGGCCATGTGAAGGCGCATCCAGTACCCCTCCAACCGGGAGTCCCATCTATCCGCCCTCACAGCAACCATTGTTGGGACTGCCGCGAACACGCCCACAGAGAAACGCAACGCTTCCTTATTATGGCATGGAAGCCATCCACTCGCTCCTCCGTCAACATGTCTGAGGCACTGCAGTATCGCGGCAGACTCAACAACATTCGGAAGGCGTTGATATACTGGACTCGAGTACACTGTAGGCCAACTGAGTATAGCCAGCCCACAGGCCGCACGAGTAGAAAGAAAGAAATATGTACTTGGCTTAAAATACCCTTATTTCATTGATTTACTTGTTTCATGCTACAAATTTCACTATCACTTACTGTTTTAGGATTGTATAAAATAAAATTGGATTACTTAAAAATATTCTATGAAGATATTGAATAATTTCTTTTGGGCTTGGAAAATATTTAAATATTCTATAACTTTGTAAACCACTGAAGAGGTTTTTTCGATCCTTATATACATACGGTTCTGAAGTAAGTGTCTGTAAACATATAATACAAAATGTGTTAATTTCTCCACTCGAAGAGAGCACTACAATATTTTTGATTGAACATCGATGCTCAGGTTCGTGGTTAGATTGCCAGCATGATTACATGATGTTTCCTGTGAATTTTTAAGTGTACCAGTTGTCTAAATATCATTTTTTGGAAACATGTTCCACTACAAACGTACTCTATACACAAAAAACATGTAAAGGACATCTGTAGTGAATTTTTTTAAATAAATTAAAAATAATGTTATGCATAATGAAAAAAATATAAATCTCTTTTTGGCAAAATATTATGCGAAATTATTCGGTCTCAATTTATTAGCGATTTACTTCATATTAAATTATAATTAATGAATAAATACAACATTTATTCCGATGGCATTTTCAATTAATCAGAGACAAGTACTGATGGAATAAAATTAAGAATTTCACAAGAAATGCGAAGGGAAAGCTTTTAACAAACAACAACATTTTAATAATAATTATCTTGTATTACGATGGAATCTTATAATTAAATTAAGCATCGAATTATCAAGTTTTTAGGTCAGAAGAAATATTTTGGTGTAAACAAAAGACAAAATAGCTAAGAAAAGGGACTTTCATTTTATTTTAGCAATTTTTTGCAATTATTTTGAAAAAAAAACTAAAAGATTCTAAATTAAAATACCACCAAACAAAAATACATTTTTGATTTTTACTCTAAATTAAACGATTTATTTTAGAAAAGAAATATTAAATATGAGTAAAAATAAAAAATAAAAAGTAAATATATATTTTTAAGTATATTTTAAAATAATTTATTATTAAAAAATGCAATTATGCAGATTTTTATATGCTTAATTTTTTTAAATAGATACCTTTATAATAGTATAAGAAAAAAATTAATAAAATTTCAATTAGATTATCACGTTGTTAGAGAGTAATCAGTCTCTATAATTAGTATTAATCTATTATTACTTAAAAAACAAGATACATAGTATATTTAATAATTCAATACATACATTTTGAAAAATATTTTACATTAATAGCGTTTTAAAAACATTATAGATAACCATTTTATTTTTAACAAAAAACATTATCAATAAGTTTTAATTCATGGCTTTTTGGTTGGTATGTAGGAATATTATACATTTATAGTTATTCTTTAAATAACACAAAAGCCAAAAATAAACATAATTAATATAAGTTATATTCCATTTATTAAAAAAATATTATTCAAATTTAAATAATGTGCAGTTATTTTTCTTACATCTCCTGAATGAAACATACTTACTCGTACTAACTTTCAAAAGTTTTTATTTTAATTTATTGTGAATAAATTTAATTTACAATTATACACCTAAATATTAAAAATTATTTTATAAACATAAAACGTATGATTGGAACATTTTTTTTTTGAAAAATCATAGACAAAAAGTTATGATCTAATAGACTAAGTATAAATTTTGATAGTACAATAATTTATGCTTGCGGTGCAGTTCTTATATTTCGAAAATATACTTTATATTAATTATATATATTATATAAATATAGTTATATATATTATTTACATCGATTAAGCATACTAAGAGCTCTTGCGTACTTTCGACACAAAACACTGTGTGGATTTATTGAATATTTATTTTAGAGTATAAAGAGTTTTTAGATGCTTCACACATCATGAGTATAACTGATTATTACTATGGTTGGTTTACAATCCTATGTGGCTTACATTTCTTGTACAAACTTAATAATGCTGTAGTTGATTGAAACCTCCTACAGCGCCGAAATAAGGATCGTGTTATAGAAATTTAGTGTCCATATCAGTTATATATCTGGAACATTCCATGTGTTGCCGTCACTCAACTCTGCCAGTTGCCAATTACCATGCTCAAATCCTAAGACTTTTTTGTGGTGTTTACGGGACGACTTTCGTCTACCAACACTTTTAATCAATAGTCTATGACTGATATTTTACAAGTGAAAGATCAAATTCACACCAATCCAAGATATTTACAGATCTTATAAATAAATCTCCGTCCGGGGTTGAGCCCACGACTTTCGATGTGGTATGCAAGCGTTTTATCACTAAGCCATACCTGCTGGAAAAATTTGCACTTGAAGGTCAACCTGGGAACATTTATGGTTAACGGCGACATCCAGAAGAATTGAAGAGACGGCAGCTGTAGTACAAATATCTGAGCTTTATTTTGCGTGTTATTTGTTAATCAGAACTTTTAATGTGATGGGACGACTAGCTCAAATAGTCTTAACTAATTATAAGGCAAATAAAAAAACGATTCATATATTAACCAGTCGCTTTAAAGTCTATATTTCCTATTGCGGCCTCAGAAACGTTAACTTTTATATTTTAATACATTGTTGAGAACGTTCTTTCGTTTATGTATTGGTAAAACTGCATGAAATTCACGTTTTTACTTCGTAACATACACAACAACAAAAAAAATCATGATGATTGTTAATGTTTAATGGTTAATTTTGTGATGCGACCATACAATTTGGATTTTCACGTAACAGCAAATTTAACACGGTTAGTACCACAAATTACCAAAAAAAAAAACGTTCTTGACAACGCATTAAAATCAATATTTAAGAAAATAAAGATCTGAACTATAAAGCGAATGGTAAATTTATTAACTAATTTTGGTTTTTGTTATATAAAGAGTTAAGAGGTTTGTGAACCCAAAATGTGTATTTTTTAACCTTGTATATTGAAAAATGTTTTTTTGGTAAAGGCGTGGGTAAGCAGCTAGATGTTATTTGATTTTATTCTGTGTATGATGACATGGTTTTTGATGTTGTTCTTGACTCTTGAAGTTCTTGGACAGTTGTCTTCTTTACAACAGCTCGTCTCTGAGTCCGTCTCCAAAAGAGGCTCGACACGCGGCCCCACGATCCTGCAGTCAGACCTTCTCTTCACCAGCCAGCGCGTGTGGAGTGTTACGCACGAACTGTAAACATGAAAAACGCATCATCATCACTAACCACTACGATACAAAGAAAATACAAAAAAAAAACTCCTTCAAAAATTAACGTGATTGAGTCTTGTTTCGACTCCATAATGCGGCCCGAGATGTGGTCGAATTACGTTCATTGTACAGCCCTGGATAAGGCGTAGTAGTCGACGCCTATTTCACTGTCTAGGATTTATATTATTTGCTTTGTTGGATGTACGTATTTATTTATTTAAACGATTTATATGTTAGTGCGAATGTTTTGATGTTTGAGATTGCGGCAATAATTACTTGTATCGTATGCTGTAGTAAGAAGACAATCAGTTGAAACGGATTTTATTGTCACAAGCTGTTATTAGATTTCGCGTATTTTGATTTGTTTATTGTGTGTTGTGTGTGTCGCACAAAATGAGCAACTATATGTTTGTTTTGTATATCCCATAGGTTTCGACCAATCACAATAGACGTTGCCTTGTGTAAGTGAGTGGGCTCTTTATAAAAGGGAAACAACATTAGATCAGTATTTTTTCTGCGCTCACTCTCAACAGCACTTTCCGACCTTCGGCAAATCCATTCATTAAATTTCTACAGTTCAATATCACTAACTCAAACAATTTATATCATAGATTTTATATCGTGTGGTGATTCAACAAATGTAAATTAAACAATAACTTTAAATTAAATTACCCTTGAAAATATTCAGTGTTATTTATTTACTTTCACGTTTTTCACGTCGGTATTTCAACGATAAACAACTTCTTCTTCTTTATAAAGGACAAATCCGACCTATCCTTGAATACGGCAGTCACCTTTGGATTAGAGCCTCAAAATACCCTAATTAATTGACTCAGTTCAAAGAAGAGTAATTCGTTTGATGAACAATGACACTCTTACATCTAATCTGCAGTCTTTTCTACCGATATTACCACGGTCGCTGCTCTTCGGAACTTAAAGAACTAATTCCTCCTGCACCCACCCACAACCGACAAACTCATCTTATACTTGTCGAACATCCAGACACGGTTAATGTGTGTCGACCAAAAACTGTCAGTTTCCAAAGTTCCTTCCTTAATGCCACCGGTAAGCTATAGAATGCTCTTCCAGCGTCTGTGTTTTCTCCATCCTACAATCTGGATCTCTTCAAGAAACAGATAAATATACACTTGCAATCTCCCCAACCCACAAACAAACATGACCACAACACACGTTTCCCGCATACAGCGTCCAGCTTCCCTGACTAAGCGTCACAGAGTGTACTGGTGTGCTCTCCTGCATGCGATTACATAAAAAAAGGAATCTGGTGAAGAAGATTCACATTATCTATGTTCACAACTTCCCTTTCTGATCACACTACACACTCACATACGGATATATACACTGTGTCATATCTGCGATAATATAATTCCGACAATACCAAATAAAATAATTTCAGATTTTATTGTTTCAAGTTATTGTTTATAAGATAACATTTCTTTATGTAAATATCCACTAATTAAATCGCGAAAAATAAAAAATACGTTATTACGCACTTCAAAAATACGTACAATATTCTTAAACTAAGAACAGGTTGAAGATTTTATAGATAGATTGAATTCCTGCTTTTTATGGTTTAAGTTATTTCAGTCAAACAAGGACTTGATAATTACAATATAAACTTTCAAGGATTAGCCCACCTCTATTATGGCTCTCGGTTTAATTAAACTAAGACATTAATGGCATCGCTTCCATCAAAATTTAACTGCGTTCGAGAAACTTTGCTTTAAAAATTTATTTTGAGAAGTCAAGAATGATTATCACACAAAAGTCGTGATTTATAAATGAAAAATACTATGTAAAAAGTTATTCAGGTGTTTGCAAATGTGACGATTAATTGTCATTTTACGAGTACATAGGCAGCTAACTTCAACACGCGTATTAAAGAAGACTTGAGAATTCGAATATTTTTTTGAGTAACGTAAAATATTACGAGTCAATTAAGTATAAAGTCGGTCTCGTTTCCGAAAAACTAGCTGTTTTATATAGATCACGTCGGTATTTCAAATAAAAACAACTTCTTCTTCTATATAAAGGACGAATCCGACCTATCCTTGAATACGGCTTACACTTGCCGAACATCCATACACGGTCACATTTGGATTGGAGCCAAATACCTTATGAACTTAATTGACTCAGTTCAAAGAAGAGCAATTTGATTGTTAAACTATGACACCCTTGCGTCTAACCTGCAATCAATGGAACACAGGCGTAAGATCGGTTCATTTAGTATTTTCTACCGTTACTACCACGGTCGCTGCTCTTCGGAACTTAAAGAACTAATTCCTTTTGCACCCACCCACAACCGACAAACTCGTCTTACACTTGCCGAACGTCCATACACGCTTAAGTTGTGTCAACCAAGAACTGGCAGTTTCGAAAGTTCCTTCCTTAATGCCACCGGTAGGCTATGGAATGATTTACCAGTGTCTGTGTTTCCTGCTTCCTACAATTTGGATCTCTTCAAGAAACAGATAAATATACACTTGCAATCTGCCCAACCCACACACACACACACAAACACAACCCAGCCTCCCTGGCTGAGCGTCATAGAGTGCACTGGAGCTTTCGATTACATAAAAAAAGAGGTGCCGACAAAACAATATTTTTTCCGAATTCGCCAACCATTTAGTTAATATTTAAAAAATACTATATTCATAACTACATCATTGACACAGCTTGAATAATTGCAGTTGACAGTATGGTGGCAATATGTTTTAGAATTATTTTCATTTCTTACATTACAACACATATAGAAAAACACCGAAAAATGGTGGTGGAGTAATACCAACTGTGGATTATGTGACGCTTACCATTTTATTTAAAGCAGAACGCTGTATGTGGAATGTTGATCCGCCGACTCCGTATACTACAGCCCGTGAATCACGCATCATCAATTTAAACAGGAATTCATTATAAATGGGTGGCGTTTACGGGACGTTTTTCATCTACCACTACTTTTGATTAAAATCTATAACTGGCATTTTACGGGAAAGGGATAAAATTTAGACCAACCGAAGCTATTTACAAAGTTTATAAGTCGATTAAAAAGTATATTTTTTTCATCTCCGTTGCGGATCGGACTAATGACCTTCGGTATGGTAAGCAAACGCTTTTCACACTTAGCCATAACCGCCAGCAAATGGCGTGAAACAAATATTCTTATTCCCATATACGTTCCATATATGAAACGTATGGTCACCACAAACTGCTGTCACTTAGTTCTATCAGCTGCTACTGTCCATTCCTCGTTATAGAACATATTTGCACCTGTAGATCGACTTGGGAACATACATGTTTTCCTACAACTAACAAGAGGAGTCAGCTGTTGTATCCGAAGCATTTTTCGGGTGATTTGTTAATTAGTAATTAAATACACACATACAATTATACATCAATTTTTTTTTTCGCATCAATTCATTCAGATAAATTATCAGCAGAAGCGAGATTCGAGCCTTGCAACTTTTGCTCTATTCTACACACCACGTAGTCCACACGACTATTCTCTGCCTGAGCAGATACGCGAAAGTTGATGAATTTATACCATTGTTACCATCGTATAACGATAGATGTCTCTGTAGTTTATATTCAGAGTATGTATTCAATCAGTCAACATTTATTCACAATCATTTTATATTATTAGTTACCGACAGTCTATTTATTTAGTAAGTGATTTGTTAGTTGTATTGTTAAGGAAAACGTTGATTAGCTCAATGCTTTCGAGGTTTGGACCATTTCTTTCAAAAGGGTGTCTTAACCCGAAACTGATTTATGAAGAAAGAATTACAAAGTCACAGTTGGCAATTTTATAGTAAGAAATTTTGCCAAATATATAGCGGAATCACTTAAGCGGAGGAAGTACTGAGAAAAGTAAATCTTCTAGACTTCTGAAGACTTCAGTTGGGGATGTTTAGGAACTTCTTTTCGATCTCCATTCAAGCGACGGCTTCCCCTTGTATTATTTGCTTTAGCCCGAGGCATTCCAGATCCTTCTGCGAGAAAATACAAATAGAAAGCCAGACAACTTGGAAACGGAACACGCAAATTAGATTTTAATCTATCTCCCGAAAACTTGGATCAGCTTGTAAAAAGCTAGCAATCTAATCTCTTTATTTTTCACTCTAGAATTAATGAATATCAAGACTTAGATCTTAATGAAGCAAAAAATCATTCACACAGTAGCAGTAGTCTATTCTCACATATCAATTTCAATTAACTTTTAGTTGAATTTTTAATAAATTTAAGTTCTTAAAACCAATTAATCATCTATACAAAAACATAATACAATTAATATTATATATATACTATATAAAATATACAAGAATACAAAAAATGATATTTTAAATTGAAAAGAAAATAAAAGAAGAGACAATTAAAGACTTCTTCTTCTTCGTAGTATCAATCCGGTGGATTGGTTTGCAGCAACCGAATCTTGCATCTCGATCTCCATTCCTCTCGGTCCTCCGCAACCCTTTTCAGCTCAGCATAAGCGCTACAATTCATGTCCTCAAATACTTGCTGCAAATACTCCCGTCTAGGGCGCCCTCTACAGTTTCTACCCTCAACCATCCCCTCCACAATATCGTGAAGAAGACCATCGTGTCGCATGATGTGACCAATCCATCGGGCTCGCCTCTCTGAGATGGTTCTTATTAGGTGCCTATCTTCCTTGATTATTAAAGACTAAATCTCACTAAACAGAATACTCTACGAAATTACTTTTACTAATAAATTCGTTGAGCTCATGTCTAAACTGAGAAATAATATGTCCCTAATTTTTGTTCGCTTGTCTGACACGCATACATAAATATGCTAGACTTAATATAAGATATGAGTAACTATGACTTGCGGCGTTACAGGTGTCATTTTGATTGTTTTGACAAAAGTCCTGTCTATTAGGGATGCTCGGCGCAACGACCGTCCCTATCACCGAGTCATTTTCTGCTCAGGCATAGCTAGTCTGCCCGGTTCACATACGTTGTTTGTGAACCGGGCAGAATATCAAAGCTTATAAGTCTTGCATTAAAAAGAAACGTGCTTCTCGATAAGTTCTTTGATTTGTGACTGCTCCTCATTCAGTTACCACGCGTCCCGATGACATGGATTAAACATTGATAAACGGAGATTGTCAGTATATAATAACATACAGAAGTTTACTTCTTTTATACTTCTAAGTTTAAATATTAACAAATGTACTAAAAAAAAATGTTTTAAAACTTAATTTGTTACAATGCCAGTATTATAATATATACGTAAATACATAGTAGTTCATGTGGGAAAACTAGATTTGCTGTAGTGGAGCACTAACTAATGTTGCACAATTCAATTCAAAGCTAAGCTTGCTGTCATAGCATAATATTCTACAATTTCACTAGTCCTTCCATGTGAAAATAATTGCTTGTTCCGAAAATCTAATTTTCTGCAGCGGCAGCCGTTCTCGAAAATGCACTTTAATCCAAAATACATGGATGTGACTTCCGAGCCCTGGACCACTTGGTCTTAATGGGTGGGGCAGCACGACTTTTATCATCTTAAATTACAAAATAACGTACACAATGTCTTGTAACTATTTCACTGTAACATATATATTTATACGGAATTTCAAGTAAAAGCTCTACAATAATTATACTCTTTTTCACTTCTTATGTATTATAAAAGAAATGTGACGTCATATCGATGCGTCTATCTAATAAATTACCCATGAAAGGTAAGAATTCTAGAAATGACTCAGAACAGAAATCGTATCGAGACATCAAAATCATATGCCAATTGAATATTTCACGACAATATTCTGAGAAGAAATGGTGAAGCCGCACTCTGATGCATAAATTGAATTTGTTGCCATATAAATCTTTTTATATTAAATTATTACCCTGAAAGATTCATGAAAAAAATATATACGAGTTTTGTTTTTCAGCAAAAAAAATGCATGTTTCCGTACATTGATATATTTTATTATATATTAAATCATCATCAGCATGTGTCCGTCCACTGTTGAACGTAGGTATTCCGGAACCGAGGTCGCGGTCCCAAAATGACGGCATCAGCTTAAATGTGATGCCGGAATATCAAGGTTCCAGTACTGAAGATAAATCCAAAGACCTGAGTTGAATTGATACTAATTTATTTGATAAGAGACCCTTTTTTATACCTCAGTCTACAACATGAGAAAGCATTTATAAAATAAACATTAATACATTAAATTTCATACACCGCAAATACCTCGATACCGTTTGAACCTTGATTCCTTCAATTAACACATAGTGGCAGATTATTGGGATGGTCAATGCTCCGTATCGATGGGTAAGCATTCTTTATTAATATAAAAAACATTGAACTTCATACAACGAAAATTCCTCGACACCTGTTGTTTTGGACCTTGATCCCCTCAATTTACATAGAGTGGCAAAAATGCCCTGTGTCGTACCCGATTGTAAGATTTGACAGATTTCATCTAAGATAGAGCGTTTGATTATAATAAATACTTTGAAGACTTTTGGATGTATATTACAAAATAATTATGTTCAAAATAACGTATTGAACAGTAGGCTTTCCGCATGAGTCTCCAACCTTCTCGATACTCTGCCCTCTCCATCCAAGTTACACCCGCTGTTCTTCTGATGCCATCCATTATTTTGCAGGGTGTCCGCCAACGCTTCATTTGCCAGTTCTTGCAAGCAATACTTTTCTTCCCCCTTGATCGTCGTCTCTTTGAGAGATATTTCCTACCTATTTTCACTTGAATGTGCATATTATTTAGGTAGCCTGCAACACTAGAGTTCTTCTTCAAGCATAGATCTCGTTAGGTGGTTTATTTTATGTGTGAGACCTGCAGTTAGATTCCACGTCTCTGCGCCATAAGTTAATACTGAGTGTATTAGAGGATGTATTGATTGAACGCTTTAGTTTCAAAACTTTGCGGAATTTTCACTTTAAGAATGTTCTTCAGTTTTTCAAATGCCAACCATCCCAGCTTTATACGCCTATCAATTTATTTCAAGAAGTTATTTCGTCCTTTATCCTCATTTGCAAATTGGAGATGGAAATTCTGCTCTCCGTTCATATTTATTCTACACTTTGTCTAGGATATTAGCTTAAAAATATAGTCTACGGGGTTTGTGAAGAGCTCAAAAAATATAATTCCTCCTTGTCTGAAATCGTTGCTTATATCATATTACTAGTACTTAATAATTATAGTTAGTAATTTGAGATCTTCAACTGTTCTTCTAAAGCTATTTTTAAGATCGTAGGAGGAATCTGTAGACGGTAAAGAGAGGATTTTGAAAGAGGAAGACTCGTGTAAGAGGCTTTTTAGGATACTTGTACATGCTGATAATGATCAAGTGTGGTATCGCTTACTGACTATTGACAGATAGAACGATGCGAAGAACGGAATGCAGGGGTACGAACATTTTTTTCACGTACCGAGACGGTGGTGGCCGTGCAGGAGTTAGCGCGAGGCCGGAACATGGTTGTGCGCCACTTTCGCTTCACCTGCGCCATTACCTGTAACAAGAAACACAAATTAATAACCCATTATCTCCATGCCCCTAAACACAAATGAAATTTAGGACATTCAGCTTACTTAAAAACAAACAGAGCTGCGGGAGGCAGAGCTGATATGGGATGAACCGAGGATCATGGCGGCTGACAGAGCTTTGTGGCGACAGCTCGTGACGAACATATGCTATAAATGACTCCACAATATCCATAAATTCTAAAAATAACGGATATTTTGCTAGAGCTGACGTAGAATGAGGCAGCTGACAGATCTTTGTCGCGGTAGCTTGTGAAGACCATAAGGTCCAGTTAGCGGAGTGAACATGGTGATAATGATTATGAAGCTTATTTAATTGGTTTGATGCACACTTACGGACTGCAATGATTGAATTTTTTTTATATTTATCACTTCTTAAAGTTATTTTTTTAATTAAAAAAAAATATAAATTAAAAACATTCAGTTTTGATTCACAATTTTTGTAATGATTACATGTTTCGGCCTTCCTGGAGACCATCTTCAATAATGAAAAATTAAAAACAGGCAGTGGCTTATAAAGGTAAGGACAAGTTTCTACATTAGTACACACATGTTTACAGGTTGTATATGTGTGCGGGTACAACAATTGAAAAAAGGATATTCTAAAAATTAATGGGTATGTAATTATTTTAATGTATTAAGACATTATATGATAAAAATTGTTGTTTTCAATTTAAAAAGACATTATAAAATACTAGGTGTTCGTTGTTTTAAAGTATTAAGGTAATTGCATAATAATAAATTTTGCTTTCAATTTAAAAAAATCTTTGTAACTCTTCGGTGTAGACGACGGTCAGTCCCTGATCACTTCTTCCACCCAGTCATTTCTTTAAGAGAAGAACTATTTTCTTTATTTTCCCAGACTACCTTGGGGTTGTTGGGAAAACTATATATCCATGTAGACTTTTCGGGTGCAGAGATGACTGGGAATGAGCCAGGGGTAAAGGAAACTGACAAAACTGAGTGGCGGCAATTTGTGGTAAGCATTTTTATTTTTAATATGGAACGGATATAGGAAGAATCCTTGAAAATACATAATAACAATAAATTTGCATTTTTTTCATAAATAATAAATCAAATTGATTACTGTCTGCTTCGACAAGCTTTAATAATAACGTATTACATTTTCTACAATAATAAAAATACATTATCTTAGAAAGGTTCACCTAATAATCGAAAACATTTTTATTTCGTCGGCCGAATCTTGATTTGATTGTCAGAAAAAGATAAGAACACGTTTAAAAAAAACTCTTCATTTCATGTCTCAGGTTGTTCGGAATTGATAATACATATAGTATAGGACTAAATCGAATTTTTACAGGAAATTTAACACTTTAGCCACATAATCATTATATATTATAACAGCTGGATCACTCCGAAAGAGGACCTAGCTCCTCGACACGATCAGGGGTGGAATATATGGAGGTCCTATAACAGACTTCGGACCGGAGTATGCAAGACGAGGACAAAAATAAAAGCCTGGCAATTTTACAGCGGACCGACTGAATGTGACTGTGGCGTGGAGCAGACCTTGTCACACTTTCTGGAGTGTGCGCTGTGTCCGAGTAGCTGCGCCCAGGAAGACCTGATGATGTTCGGGAGTAACGCCATCAATGTCGCCCACTTTTGGGCATACAGGACCTGACCCTGTTGTTTCCGACACGATTATATAATATATATAGCTGATATAGAAAAGTTTCCGTGATCGTTCCGTACTGAAAATTCGTTAGGAAATTTATATTGAAAGTACTCAGCGGAGTTACAGGAAGCAGAATTGTCATAAGATGAGACAAAAGTTATAGCGGCTGACAAAGCTTTAGTGGCAGTTCGTATATGCCAAATGCTCCGGTTAGGAGAGCGGATATGGTGATGATGATGATGAAATTTTAGCTCTATAAATACTCTCGGTTGGTGAGAATCTGATGCCTCACCCCTAAAATTCCAGTCATAGCCTATTCATTAAAATTAGCGGTAGACAAAAGTAAGACACCATCCAGTCATGGTAAATTCTTGTTAACCCTTTCATTTCAGCTCGGTTTGAATACAAACTATACTGTCAATTATAAAACTTGTATTTGAAGCATAAATGTACTGGTCTATTTTCATATGTCACATTGGCTCTTGTATCCTTTAGCTATCAGATGATGCATAAAAAACTATTCTAAGAAAGTAACAAAACGATATATCACATCAACCAATGTCAACGGTCGGGGAATCTTATGACGGCATTTGCCGACAACCGATGCGAAAGGGTTAAAGATGGATATATCTGAATGTCGGGCTGTAGTTTATGATGTTGGCTGATCAAAATTCCGCATGCGACATTTAACCAAATGTAAAATAGTGTTTTAGAATCCTCAGATTAGATTTCTCTTGTATGTGCTTACGTAAAAAAACACATCGAATTGGAAAGTTCATAGTCATTTAAAAAGCGTATGTTAAAAAAAAACGTTTAAATTGAAATTACTTTCTGAACGGTCTAATATTTTATTTTTATCTCTATTTTCTATCAGTTCTGTGGTCAGCTAAAAGACGTGAAAAATATTTAAATAACCAATAAAGAATGGAATATTCCAGAAATTCCTCGAATTTATTTCAAAGCAAACGAGCGGCCATTTATCGAATTTTAAAAATAAATAATATTGTAAATTTTAAAACGTAGTCTATTATTTGGGGCGAGGGAAAGAGTGATACGAAAATTTAAAAAAATAAGAATTTTTGTCGAGAAAATGGAGAAGATTCATTCTTCGCCGTGAAGTTGGCTACAAATCAGAAACAGATAAATTTAAAAAATTCCATGAAATTGCCTATTGAACCATTAGGGTAACCAGTGACATATTTAATATTATTTGCTTAAAAAATAAATTGTTAGCGGTAGATAAGGCTGCAGTGGAATAAATGTTGCTCAAACTTCAGGTTTTAAGTGCCGGGTTAACTACCAGACAATCTTACAAAAAAGATAACAAATCACCTAAAATATGTATCCGACAGTAAAACAGATCTCTTCTCGGCCTTAGGAACAATATAATAAATGACCAGATGGATCGGATTTCTTCAAGCATTATAAATTTCATAAAATCAATAATTCAAACAATTCATTTCCATAAGTCCATAAGACAACATTTATATGTTGTTCGTTAATAATATCGTCGTAATATAAAAATAACGTAATTTGCACATAAATAGCGTTTTATCCTGTGTATCAGAAAATTACTTTTGTGATAAAAAAAATATATCTGTAAAAACGTATGATTGAAATCACCCAAACAAACATCGTAAAGTAGTTACCCAAACAACCCTTTGATTGCCCGGTTAAACGTTTCCGTAATGTCATGCGGAGGGTTGGTTTCCGTTATACCCTCCATTCTCAAAGTGGTTCTCGATCCCTCTGACGGTCCTGGTCTCCTGATACTCTTACCCAGGGGTGTTTTTTAAAAACAAAAAACACTAACTAAAAAACTTTTAAAAAATATACATATAAAATTTCATTCAAAATCATCTTAATCTGCATGTCTGCTCCCCTAAGTGGAGCATATAGACGTCACGAATAGCCATTTAAAAGCTTTCTCAGCCACCACTATCCTCGTCTTATCCCGTGTCAGCTCCGCATCTCACAGCTCCGTCAAGTACATTATATGTGTAGTTCCCGATCGAAATTTATTTTTCTTTCAATGAAAAAATGTGGTAGTATTACATTCAAACCTTCTGTTGTTGTAACGTAGTAACGTAAAAATATAAAGGAAGGTTGATAGTACTTTGATAAGAAATGTTCATAAACCTATTGCCTACTTGTTTTACAAAATCTCGATCTTAACTCTACATAATTGCGTTTGAATAAAAAAAAGCGTAAAATGTACCGGGTCTTATCCGAAAAATGTACAATTACTTAAAAATAAATGCGAAAAAAAAACTTCATATTTTTAATTCGTTAATTTTTCGTAGTGTCAATCCGTTGGATTAGTTAGTAGCAATAAAATCTTGCATCTCGATATCCACTCTTTTCGATCCTCTGCAATCCTTTTTAGCTCAGCATAAGAACTACAACTCATGTCCTTGAACACTTGCTGCAAATACTCCAGTCTAGGGGGCCCTCTGCCGTTTGTACACTCAACCATCCCTTCCACAATGTCTTGAAGAAGACCATCGTGGCGCATGATGTGACCGATCCATCAGGCTCACCTCTCTGAGATGGTTCTTACTAGGTGCCTATCTTCCTTGATTATGCTGAGAACCTCATTGTTCGTGACGTGGTCTCTCCAAGAAATTTCGAGAATTCTTCTGTACGGCCACATCTCAAAGGCCTCTAGTCTTTTTTTATCACTTTCAGATAAGCACCATGTCTCACAGCCGTGAAATTTGGTCAAAATTTTATCAAATTCAACTTTAAAATATAATATATTAATTGCATTAATTGTTTTGAAATACTTAGTCACTTTAACATTTTTTTCATTCTCATATTTATTCATAATTTATTTAATGTCAATATTAAATAAATCCCGCGCAATACACCACTGGCTTATAACTTTCTTGTCCTTGTACCTTTCTGGTCCTTCAGTTCTTTCAACTCTCCACCCCTGGGGTTTGATTGATGTTCCTTTAATTGGAGAGCCGAAGACTTCCATTTGTATTTTTTCAGTCGTATTTTTTTCAGCCTTCAGGAGACAGCTCAGCTACCCAAGTACCAGTGGTGTAAACTAATTAAGAATTGTGTAAGTTGCGAAAATAAGGCATCACTGAAAAAAACTGAAAGCGACTGAAATTTTGTTATTCATTTAATATTTTTTATAAATATTAACGCATATTTTTCTAATTCTTTTATTTTTCACGATGGTTAAGTTTAAAGTGATATCTTGTTTGATATACTATATGTTAAAAAAAACCTTTTTTACTTTACATTACATTTTGCATTAGATTTTTATTTAATACTAAAGCTCATACTTTTATATTTTTTATATATTATTTTCCTAATTTTTCTATTTATGTTTTTTTTCAATAAAGTATGCATTGTATTATGTTTTATTTGAAATGAATATAAATGTTGTTTTTCTTTGGTCCAGCGGTAATAGAACATTGTTAACGTGGTTATTGTTAGATCACCCAGTTAAGTAACATAGGATGCAGACCATAACTTGGATAGGTCAGCGCCTGTTGGTCGAGTTGAGCTACTTCTTAAAACAAAATATCTTAGCCCTTGGGGTGCTGGGTTAATTATTCTTCTTCTTCGTAGTATCAATCCGGTGGATTGGTTTGCAGCAACAGAATCTTGCATCTCGATCTCATTCCTCTCGGTCCTCCGCAACCCTTTTCAGCTCAGCATAAGCGCTACAATTCATGTCCTCAAATACTTGCTGCAAATACTCCCGTCTAGGGCGCCCTCTACAGTTTCTACCCTCAACCATCCCCTCCACAATACCGTGAAGAAGACCATCGTGGCGCATGATGTGACCAATCCATCGGGCTCGCCTCCCTGAGATGGTTCTTATTAGGTGCCTATCTTCCTTGATTAACTTGTTAATCATTATACCTCCTTAAAAAATCCCGTCAACAAATCTCCCAAAAATATATTTCGGATACTACAGCGGTATCTTTTATTTACATTACGTATACTTTAGGGTGAAGCTACGTTATGAAACCAGGCAAAATTGAGTGGCAACTGATAGAACTAAGTAGTTACAATTTGTGAGGACTGTTTGTACCAGATATGTAACGGAAATTAGATGATTTTTTCTTTCAAATAAACTCGGAAGGTTGATTTTACATAACATTCCAAGTAAAAAATGGATGTCACGTTAAATTCAAAATATTCGTCAATTTATGAAAATCTTAATCTTAACAATTTAAATGTATTTTCTTCGTAGTATCAATCCGGTGGATTGGTTTTCCAGCAACAGAATCTTGCATCTCGATCTCCATTCCTCTCGGTCCTTCGCAACCCTTAAAGGTATACTAGCACTGTAGGCAAGCAAAAATAATGATTAAAATGAAAAAAATAATCCTGAAAAGCGTGTGCGTTATTTTTTTTCCGAATAAAAAAGCATCGATATTCCGATATCATTTGCTGTATTCATTTCGTTAGCCACCTGCGTATTACATCATGATATTTCAGGAGTGAGACTGACATATTTTTCAGTTGGGATTTTTTCATGAATTTTCTGCGAAGCGATAAATTATTCCGAGGGCGCTGTGGTCGTGGCTTGGAAATAATAAAATTTAAATAAAGAATTGCGGACATCTTACCTCTCCGTTGCAGAAGCAGTACAAGGTAGCAACGCAAAGACCCTGAAAAAAATATATCATACAGAGTTAGACGAAATGTAATCATTAAATTTTTTCCTGAAAACAGCATTTCTTAAGGTTTTTTTAAAATATTTTTGTCCTTACAAACACATCTGCCTTACAAACCATGTAACTAAATTTAATGATATGCTCTTATTGAGAGCATGTATCTTCAATCTCCATTTCTTTTTAACCCGGTGGATGTTTTGCTGGCGGATATATACGTAGTTCAATGGTCAAAGCGGTTACTTTGCAAGCCAAAGGTCGTGCGTTCAATTCCCGTTGGATATCGAAAAAAATAAATAAATTGGTTTTGTGAGCTCTAAAATAACCCCGGTTGGTGTGAATTTGATCCCTCATCCGTTAAATGCCAGTCATAGACTATTCATTAAAATTGGTGCTAGACGAAAGTTGTCCCGTGAAGACCATCCATTCATAGTAAATTCCTGTATTAATTGAGGATGATGCTTGAATCTCGGGCTGTATTCAATGACGTTTGCGGCTCAACAATCCACATGAAGCCATATTTGTGAGCGTCATAGAATTCCACAGATGAGATTTCAGAATCACTATCACCATTTGTCGGTATTCTCCTGTATGTGTTTATTTAAAAACTATAATTGTAATCTCATTCACGGGTTCTTTCTCATATGTAGTTGCCACAATTGTTCAGAGAGGACGTACATACAAATTCACAGTAAATATTATTTTATATTTTTCATATCAACTAATTGGAGAAAAATAAACGGTGGACGCAGAGATTCAAACCACATACCTTTGCAATCAAGACTAATTATCTAATTTACCTGCTTTCATTCAGTTCATGGTTAAAAAGTGATACTATATATTTAGTGTTGTAGTTGTCAAAGGGTTAACAGACTTCGGACTGGAGTATGCAAGACGAGGACACAAATGAAAGCCTGGCAGTTTTACAGCTGAATATGACTGCGGCGTGGAACAGACCCTGTTACACCTTCTGAAGTGTGCGCCGCGTCCGAGTAACTGCACCCAGGAAAACCTGATGATGGCTAGGAGTAACGCCATCGACGTCGTCCACTTCTGGGCAGACAGGATCTGACCATGTTGCTTCCGACACGATTATAAATAATAATAAAAAACTTGTATTTTTTACCTGCACAATTTATTTAGCTTCACTTCCTAACTAGGTAGAGTACATAATGAACATTGATTGCAAAGTTTCGTGGAACAAATCCCAGCGTCCGCCGTTTATTTTTCTCCGATTTATTGATTGAGAGAAATATAATATGATGTGTGCTGTGAATTTGTGTATTCGTATCAATTGTTCGATATTAAAGGGTCCGCCATCTAACGTTTTTTTTCAACTAGTGCTTATTTCGTGAATGGTAACACTTGGCTCATGTTTGATTTGACAGATAATTAGTTTTATCCTTCCGCTAAACGAATATGGTTGTGTATACGCTTGAACAACGCTGAGAAATATTGCGACATTACTTTGAAAATCATGGTAATGTTGCGAATGTGTGCGAAAATTGCGTACGAATTTTGGAATAAGAGAATCACCGTCAGCTCCGTATGTTCGTTATCTTGTAAAAAGTGAAAGAAACTGGCATCCTCATCGATAAACCAAAGCGTGAAAAGCCAAAAACAGTGCGTACACCCGAGAATATTGCTGCCGTGGCAGAAAGTGTGCGTGAAGCGCCATCAATGGCGCTTCCATGCGGCGCGGCCATGTTGAACGAATTTTTGTTCACAAAAATTAAAGAGGAGGATATTGGAAACATTTGGTTTCAACAAGACGGCGCTACGTGCCACACAGCCGAAGCTACACTCGATGTTTTGCGCCCTGTTTAAAAAAAAAAAGGTATTTGGCGGACCTTTTAGAAAGGGTATTTAACGATCTACAAAAATTAGAATATTAAAATGAATTATAAAATTCCATGAAAATCTTTATTTTGATTTTCATATGATTGAATCTGTTGTAATAACAACAAAAACAGAATTATTATATAAAAATTTGCCGCCAAAACTATAGGAAAAAATCCTTTATAAATAAAAAAAATGCATTTATTTTTATTTAATTTTAATATACCAGCATAAAAGTTGACTGTGTGGCATTTATAAATATAATATGTAACGCTTTAATCTCCTGTTCAATAATCTTTTTGATTTTCGATATTCAATTTAAGCTCCATCAATTCCCTCTGACGTTGTCATAATCCGTTCATTGGATCGCCATTCGATTCAAATTCGTAATAAAATATGCCACCCTATTAATCAAATTATAACATCAATTGCGTTCGATCGAATTTATTGGGATTCCATTACCACTACAAAGGGATATAACTGATGAACTGCAATCTATATCAGTACCAAAAATGCAGCTTTATTATAGTGAAGTAATTTATAATCGTCCAACAAAAATTAAAAATTAAATTTTAATTTACAATGACTTTTTTTAACCAATGGCAATAGCAAGTTGTAAGCGTGGTTCTCGTTAGATCACTGAAGAGTTAAGCAACATTGGGGCGGACCAAAACGTGAAATGGTCACCAGGTCAGTTTGCCGGCGGGTATAGGCCGGCAGGTATATGGTCAAAGCGTTTGCTTTGCAAGCCAAAGGGCGTGGGTTCGATCCCCAACGGAGATTACAAAAAAAAGGATTCTTAATCGATTTCTGAGCTCCAAAAATACCCCCGGTTGGCGTGAATTTGATACCTCAACAGTAAAATGCCAGTCATGGCCTATTAATTAAAATTGGTGGTAGACGAAAGTCATCCCGTGAAGACCTCCCATTCATAGTAAATTTCTGTAATAATAAAGAATGATTCGTGAATCTCGGGCTGTAGACTATGACGTTGGCGGATCAGCACTCCACATGCAGCGATTAACCATATTCATATGCAGCATGGTAAGCGTCATAGAATTCCACACATGAGATTTACTATCATCATCTGTCGTTATTCTCCTGTATGTGTTTACAAAAGAAAACAGTCCGCAGTAGCGTCGAGCTAATCATATGATGCCCTTAATTAATCTGAATAGCAAATTACATATAAATATTCATGCATTCTACAGCGGCTGTCTTTTCAAATCCTTGGGTAACTGTCCTAGAGGTTGTTGAAAATGATATATATTCTCAGCTAAAAAATTTTGTGGTAAAGATGTTTCGGGGCGAGGCATGGACAATGGCAACCGACAGAACTAAGAGACAATTTGTTGTTACAATATTTACCAGATGTAGAACGTATATGTGAAGAAAAAAAACGATAATGCCGCAGGGCACAGGCTCGAGAACTTGGAAACTGTAGTCTCCAAGTCTCTCATGGGGCCTAAAGTATGGCCTGTAAGGACCATCATTCAACCCTGGAAACGTGTAAGATGAAAGAATCACAGTGAACAGTGGTTGAAACCAAGTTGAGTGAAAATATTGACATACATATTTAGTGTAATATTGCTTCAGATTCAGTGCTGGTGTGGACGGATACGAAATGATTTGATTGTATGACAATAATGCCGTGTTATTTGTGTGCCAACCATGATATACTTATAAAATGGTTTTTGTTTTCACAAATCCTAACTATTTGCGTTGCGTTTTCCGACACTTGTTCTGAGTGTGAGGTCATTGACACTAAATATGTCAATACATTTACATCGTCACACTTACGTTCGTACTCCAGTAACTAAATAAAATTGTATATTTTGTAATGTCATTGAAGGAAAATAAATAAAAGTATATATATATTTTGGGCAGTTTTTAAATCATCTACTTTGTAAGAAGATTGGATGACTAGCCATTTGGTGCTAAAAATCGTATTGATTCGACAAAAAAAAAAACAATGAATTTTATTTTCAAACAAATAATCAAAATATTTTAAGCAATTTGATGATTTATATTTGCAGACGACACAATTTGATTAAAATATCCTATGAAATTTGTACTTCATTATACGTTCATACGTTTCTCTTCACTTTGAAACTTCGCAAATCCTCAAATTACTTTGATTCCCTTGGTCCAGTAGTGAACTAACATTCTCAGGTAGATTCAAATCCCCAACCACAGCGGCGATCTTGCACAGGTATGTAGCGTGAGAATCAGATTAGCATCCCAGGTGTGCCTTATCTGTCTCTGCATTAGTTGCCAACACCTTTATAACAAGCCTTAAATGAAGTACGAACAAACACAGAGACAAATTAAAGTTTTTTGTTTCACATTTCCATTCCATATCCATAATATGTAGTCATTATAAACTTTCGCCAGACAGTTTTGTAAGTTTTCACATTTCATGTCTTCTACAATGATATCGCACACCCGGGTCTACTTCACCATCATTTATCAGCATGTCGCTTCCCTTATTAGAGCATATGATCATCACAAGTAAGTTTTTTATTATGTTAACACATACAGGAGAATATCAACAGATGGTGATAGTAATTCTGAAGTCTCATCTGTGAAATTCTATGACGCTTACCATGGTGTATATAGCTAAACGCTGCATGTGGAGTGTTGATCCGCCAACGTCATAGACTACAGCCCGATATTTACGCATCATCTTTATTATAACAGGAATTTACTATGAAGGGGTGGTCTTCACGGGACGACTTTCGTCTACTACCAATTTTAATTAATAGGCTATGACTAGTATTTTACGGGTAAGGGATCACATTCACCTCAACATAAAAGCATAGAGCTCGGAAATCGATTAAAAATCCCTTTTTTTTAAATCTCCGTCGGGGTTCGAACCCACGACCTTTGGCTTTCAAAGCAAACGCATTGACCATTGAGCTATGACCGTTGCCATGGTCCTCGCCACATCGCATGTCAGCTATACCTACCGCGAGTACATTCTATGTATTATTTCTAATGGTCTTGCAAGAAAACACGAGCCCGGAGATTAAAAAAAGGCACCTATAGTTTATGCTCTCCTGCGGCATCGGAAGTGCATCTTTCAAACACGTCTACCTTCGCCTCTTGACCAAGTGTAGTATGAAAGGCAGCTTCTTTCGTTCTGAAACCTTTTCATCACTCAAGAATTTAAACCATAGTATCCCCAGTACTTTACAAAGGCATCTGTTTTGAAAACCCATTACACGGCTGCATTGGCTTTTTATGAGATCCCAAGATTCACAGCTGTTATTGGAACGATATATGTGCTATAAAGACGATACTTTGTTTTATTCGAGTAAAGCTGCGAGTTCCAGATTATACACACGGAAATAAAAGGCGCTCCAGCATTCGAGCTTCTTCTTCGTAGTATCAATCCGGTGGATTGGTTTGCAACAACAGAATCTTGCATCTCGATCTCCACTCCTCTCAGTCCTCCTCAACCTTTTTCACCTCAGCATATGAGCTACAACTCAACTCCTTAAACACTTGCTGCATATACTCCCGACTAGGGCGCCCTCTACAGTTTCTCCCTTCAACCATCCCCTCCACAATATCGTGAAGAAGACCATCGTGGCGCATAATTTGACCGATCCATCGGCCTTGCTTCTCTGAGATGGTTCGATTCGAGCTTACAAATTAAATAATGCAGTAAACTAAAATATATAAATAATATTAATATATTAAATATCTTTAGTGTTTGGAAGAAACAAGTCCTATCATTCGTGCTTACTCAATGTATTCTTTAGTGGCGTTTGGTGGAACTATCCATCACGTCAGTGGGGGGGTATTGATATTTAAGTAGTCAGGTAGGCAGCACGTAGCTTGGTTGGTAATTAACTTCAAACATATCAGGTACAACGGGTTTGTTTACCTTGCGGAATAAAGACAGGTTCGACATTTACGTAGAAGCACTCTAAATTTAATGAAAAAACATTATTTTAACGTGACATAATGAATATTTCAATGAATAAGTATTAACCGTACAGTGTAATATTAATCTTTCATTAGACAAATGTTTTCACAAGACAATCGCGGTTTATTAAATCTACTAAACAAACGAAAATATGATTACCGACTATCATCATTACGTCGCAGAGAAGAGAAAAATTTGCCACACAGCTCAACCCAAAAGCTTCAAATCTGGGCGTGAAAGCCTATGAAATTATTTGAATGTATGAATTATAAAAGATGTATGAATTCTGAAAGTCCGCTTACATTTTTTAGTTTTTTTTAATCATTTTCGCTTCTTATCTGAAGCATATGGACACTACAAATCGCCTTTTCTCAGTTCTGAAGTCTAAGGTTGTCTATGTCTTGTCCAGAACACCTGTATACCCGGAGGTCCACATGGAAACATATATGGTTTCCTTGAGCCTCCAAAGCAAGATGCCCGCGAACTAGCATAGACTGCGGCTGTAGCACCAGATAAATATTTGGGTGTTCAATAATCAGAGTTTTTAAGGAGATCGGATGATCAGTCCAACGTTACCGAGGCCTGTACAATTTTGGTTTTGTCCTTAAGGGGGTGGCTTAAAGAAAAAAATGTTTGCAGAAAAAAAAAATTCACAAATCAGTTCATATTGAAGGTTTTAATCAATTCACTTTTAAAATAACGAATTGTATCATTTACACGTAATAGATTCTCTTCTTACGAAAAGTTCTATGTTATAAATACATTAAATGTTAAATAAAAAGAGGATTAAAATTCTCAAAATAATTCAAAAGTCGGTTACAAAACGGCTTAAAACAATCAACGTTAAAAGGGCGGTGAGTGACAGTGAGTGGGCGGGGTTGGAGTGAGCTTTGAAGCAAAAGAGGCGAAATGAGTAGGAGGGGAAATAGGACGAAAGGGGCCGAAAAGGGGGCAGCAGATTGAAGTTTTAATAAATCCGCTAAAGTGGAGCGTTTTCAGATGGGGTATCACAGGTCAACAAGTTCACTGCAGCTTCAGTGATGTGAGATGAATCTTTCAGAGATATTTGATGGGCAGTTAAATGCAAATATTTAGGTAAAATGGGGTACAAACATTATAACGGCCTTATACTCGTTGGTAAAACAAGTTCATGAAAATTAATCTTCAATAATAACAAATATATTTAAAATTATATCCGCTAAGCTTTCCCACGTGTGGTTTTTATCGTTACAATTTTGACTCGACAGCGTTCGGTATTGTGTCACTACTTGTGCGTCTATAAAGCGCGTAAAACTAAGAAATACGACAGCCAATGACAACTCAAGACGCGCGAAAGAGACAAATTCATACACTCTCCTATTTTACTAACTCTGGCTTAGAAGTAGAATCAGTGTTCCTGCAACTACAGTACTCAAATGCATTCGATATTAAGGGTTTTTTTCAAAACCGCTCTTACGGATTATGAATTGACCTAGTAAAGGTTTTAAACTAATTAACGTATTAATTGTACATTATTAATCAAATTTGTGATATAATTTCACCGTCTTTTAATTAATATTCCAGCCAAAAAATGAGCTACTCATTGATATTGACCTTTGTTTGATTAATGGTTCTTTATACAAGGAGTAATAAAGGATCTCACCTGTAACGATGCGGTGATAGCTGACACGTATTCGTAGACACTCTCCCATGGATGCCCTCTAGGTGGTCTAAAAGGCGTCACCAAGTACTGCAACCCAAGTAGTGGCACCAGCAAGAAGGTGGCTCTGAAAATACTTTCATTATTAGCCTTCGACTCCAAATCTGACAGAAAATCGCATCAGAAGATTTCATTACCCCAAAGAAAAGCCTCCCAACTGGCAAAAAACCTTGACTGCTGTAACTAGAAATCCCTAAACACATTAAAAACCATAATCAGCAGAACATAGGACAACCTCGAGCGGTGGGGAATACTTTGGCAGGGAGAGTCACTGTTTTGTGAATATGGAGACCTGCAGACCGCCTCAGATATTCGGTTGAAACAATTTGACTTCACTGCTACATCGGACTAGTCACCGGATCTCCTTAAAAATAGTAAATTAACAAATCACAAAAATATATGCTTCATATTTTACAGCTTTCATCTATTTAAGTCTTAGAGATTATCACAAAATAAAATAGCCTCTTAATTAAAATTGGCGGTAGACGAAAGTCGTCCCGTGAAGACCACCCATTCATAGTAAATTCCTGTAATAATAAAGGATGATGCGTGAATCTCGGGCTGTAGTCTATGATGTTGGCAGATCAACACTTCACATGCAGCGCTTAGCCAATTGCACCATGGTAAGTGTAATAGAATTCCTCAGATGAGATTTCAGAATTACTATCACCATCTGTCGGTATTCTCCTGTATGTGTTTACATAAAAATAAACCGTTGTTTTAATATCTCCTTTTGTCAATACTCATTAGTCTTCATTAACATAATATATAAGATATCAACGAAATCACGAAATACTGCGACTCTGAAAATAAATGATATCAACAAGAAATAAATAAAAGACACCACACATATTAAATAAGTAAACATTTATTTCTATTTACAGGAACATGAAAATATAATGATGCTTACACTGTTTATCATTCTCGTAATGACGTTATCTTTTAGCTACAAGATCGTAATTTTTATTTCTAATGAATTCTGGAATACATCAAAAACAGTAACATTCTCCTCTCTTTCAAAAGGTTGTTATTTAGTCGCATGATGAGGGGCAGATGAATCGTACACAGACTTTTTCAGAAGAACATTGACATATATTTACGATAAATTTTACAAATTGATGGGTTGACCTAGTCACAGAATTCAGGCCGATCCACAATACAATATGCTCTCGCCGACTGGCAGCGCACAGCGATACCAGTGACGATCTATGTAACTAGTCCAAAATACCTATATGGCGGACACATGTACGACAAGCGAACAGAAATAAGAGACCATATTTTGTACATCAAGGTTTTTGTTACCAGTCAGCAAGGGCTATATCATGCTGATGTCAACAGGTAAAAGTTATTTTTACAATTAATGATAATATTGTGTGGCCTTCTTTAAATATTGGACAGCATGATATGATTCATGAGAATTTATTTAAATAAATATATTATAACCTCAAAAAAGTGAATAACGCCTTTTGGATTTCTACGCAGTAATCCCGCACCCAAAATTGCTTAAGGTGAGCTTTCATGTGACTTCACAGAATAAGCTCAAGCGCTGTATGAATAAGATTCATTGTTCAGTAATTGCAAGCCTTTTATATTATGTTTTAACTTTTACAGTGAAATTATGATGCACAGTGATGGAGAATGTCAAACTTTGATTATATTACGTGAAACATTGTATACAGAGTAATAGTTCTACGATTTACGTTTTTTTTTGTACAAAACATTTTTTCTGATAAAGATTTTGATAGTGATTTCAAACAGATTGGATCATTTTCACACAAATCATAAGAATGTATAGATAAATCTTAGAAGCTTATAGTTGAGTCTTACAATAGGAAGAAAATTATTCCCGCTCATAGAGAGTAAATTTTTTTTTGGGAATATTTTTATTTTTTTCTTACCAAATTTTTGAGAAGTAAAATCAAGTAAGGACTGTTTTTCTTTTATTAAATATTTTTCTTATTTAAGACCTTTTTTGATCCTAAAAGTTGGAATAATGTCACCAAATACTTTTCGTCACCTCATTTACTTCCAGTTACATTAAAACGAACCCTTCTAGGGACATTCCTCATCACTTGAGAAAAACTGATCTTTCTTTGGTTTCGACCCATAATTTTCACTTTTAACACGTTAAACGCCATGTCAGCTACTGTTGGCCGACACTAAATCATTACAATCACACCGCGTCAGCCACCGGTGGCTGACGGGACATACATTTATTCAATTTTTTCATTTGCGTGGTCGACCATGCGCTCCGTACAAATTGCTATGCAGAATGTCTACTGCGGTCCTAATACCTAAAACCACAAAAACATTATTCGTCGATTTACAAAAAACGTTGTTGGTGGTCTAAGTGTTTAGTATGTATTTGGTCAAAGAAACTTGGTGAAAAATTATCGAGTCAATACGTAAACGAGAAACAATTGTGGTTATGGTACTAGCGTACGCGCCATAACCAGGGTCCAAATAGTTAATTTATGTATAATAAGTAAATTATTAACGTAATAATAAAAAAATCGTAGTCTGGGTCATAGTCACTCACAGAAAATGATTACACACTTTAAAAAAAAATCAGTACGTCTCTGAGAGAAATAAATTACCAGTAAAATAATGTATTTTCATAATAATTAATAGATAGCTTAGCATATTTAGAACAGGTCAAGGATGTCAAAGGCAGCTGTAGTGAAATACAAACATGTCTTATTAATATGAAATGAATTCCTGGTGGTCGCCATATGTGTTGCAATATGTTCTGAAGCGGAATCGTATATGATATCTAGATAAACGTTATAATTTTAAATTAATTTAAATTAAAAAAATAAATATTAAAAATATTTACTTTTGATTCAAATTTTTGAAGATGGTTTCTAGGGAGGCCGAAACATTTAATCAGTTTAAATAAATGTGAATCAAAACTTAATATTTTTAATTTATTATTTTTAATAAAAATTAATTTAAAATTATAATAATGCAGTTTCACCACGTTGTTAACCTTAATGTTATCTAAATAATCAGTACTAAACTGAATTACTCTATTTTTTATAAATATTTTATGTATTTTTATTTATTTATTAAATTATTATGGAAATGGTTGTGTGCAACTTACTCCTGAAAGGGATTTGCAGGTAATAAAAGGAAGTTTGTCATGTGACTCGGGTCACCCTAAAAATAAAATTTCTTTTTATTTCCCTCTTATATTTCTCTTATATTTCTTTAATATTACAATCAAAATCCCAAAAATATTTCATTATCTTGCACAAGATCACACAGCTGAACATGAAATAATCCGGTAGAGTAAAACTGGATCTTATTATGAAGTAAATGCTTCTTTGAGATATTCGGGTTGAGTCATTTTTTAGGACCAAATAGTACCAACGAAAGTATCTGTCTAATTACTCAATCTCATTTAAAACCCTGGAAACGGAATCTCGGACTTCCTCTTCCGGCCAATCTTTTCGACCCAGCGACAACAAAAACAAAATGAGAAGCAGCAAACCAGCTCTCACCACCATGTCCATCAACATAGAAGGACTATCTTCCTGCAAAGAAGAACTACTTTGCCACATGAAGAAACAAATACAATGTGATGTTCTTTGCATGCAGGAGACCCATCGCGGCATGCAAAGCAAAAGACCATCCATTGAGGGAATGCGCCTGGTCTCGGAAAGACCTCACGAGCAATATGGAAGTGCAATTTTTGTACGGGATGGCCTGACGGTTACCTCGACTGACCACACAGAGGTTAATAACATCGAAACCCTTACGGTCGAGTTGGACCATTGCACCGTTACATCGTATTATAAGCCCCCAAATGAAGATTTCCACTTCCATGAACCAGCAAATTTCCGAAATAAAGATATAAAACTTATCCTGGGCGACTTCAACAGCCACAACATTCTCTGGGGATACAACAACACTGACCTCAATGGAGAAGCCCTTGAAGAGTGGTTTGAGGCTAACCGATTATCTTTGGTGCATGATGCTAAACAACCGGCATCTTTTAACAGCGGCAGATGGAGGAGGGGATACAACCCGGATCTCATATTTACCAGCAGCCAAATTAGCCAACAATGCACCAAAATAATGGGCACGCCAATTCCACACTCCCAACACAGACCTCTCATTCTCCACGTAATGGCAGCTATCAGGCCAAAAGATACGCCATTCCGTAGAAGATATAATTTCATGAAATCGGACTGGGATGCATACACAAATGCCCTAGAAGAATCCGTCGGACATGTCAAGCCAACACCGGAGAACTACGACACTTTTACAAACATCATCAAAAAAGTGTACAGAGCCCACATCCCCAGAGGATGTCGAACAAAATTTATTCCCGGTTTACAACCTGACACTGTAGCCCTGCTCGAGAAATACACTGACTGCTTTGATACCAGTCCATTTGCAGAGGAAACTATGCAGCTGGGCTTTTGCCCACCTTTTTAGGTGTCAGCTGCAGTGGAGCAGAGCAGACGGGAACGCTGGATCTCGATGGTGGAAAGCCTTGACCTTACCACAAATAGCCACAAGGCCTGGAGACTCCTGCGAAAAATGGATAACGATCCAACAGCTCCTGTTAAGCACGCGGCCACAACTGCCAATGAAATTGCTCAACTCCTCCTCAACGGGAAGCTGAACAATAAAACGAAAAAGCAAAAATTGGACAGAGACCCTCTAATTGAACACAGCGATCTGTCAAAACCCTTCTCAATGGCTAAACTGGAGTGTGCTATCAAAGCCGCTAAAGACAAAAAAGCGGCTGGATTGGATGATATATGCGTAGAACAGATAAAACACTTTGGCCCCCAGGCTAAACAATGGCTCCTTGAAATGTTTGATGCCTGCATGATCGGCAGTCAAATCCCAAAAATATGGAGAAAGTCCAAGGTCATAGCCATTTTAAAGCCAGGGAAAAACCCTGATGATGCTAAAAGCTACCGCCCAATATCTTTACTATGCCATATATTTAAAATCTTCGAACGGATACTACTCAACCGACTCACCCCCTTTATCGAACCTAAAATGATACCCCAGCAGGCGGGCTTCCAACCCGGAAAGTCATGCACTGGGCAAGTACTAAACCTGACCCAACATATCGAAAACGGGTTCGAACTAAGGAAAGTGACCGGAGTGGTATTCGTCGACCTAACTGCTGCATACGATACAGTGTCGCACAGCACACTCCTCAGTAAATTGTACAAAATGACAGGTGACTTCTCGCTAGTGCAGATGATCGCGGCTATGCTGCATAACAGGAGATTCGCTGTGGATTTTCAGGGAAAAACCAGCCGATGGCGTAACCAAAAGAACGGCTTACCACAAGGCAGTGTACTTGCTCCTATACTATTTAATATATATACAAACGACCAACCCACCCCTAAAGATACAAAATCTTTCATATATGCGGATGACTTAGGTTTGGCAGCACAAGCAGTAACGTTTGAAGAAGTTGAGGACATCCTAAGCCAGGGACTCAACGAGATGTCCCATTACTACGAAACCAACCATCTCAAACCTAACCCATCAAAGACACAAGTCTGCTGTTTCCACCTTAGAAACAGGGAAGCTAACAGAAAGCTTCGTGTCACGTGGGAAGGTAGAGTACTGGAACATAGCGACCATCCAAAATACCTCGGAGTCACTCTAGATCGCACCCTCACCTTCAGGCGTCATTGCAGCAACACCAAACAGAAAGTTGCAACAAGGAACAACCTCATCCGCAAACTGACCAACACTCACTGGGGAGCCTAACCACCCCTTCTTCGTACCTCAGCTTTAGCACTTTGTTTCTCAGCCGGAGAATATACGGCACCAGTGTGGGGTCGATCAGCCCACTGTAATCAAGTGGATACTGCCCTGAATGATGCATGCAGAGTCGTCACAGGTTGCCTCAAACCAACACCCATTTCTAAACTATACCCCTTGGCTGGTATCGCACCACCGAACATAAGACGCAAAGTCATATGCGCCGAAGAAATGCGTAAGGCAATCAACCAACCGTCCCACTGCTTGTATAATCAGATACCCCCAACACCAAGATTGAAGTCTCGAAGCAGCTTTCTGAAATCCACACAAACTCTCACATCCGGCCCTGAAAATGAGAGACTCCAACTCTGGCAACAAATCGCACCAGAGGATTTCATTACTCCAAAGGAAGGCCTCCCAACTGGCAAGAGCCTTGACTGGCCGACCTGGAAATCCCTAAACTGATTAAGAACCGGAGTTGGTAGAACAAAGGACAACCTCGAGCGGTGGGGAATGCTTCGATAGGAAGAGTCACTATTGTGCGACTGTGGAAACCTGCAAACCGCCTCACACCTACGATGCTGCTCCATGTGCCCAACAAGTTGCATATCTCAGGACCTAATGCTCGGCAACACACGAGCTATCGATGTTGCCAGATATTGGGAAAAAATAATTTGACGTCGCTGACACGAAGAAGAAGAAGAAGATTAAAAATTCTGATTGAAAATCGTCCAATGTACTTTGATTCCAGACAGCACGTGAGTTTCACTGGTAAAGAACCTCTGATCCAATGCGAAATATAAAAATGAAATGAGAAATATATAAATGTGGTTTAAAATTCACACTTATATATTTATAGAGCTTAGAAATATATTAAATATGTATTTTTGAATTCTAATCTACACCAAGGATAGCACTCAAAACCTTTGGTATGGCAAGCAAACACTTTACCATAAGCACATACCCGCCTGAAAAAAAAGACAAAATACGAGAGGCTTATCTGAAAGGCTGTTAGAAAAATACATTTCACATACTAAGTACAGCTTCGCAAACTGGTTGAGACGAGGATAACAGCAGCTAACAAAAAATGTAAGAAATTTATGACGATCTAATGCAAAAAGTAGCGAGCGTAAATATAAAACTTGTACTTGTAGTTGATTGGCAGAAGAAGAGACACATTTCTTAAGCACACTGAAAGTCTAAGAAAGAATACAAAAAAAATTAAGTTAGTCGATAAGACGTAGATAATATAGTATGTAGTCGTACACTTAGCACGTTGGAGTTATCCGTTTTTGATGCTGTAGTTTTTGGGTTAAGCCGTGTGTGGCGAATTTCTTCTTATCTTCGTTATTTCAAGCGGAGGTACGCTTCCGAAGGAACATACTCATCTCATTTTTATTTCAGTGGTGCTATGAACATCCCTGAGGTTCTTAAATGATTAAGCTTTAACATTCCGGATAGGTTTGTCCGTGCTTGTAGTTATCTATTTCTTAACATTCCATTTGGCACTTGTAGAGCTTCAAACACTCAATTTCATTCAACAGTAATATCGCTTCCAAATGAGGTACCAGCATACCTTTCTCTCTTGTTAATGGTTTTCTCGATTTTTGTATTCTTGGAGATGTTTCATTTATTTCTGCAATACTTTCTTCATGATTTCTTTATTCATTAAGTATAGTTTTGTATAAATAAGTCATTATAATCATCATGAGTTTGTGTCTGTCCACTGTTGAACGTAGGCCTCTCGCATGAGTCTCCACTCTCTTCGATCCTCCGCCTTCCGCATCCTGGCCACTCTGATGTCGTCAATCAATCTTGCAGGGGGCTGGCGAATGCTTTGTTTGCCAGTTCTTGGGTGCCACTCCAACATTTTTCTTCCCTGTCGACCGTCGTTTCTTCAACAGATATGTCATGCTAATTGTCACTTCAGTGTGGCTATCCTCGGATATCCTCGTTTGGAATATTATCTTTTAGAAACACTCATGGATCTCTCCATGGACGCTAGGTGACCTTTATTTTATGGGCAATACTTGCTGATATATTCTATGTTTCTGCGCCATAAGTTAATTCTGAGAGGACGCATTTTTAAAACGCCTTAGTTTTAAAATAATTTTCGCTTTAAAAATGTACTGAAGTTTTCCGAATACTGCCCATCCCAGTTGTATACGCTTGTTGATCATATTTTATTAGAGTTTGTGTTCTGTTTTAAGTAAATAAATAAATGTCGCATGAATAGGTATGTTTAACTAATGAGCTTAATCACCTGAGGATACTCGTACCAATTCATCACAAATTATCAAATTTGAAGGTTTACCAGTGTCGAAATAACAAAGAGAAGAAATTCGTCACAAATGGCTCATTTCAAAAGTCACAATTCGAAATATGGACATGAAAAGTTTTTTTTCCGTTTCCGTTTTTTTCTCGACAAGCAGAAGAATAGACAGGTTTTGGAAGCACATCAAGAATTTTTAAAAAACACCCATATTAGTCTCAAGGCCGGTCACCTTATGGCTTGAAGAGTGGTGGTTACCACCGCAGGGCGTATGGCAAGGTTACGATCTGCGGGGTCCTCGAGAGCCAACTCAGCTTGTCGAGCGGTAGACAGCGCAGTCATCTGTAGACCTACCGAGCTGGCACAAGAAAACTACGTTAAGGAGGATATGCAGGAGAGCAAAATACGTGGAAAATACTCGACAAGTTACCGGGTGACGATTATACATGAAGAGGAGGTTAGCTACTGTATATTCCTCGTTTTAGGTCCTAGAACATATCTGCACATGTAGGTCTGCAACAACCCGACAACCTCCAGAGAAGAAGTTCGATTGCTTGAAGAAAGGATATGTGTATATACACCGCAGATTGACATTTGCAGTTATGTAAGCTTATATTTTCTATGCCTTGTCCTAAAACACCTGAATCCCAGAGGTCCACATGTGAACATAGATGGTTCCCAGGAGTCTCCAGGGCAAGAAACCGTGAAATTGCATAGAGTGCGGCTTTAATGGCAGATAAATATTTGGGTGTTTAATTATCAGTGATTTATTAAGAAGATAATTTTTGTCTTTAAGTATAGATCCTAGATTGTTTTTTTTACTGGACTACTTTTTACTGAAAAAAAAAACGCTTTTTCTATTGAACTATGTTGCTCGGCTTGGTATGCGAAATATATGTTTGGGTGATTTGTTAATCAAATAATTAGCCCAAAGCTCCCGAAACCTAGACTATTTGTTCCAAAGAGGTGGTTAACCGGAAAATATGAATACTACAGATATGCCTTATTCAATCACTCGGGCTTCTGCTATGGAGGTTGTTGGGTACCACATATGTTCCCATAAAGATGGCCTAGAACGAGGTATTGACAGTATGATAGAACTAAATGGCGGCATTTGTGGTTACCACATGTTCCAGATATGGAACGGATATGGGGAAAAGATTATAAATGTAGAAAAGTGACACGCCCTGACTAAAAGTATAGAAGTTTTGGTTTATTCACAATAGGTTATTTAAAGGTACGAGTATAAATGTAATCGTTAAAATTTAAATTTTTTAGATCATAGATGGCACTATACTAGACACTATGCAGATGAATAATTGATTGAAAAATAATAAAAACCTCATTTAATTGTCATCGCTAAAAATATGAGTTAATAACTTGTTAAAAATTTCCACCAATCAAAGTCGGAATATATTAAACAAATACTTACTAATACGGTTGCATGTAACCATAAATAAAAACCAATATTTATTTATGCACTTTATGTGTTATTTACCCAAATTTTGTACCAAAGTAAAATATGAAATAATTTATTTGAAGAAAAGCACAACATATACACAGTTTTACCCCAGATTTACAGAGCAATAAAAAGTATTCATCTATTTTACTGAACCGTGAATAAAAATGTTTATTATTAGAGTAAGAAAAATAAAGGAAACGCATTTCAGCTGTGAAAAAAACATTTGCATTCTGAAATAAATTTCACTTGTCTGTTGTTGAATATAAATTCAAAAATTGATATTTATTATTACTGCAAAGAATGTAGCAATAAATAAAATGTTATAAACTATGTCCAAGAAATTTACGTTTAAGGTACTCAAATGATTTGCTCTTCGAATCTATTCTTAACATAAATCACACTGACCACTGTTTACTTACTCACATATCTTTTATGAAAGAGTAATCAGATCCTGAGTTTTGTTAACATAGCGATAAGTAAAAAGTAAGTTTAAAAACGTTTAAAAAGTAAGATAACCATAGGAAGATATTTAGGGAAGGTAAAGAAGGGGGGATGCGTGAAACTTAAAAGTTTGAAAAAAAGTATTAGAACTGTATATGTTATTAAATAGTGTCATTAGTATGTTTTTACGCGTCGGGAAATGGTACAGCTTGCATGAACGGTGAAACTGCGGTACTACATCAAGTGAATAAACAGTTCTTAGTGTGATCCACGCTAAAACAAGGAAAGAAGTATTTGATTTATTAGAAGGTATATTATATTAACTTGCGTTGTTAAAATGGCTTCTAATATTGAATAATATAAACGTATATTTACACACGTCCTTATTTGGTAATTTTTAAAATAAATTTTATTTTAGTTTCGCAAATGTGGTGTAGATTTGTATATTATTGGACTACACTTTGGTCCTTTAATGTGTAGCTGACGATTGAATAAAAATATCATTGTTTTAATTATAATTGCATTAAATACATGAAATTAAATACCTCATATTAAGCTATGACAACAAAGAACATCACATCATATTGTGCACGTGTGTTGAAACGTACTTTAAAATTTTGATATATTGTGATATATATGTATTGGAATAAAATATAAAAAATACTAATATTTACCAAATGCTGTGTTAATTAGTAAAATAGCTGTTAAATTATTCTGTATTTTATACTGGTTATAAAAATCTTAAAAAACTTAAAGGTTACGAAAATATTTTGAATTGGTTAAGAAAATATTTTATTGGTTTAAAAATCTTAAAAAACACATTTTATTATATGTATTTCTTTAAAAATACAATGATTTTTTTAAACTTTCTGGCTACATTTTTTAATAAGTACCATAAAAACTGAAATAAATTTAATAAAATTCATTGTTGAATTTCTTACTGTTATGCTTACAAAGTTTATAAAGAAAAAAAATCACAAAAATGTGCATGGTGTACTAGAAACCAATAAGTAATGTGCATCTCACATAAACGTACATGCTCTTTTATGAAAATAAAACGCTTTTCATTGCATTTTCCGACCATTTTTTCGCGCTGCCATGAATACTCCATCCAAGTGTTTCTCTAATTGATGATGAAACTGAAAAAAAAGCATTTTGAGACAGTGGAAAACATACAAAAGCATGTTACAACGTTCCTAAGAAAAAATCTCGTCAATAACTATCAGGGTTTCTCCGCAATTTTTGATGATAAGTAATACCTTCCAATCAAAAAATACAATATGTAATTAAAAAAAATATGCGCACTTTTGTAAAAAAATAATTTAATTTATTTCTTTCGGAAACATTAAAAATACGAATATATTTAATACAATCCTGAAATGGCATATAATACAATAGAAACAATTAGGTATTTACTATTATTAACAACAATTGTTAAGAGTCCCGAAGCTCGCTAAACAGAAGACTCCACGAAATTACTTTGATAAATAAATTCGTGGAGCTCATGTCGAAACTGGGCTTCACTCACGTGGAATATATCAATATTCGAGGCGATATGGTTGAACAGTCTTATCACTCTCCCAATAGGCATGATGGACTATGTACTCGTATATACAATTATGAACTAAAATAATTAGACTATACTCGTACATATTGTTAGGTCGAACTCTGGATCACTGGTTCAATGTAGAAAAAAAACATCACTGAAAAAACAATAAGTGCACACAAACAAAATAAACATTTAAACACATATTCCTAACAAAACATTTATTTTCATGACTGAAAACATATAAAATAGATTCACGATATTGTCGAACAAACAAAAAACATAAAAAACTACAGTTTTTCTGTATACGTATCAAATTTTTTCGAAGATTGAAATACACCACACAAAATTGATTATATTATACACTTATATCTCTAATTGTGCTGTGCAACGACGAGATCAACTTGCAAGTGCATTGTGTGAAGTAATTGATGATTTATAAGTATCGTGGTTTTACCTGAATGCTTGTAGTGCCGTCCTTGAAGGTCCCTCTCTTCCACGGGCTGGAGCGGCACGAAGCTTGGTCCACAGCACGCGGACTATGTTGCAGAGGAACACCAAGTTCAGGAAAATTGTCACTGCCACAACCACCAGCAGGATCGTCGTTTGAGATGTCTCGTTCATCCAACACCTGGAAACAAATGCAATTGAAATATTTGTTGTTATGGGTTATTTCACGGTCAGGAATAGCGGTCTTAATAAGAACAAACTCATTTCCCTAGCCGCTTCGAGTGAAGTTGATGTCACACTGACAAACTTGCTGGCAGTATCAGATGTATTTATTAAGCTTATGAATAATTTAAATATATTTTGGTCGAAAATGCCATTCGCGCTGAGTTATAAAATAAATATTTAAAAAAATAAACGTCTATATTAGAATTGCTGCTTGAGATAATTTTATTAAACCATTGTAGCTTTGAAAACATATGTAACGTGAATTTAATCTGTACTGCTATAATAAGCATCGTAAGCGCAATTCTCATTAGATTCTTCTTCTTCGTAGTATCAATCCGGTGGATTGGTTTGCAGCCAACAGGGTCGTCCTCCGCAACCCTTTTCAGCTCAGCATAAGCGCTACAATTCATGTCCTCGAATTTTGGGTACTCCGTCCTCATTATTACCAAAGTAAAATAACAGGCCTGTGCCCCAGGGTCGTCAGGAACCATATACGAGTATGTTCAGGAAATTTTTGGGTGCAAATATATCTAGGGATAGTGGCAACTGACAGAACTGAGTGGTAGACAATTCGTGGTGACCATATGTTCTCCAAATATAAAACAGATTTGAGAAGATAGAAAATAATACTCGTTTCGGTCAAGAGGCAGTGGACATGGTTGGGACATATACTTTGAATGCCTCAGGAGAGAATAAGCTACTGCTTCTGGTTTTGCGCCATCCTGGTAGATCGTCGAAAACTATACACAGAATGTAGGCAGATCTGTAGGAGGCAAAGCTGACACGGAAACAGGCGAGGATAATAGCGGCTGAGAAAGTTTGTTTGGTGACATTTCATGACGACCAAATGTTCCAACTACCCTCTGGGTCAAGATTAAGATGTAAACTGTATGTCTTCGTATTTGATGTTTGTTTTGAATTCGTATGCGTTGTTGAATATTAGTATAGAAGTCTTCAGTGGCTAATAAAGTGTTTTAATAAGGAAAAAAAATTAAAGTGAAAATAATCTAAATATTAATAATTTAAAAACATTAGTAAAACAATATAGACTTATTTAGAGATTTGTTTTCAACAAAGACAATTTGATACAAATATTAATTTAAGAAAAAGAAAACATCATACTTCAAACTTTGTTATAACGTAAAAAAAACCTGCAGTATTTTCATGCGAAAACACATTTAAAGTATCGCATCAAACTCTCGAGTGTGTTTAACGCAAACTCTGATAATTTAATTCGCAAGACATCTAAAGAGCAACTCGAAAAGCTGTGAAAAATCCTGAAAAAGCTCCCCTGAAAATGGCAATCTGAAGATCGGGGACGAGGCAGCGACTTTACGCGAGAGTTAGCAGCAGGTTTAAGGCTGTGTTTTAATAAACTATAAAGCCGAGAAATGACCTCCCTTATGCTGTAGGGGAGAAATGCAGAGTTGGACTATTTTCAGGAGCAAATAAAAGTTTGTTTTGTGACCAAAAAGTGATAAAATGAAGAGTTTTTTTTACGTGAACATATACAGTGTAATATCAAAAATAAAAACAAAAGAGCCCCCGAACTTTGTCTGTACGTGTGATGCCTTGGAAAAGGACATCCAATGGGCATGTGCGGGACTTATTTCTCATCGTTAGGAGAACTATACCCGCTAAAAATTGCCTCTCAGTGCCTCCACCGACCCCGGTGTATCGCCGTCAGGCATTAGCTTCAGGGTCGGTTTCATTTGCCCGGCAGAAATTTTTGTACATAGCTTAGCCGTTGGTGTCATCGTGCGATGGTTCAGCGCGCCTCCTCAATTGTTCAACGTCTTCTTTCTGCCGTAATGCCGATGAATGTCGACCAGGCGTTATAGTCGTTTGGGGAGATGAGTATGCTGGACGCCATCCTGTCCGGGGGAAATGGGGGGAAACTAAGCACAACGCCCTATTACGACTGTTTTCCTCTCTGCTACACCTTGAACAAGTTAATGCACGATTCGCTAACTGCCTGGAATACAGCATATCAAGAATCAACCTTCGGGAGGAATAACCAAGTCTTTCTATCCATCCATCGAACACTTATTGACGTGGAAAAAGACGAACTCCGTGGACTTTCATCTCACTCAAGCGTTTACCAGACACGGAATTTTCAGAGAGTTCCTAAAAAAATTTGGCCCCTCTTCTTGTGACGCATGTCCATATGATCCAGGCATGCAACAGCCGGTGAGATACTCTTTCGTAGAGTGCATCATCCATGAGAACAGGAGACGCATTCTGTGTTGTCGCCTGGAAGTCTCTACCATTTCTTGGGAGGATTTTCCTGAATTGCTGCTTAGTTTTGACGGTCCTTTGCTGTTAAACTTCGTGAGAGAAATTGTCGGGGCTACAAGAGCGGTTAACGAGGCTGACATGGAATAGGCTCCTACGTTCTTCAACTATTTCTCAGACGTATATTTTAACCTCGTGTGTAACTTGCAGGGTACAATACACAACTATATATTTTTTTCTACATATTTTTTAAGTGAAAAAATAAAAAAATAAAATAAAAAAATCCTGTCCGGGGACAGTGCATAAAGGTCATTGATCTGGATTCACATTAAGATTCAATATATTAAATATAATATATGAGTATATCATCTATATAATAATTATATTAATGATTGATATTTATAAGTAATACACATTAATCATACAATATGTCTTAATGTATCGTCTCAACAGGCGTTACAAATGCCCAAGCTGCAATGACTGGTAACGAATTGAACATGTTTGCAAAGGTTCGTGGTTTGAATACCAGTTTCTGCCGTTAGCTTTTCTCCAATTTGCAACAAAGAAAAATGTTGTATACTGTAAATTTGTATGTTCTGTATCAGTCGTTGAATATTACCAAATACTCAATTCTTTTGTTGTTTATAAATACATATTAGAATATTAAAAAAAAATATTAAGTCCATAAAAAACTATTTTTTGTCATAAAAAAAACTAAATATTTACTGCATTTGTTTTTATTTCATCCGGCGCTGGAAGATAGGCTTCGGCTTAATGTTGGCTCGGAAAAAATAAACCGATGTATAAAAAAATAAACCGGTATATCCCCACACGTTTAGGTTTAAAGCGAGTGGATGATGTAATACTCAGTGTGTAGTCTGGCTCCTTTATTTATGGATGATAACGGTTCGGGTGAAAATATGATGTTAATAGAAAGAAAAGGTTTAGGGTGAAGAAGAGATGATTTCAAAAATGTAGACTATAGGCGTGTTGGCTTAATCATAATCATCATCACCATGTTTGCTTCTCTTACTGGAAAATATAGTCATCACGTGATGCCGAGATTCACAGACGTAAAGAAGAATGCGTATAATATAGGTGTTGTATAGAATCGGCGGTGTTCACGTAACGATTTTGGTTTACAAAAGTCAATAGTCTATTAGTAACGTTTTTCGGTTGAGGGTCAAAATCACATAAGCTGGGAGGGAGTATTTATAGAGCTTATAAATCTTATTTGTTTTATTTTAAACTCCGTTGGCGATTGAACCCATAAGCTTTGTATGCGGATAATATAGGTGTTGTGTAATCGGCACTTTGTTTTGATGGAAAAAAAGCTGCGAGTCTCAGAAGTTGAGACGTGACCCGGAGGGTACACTAAATAAATATATTGTCGGTAAAAATAATATTTGTGAATAAATTAATTTATTGAATCCTCAAAAATATATATAAAAACAGTCTTCTTCTTCTTCTTTGTGTGAGTGACGTCAAATTATTTTTGCCCAGTATCTGGCAACATCTGTTTCCCAGCATTAGGTCCTGAGATGTGCAGCTTGTTGGTCATATGGAGCAGGATCTAAGTTCTGAGGCGGTCTGCAGGTCTCCACAGTCGCACAATAGTGACTCTTCCTATCGAAGCATTCCCCACCGTATGAGGTGGACCTTTGTTCTATCAACTCCGATTCTTAATCTGTTAAGAGATTTCCAGGTCCGCCAGTCAAGGTTCTTGCCAGTTGGGAGGCCTTCCATTGGAGTAATGAAATCTTCTGATGCGACTTGTTGCCAGAGCTGGAGTCTCTCATTTTCAGAGCCGGATGTGAAAGGTTGTATGGATCTCAGAAAACTGCTTCGCGACTTCAGTCTGGGTGTTGGGAGTATCTGATTATACAAACAATGGGGGGCAATTCTCGACACAATAAGTGGTGCAAATGTCTAAGGCGGCTAACAAAGGGTACTGAAATGAACACGGTTACAAAGGTTCGTAGTTTGAATCCCAGTGTCTGCCTAATAAGATGATTTTTTGCCGTATTTTTTGGTTTATATCAATCGTTGTAATGTGTTAATTTAAATTTGAACGGTATGTTAATAAAATATGTATAAGAAAACAAGGCTAGATACTTAGATGTTATTTTGTCTAATTATTATTTCTAAAAAGACGAGCTTTACTTTTAAAACAATGATCTTAGATCCTCCAAGGAAATCAAAATAACGGGTGGGCGTTATTAGACGAAAAGAGCGATATTATAATTAAATTATTAGTCTTTTCAGCTTTTCTGAAAAAAACAACGTGAAAATAATGTTAAGGCTTTGCGTGGGACGAAATTCTAGTAACTTGGAAACAAATTGATTTGAAATTTAAATCACTGAAAAATCTTCTGACAATAACAGTGTCTGGAATACCAGAATACAAATATGAGCATTTTTACTGGATATATAGGTCACACAAAACTTGCAGAGGATTTTGCTGACACAGTTTTCATTTGAGCCAGAAATCGTGGCTCTAACATAAGGAAAGATATGTAAGCCTAGTCTAGTAAGGCAAATCTATTGACATCAAAAGACATCCCAAAAACATTAACACCGATAATTGATTTCCATACGACCCTTTCGACCATCTTTTTTTTTGTAAGTACATACAGGAGAATACCGACAGATAGTAATAGTAATTCTGAAGTCTCATCTGTGGAATTCTATGACGCTTACCATAGTGCATATGACTAAGCGCTGCATGTGGAGTGTTGATCCGCCAACGTCATAGACTACAGCCCGAGATTCACGCACCATCCTTATTATTACAGGAATTTAGTATGAATGAGTGGTCTTCACGGGACGACTTTCGTCTACCACCAATTTTAATTAATAGGCTATGGCTGGCATTTTACGGGTGAGGGATCAAATTCACGCCAGCCTGGGGTATTTTAGAGCTCAGAAATCGATTAGAAAACTTTTTCTTTTTTAATCTCCGTCTGGGATTGAACCCACGAACTTTGACTTGCAAAACAAACGCTTTGACCATTGAAATATACTCGCCGGCTTGCATTTACTCCGTCTCTCGACTCGAGAAATTAACACGTATTGCATTATTTATAGATGGAATTATAAAATAACACAAAGTGGAAATATATTCAATATATATATATATAATCGTGTCGGAAACAACAGGGTCAGATCCTGTCTGCCCAGAAGTGGGCGACGTCGATGGCGTTACTTCTGGCCATCATCAGGTCTTCCTGGGTGCAGCTATTCGGGCACAGCGCACACTCCAGAAGGTGTGACAGGGTCTGCTCCACGCCGCAGTCACATTCAGTCGGTCCGCTGTAAAACTGCCAGGCCCTCATTTGTGTCCTCGTCTTGCATACTCCGGTCCGAAGTCTGTTAAGGGACCTCCATATATACTCAATCAAAAAAGTACTGTATTCTCCGAAAAATCACAATTTTTCGCACAAATATTGCCGCTATTTTTCGTATACCGGTCCCTTCTATGCTGTCATTTTGAATTAAACCGCCTCTAAGAACTAAATGGTCAAGATTCGAAAGCATTAAGCTAATCATGCAATCTTATAAAATCATTGAATATCCATGATTCTTTTATATTGAAAAATAACTATGAAAAACTAATAAAAGATATCGAGTCAAAAGCTGTCAAATATATTTGAAAATATAATTTTCTTTGTAAGATTTCTTTAACCTTGAGGGCGGCTAAAAGGTCATATATTCAAAAATAATGTTACTGATCAAAGTGTACAACGTTTTGTAGTAGGCTTCTTCATTTTTATTTTAATAAGCACATTTATTTTATACTTTTTAATAATCCTGACCTGAAAAATATGTTTTCCATTTAATAACATTTCTTATAGAGTTGTATAAATTGAAATATGTTTTTTTTCTTATTTAAATATCGCAGACGTCTGCAGATATGAGTTTTAAAAATAAATTTAGTAAACTTTAATATCTTCCGACTTTCACACGTGAAACGAAATGAAATTCTAAATGAAAATTTCACATTATTTTTAATATTCCATTTTTATTATATTTATGCCTCGCAGTTATAAATGTACAGCGTTTAGTCATATTGACTCTTTTATTATTTAATAAGCGTTTTATATGTTCATCATCATCATCATCACTATGTCCGCTCCACTTACAAGTTGATGTCACAAAGCTCTATCAGCTTCCTTGATCCTCACCACATCCCATGTCCAGTCCGCAGCTCCGCTGAATACATTCTATCTATAGTTCCTGGCAGCCGTTGGTAGAGTTTGAATACAAGGCTGAATTTTATGCCTTTATGCGGCATCCAAGTATATGTCCCAACGAGGTCTACCTTCAGCTCACGATCTTTCTTACCTCATCATTCTTTGGGTAGTCGAACCATAATACCCCCAGAATTCTACGTAGGCATATGTTCTTGAAACTTATTATACGGCTGGATTGGCTCATGATGAGATGCTAAGATTCCTAGCCATAAAGGAGATCTTCTGCAGGCCATCGTTCTCAGTGACCTATACACTGAGACATCTGTTATTCTCACCCTCTCAATTGTGTTATCTACGCTGGTAAGTGCACGATATGTATCTTTACAGGCGCTATTGCAAAGTAACTGGGTCTTTTAAGCATTAATTTGCATGCCCAGTCATTTAAGCATTAATTTGCATGATAACGTTATGCAGATCTCCAGTGGAGTGTTCTATCATAACAGCGTCATCAGCGTACTCTTCCAGGTCGCAGATATTGATAGAGTCGTTCACAGTAACTCCTTGATCTGGTTGTTTTGACTTGTGAAAGATGAATTTCATAAGGAGAGTGAAGAGAAACGGAGCAAGTATGCAGTCTTGTCGGATGCCAATGGATACCCCAAACCAGTTGTTAATGCTCCAATAAGTACTCTCACACTTTCTTGATGTAAGGATTTAATTATGGATAGTAACTTGGCAGGCCCCTTTATGCGTCAAGGATTGTCCACGGGGAGTAAGTATGCAACCTTGTCGCACGCCAGTGGCTACCTCGAATAATTACGTTTTCATTGCCGTTGGTCAATTATGTAATGATTACTTACTGATCTTGATCTGGTAGATTCGTGCTGGATGCTCTTGCTGCTGTGTAGACTATGACTGCCAGTGCAGGAAGAACCCATCCGAAGGCCACCAAAGCACGAACCAGTCTTTGCTCTGCCACGAAGGCTGAGACGAGCACAGTGTGAAGGTAGAGACCCTCACATAGCATCCAGCAGTAGTTGGTTAGCAACACATACTGGATCACCACGTGTAGCACTTGACACCATACCTGGAGCAGAGGATTTCAACAATTAATTAATGCAATGTCTTAAAGATACTATACAAGATGAGCTAGCGGATACAGGAGCCTTCCATTGTACATTCTGTCAAAAAGGCGTTTTGTGTAATTAACGGATCGCAATCTAAATGATCGTATTATCAATGACACTTAACGGTCTATAATTATTTTATTTTATTTTTTTTCCCTTAGAAAAACATTACAAATTTGAACAACTCAATTCGTTTCTGAAGTACAATAATAATCAATCATGAAATACAATATTTACAAATATAGGTACTTATGATTAAGTACTAAGAACAAAGCAATAAAGACAAGCAACATGGGTACCAATGGTCATCAAACAGACGACTTCAACAAATTATTCCTCTAAAGAAACTCGTGGAGTTCATATCTGAATTGGGCCTCCCTTTCGTGAAATATATCAGCATCCAATGCGATTTGGTTAAACAGTCTGATCCCTCTCCCAAGAATCTTCCAGTGTGATGCGGGTGTGAGGCTGGTAAAGTCCTGTCCAGTCGTTAAAAATACGAAATTTTAGCTATTTATTGCATTGTGTGTAGATATGGGGATGATGATGATAATTAAAATACTTATATTTAATTATTTATTGTAATTTATCCGCGATACGTTCTGTTATATATTTAAAGTGGAATTCTCTGCATAATTATCACCATCTGTTGGTATTCTTCTGTATGTGTTTACGTAAAAATAAGTTGTTATTTAATGTTTTTACAACTATGTGTCAATTATGTGAAAAAAGTGACCAACCGAAAGTTAAATAAGTATTGTAATCGCTTTATATACTCGTAACAACATTGTCTCGAGCAAGACAAATGAGAAAAACCTTCAGCCAACAAGATATGCCACCTGGAATGTTCGAACATTACTGCAGAACGGCGCCCTAAACGGGAGTATTTGCAGCAAGTATTCGAGGACATGAACTGTAGCGCTTATGCTGAGCTGAAAAGGGTTGCGGAGGACCGAGAGGAATGGAGATCGAGATGCAAGATTCTGTTGCTTCGAACCAATCCACCGGATTGATACTACGAAAGAAGAACAACATTGTTGATCACTGAAGTTAAGCAACTTTGAGTACGGACTTAAGCTTGGATGGATCACCGCCAGTTGTGAAGATCCTTTGAACCAAATGATCCAGGCTTCGGAAGCGTAGATATAATCATCGGATTTCCTTAAAAAATCCGATTAATAAATCATACGAAAAATGCATAAAATATATACAACAGCAGGCCGCTCTTCAATTACTCGGGTTTCTGCTCTGGAGGTTGTCAGCAAGCATGTATGTTCCAAAATGAACAGTTATGTGCAAATATGTCTTAGAACGAAAAATGGACAGTGGTGACAATTATGGCGATATATTTCAGATATAAAACGGATATTGGAAGAAAAAAAAACATCGACGTTGTATGCAATCCACAAAAAAGTAGTTTAAAAAGATAGATGTCTTTCGTAAGTACAATATTCTTAACATCCAAGTCACGATCGCTGCCAAAAATATTGCTTACCCATAACTATAAAACAAAGTACACGACACGCGTAATAAACAATACATGTCAGAAGATAATTCTGTACCATCAATCCTGCCAGAATTTAATATAATTTTCCAAAATAAACTTTCCCAATATCCTTACCGATATTTCCCGATCGCGCTTTCTGTTTTCCCCACGCGTAAAGTTTCAAGGACGGAGCCTTCTTCAGGACGACTTCCGTTCCCGGAAAGTCGCGAGGCGTCGGGAAATTTATTTTATTTGAATTGTTAGAAGTACGGTGAAGGGGACGCTTTCCTCGAACGCTCCAGAGAATTTAGAGAAATATTCTCTAATTGATTTTATTACAAAGTTTATTTAACGCCAAGAGCATTTGTTATCGTTGATGGTAAGCTTTTGATTCAATTATAATTGTCTTCTTAATATTTTTACATCTATAAAAATCATAATTTTAAATTAATTTTAATTTAAAAATTAACAAATTAAAAATATTTGGTTTTGATTCACATTTATTTTAAATGATTACATGTTTCGGCCTCCCTAGAGACCATAAACTTATATTTTTAATTTGTTTATTTTTTTGAATAAAATAAATTTAAAATTATAATTATACAGTTTCACCAAGTATTGTCTGTTGATAACCTTAACGTCATTAAAAATTGATTCATAATGCTACAAGCAAAAATTAAACTTTTTTTTTAATTAACAAATAATATAATTTCAATAAATAGATACACACATACAAATCTACATCAAATATAAATTTTTGTGATATTTCTGTCGTCGATTTTGGAGAAAAAGAAACGGCAGATGCTGGGATTTGAACCGCGAACAATGCACAGTAGTTCTATTCTCTACACAGCGCGATCAACAAAAACCAATTCTTCCACCTAATGACTCGAGAATTTTTGACGTATTATTATTTTTTTTTTTATGTAAACGCATGCAGGAGAGCACAACCGGTCAAGACCAGTGCACTCTATGACGCTCAGCCAGGGAGGCTGGACGCTGCATGCGGGAAACGTGTCTTGTGTTCGTGTTTGTGTGTGGGTTGGGGAGATTGCAAGTGTATATTTATCTGTTTCTTGAAGAGATCCAGATTGTAGGAAGGAGGAAACACAGACGCTGGAAGAGCATTCCATAGCTTACCGGTGGCATTAAGGAAGGAACTTTGGAAGCTGCCAGTTCTTGGTCGACATATATTAACCGTGTATGGATGTTCGGCAAGTGTAAGACGATTATTGTTACATTCATATTGACATAGTGTTGCAATTTGAAAGTATGTATTTTTTTATATTATTAAGATTTGATTAAACTTTATTTGTTTCAAGCATATGCACCTCTAGAGACTTAAAAGTCCATGCCTCTAGAACATCGGGCTAATTATCATCTATTTTGAAAACGTTATAGGAGGGTTTACTGTGATTAATTAACAATTACTTTTACGAAAAACATATTTCAAGAATTTTCAGTACACGTTTTTACTGTCCATTGTATATTATTTTACATTTTTAAATTTAATATCATTTTTTAGTCATAAAAAATTATCTTTATATCACAAAAATAAATAATAGAATCATTTAAAATTTCCATCTTCAAATATATTCTCGTCTCATATTACAGCCATTGTTTGAAAATTAATTTTCATACAATTCGTCTTTAAATTAACATACGAGTATTACAAAAGTCATGTTTTCACATGAAATATTTTTATGTTTATTTTAATAAATAAACTGTTTGATGAATAAGTTTTTTTCTATCGTATTATTGCAGTTATTTTAGAAATCTCTAAAAGAAATATAATTATTAAATATACGAGTACTATAAGATTGAGCCACCTTTAGATCCAAAGGTTCAGGCCTCGGGAGTGTCGGGCTCATGATCCGATATTTTAACCCTTTCATTACGACTCGGTGAAATACAAATTATGCTGTCAATTTTAAAACTAGTATTCAACTAGCATAGATGTACTTATGTGGTCTATTTTCGTATATCACATTGGTTGTTGTATCCTCTAGCTATCAGATGATACATAAAAAACAGTTCTAAAAAAGTTGCAAGACGATATATCTCGGCTACCTCTGTCAACGATAGGGGAATCTTACACGGTATATATCGGGTACCGATGCAAGCAGGTTATAATGTTGATAAACATGCGCCTTAGCCATGCATTGAATACAACAGCTGGAATGGACATATTTATGATGATGATGAAAAAAATATACAAACACTTGGCATAAAAAATCGTTTTGGCTTTACTGTGTGTATCTGTAATGTTGGCTTTAGTCTTTGAATTGGCTTAATGTTATTTTTACTGTTATTTTCATTTTGTCAGAGAATGGTGACAGACGAACGTAAAAATGGATCGGAAAATTGTCTGACAGTAAACGTTAAGTGACATTGTCAAATTACTGGAAGCAATATGACAAAAAATACTTCTTTGACGCTCAAAGATAAATATCTGGTTGAAAGCTTACCGAAATGAAAATACAGTGGAATCATATCGTTTTTTTTGTTTAATTTTTTTTCCTAGTTTTGTAAAAAATACTAAGCAAAAAATATATTTTTTACATTCATCAAACTAAGACGCAATTCTATAGTTTAATTGAAAAAAAATAACATTTTTCAACACAATAATAAAAATTTTGTTGTTAAAATTTTATAAATTTTATTATACTCAAGATGAATGAAGCATGAATTTTGTTTATTTTTAGCGTAATATATTATTTTTAAAAGTATCAGGGGTAATATTAAAATACTTAAAGACACTGAAAGTAGATACAAGTTATTATATATTTGATGAAAATATTTGTAACCGTCAAATTTTAATAAATACCAATTATTGAATAAATATTTTTTACCTTCAATTAATGTTATTGGTAAAATACCGTTATAAAAACATTGATACAAAAACTATTATATTTTAGGTATAAATACACAGGAATAATGCTATATTTCAAGTATAAGAAATTATATTATTATTTTATTGATTTATTTACAAAGAGGTTATAGAACATACAAAATAATACACAAAAGGACTATAAAGAAGAAAATAAGTAGAAAAATAAGTCTTTTACTTCAATATCTATTTATTTTTTTTCTAAATTAAAACATTACAATAGTAATACGAGTATGTCTAATTCATAATTATTTATCTTATAGCTAAACATATTATTTTTAGTGTATTCATTATATTATTATGTTCAATATACGAAATCAAATTACTTATATTAAATAATAAAGATGTTATGAATCCTTATTGTTGTCGGATTAACTACAAATCTGATTAAGGATTGAAAAATATCTTTGAGTCGTGACTTTAATATCAAAATGTATTCGATTGTAGCCATAATAAAATTCGGATAAAATGTATGGCAGATAGACGCTTAAATGCCTCGATGGGGAACGTCTATGCTCGATAGAATAGTCAGAGAGTGATTTTCTAACTTTGACATAGACATAATCAGGAGTTCACAACCAAGATGATTTTTTTTCCTATTATATTTAAAAAATACATATACCACATCACACAATTCATATCCACCTTTTCACTCACTCTTTGCTTTATATAGAGCCTACACTCACTTTACTAATTGACTTGAAAATGGCCATTCGATCTGGCTGAAATATGTCGTCAAAAAATATATTGTGGAATAAATTCTAAAAATTACTTTATTTATATCTGATAAAAAAAAATACATTTAAAATGACTTTAAATTCATGGAAGTAAAAGCAATCGTTCGATATAATCGTTTTTGTAACAGTTCTCTCAGCTGCCATTTAAAAATTATTCATCTTGAGATATACAGGCACCTGAAGTTTTGAGAACATATATGGTTCATCCAGTGTAAGCGACTTGGAGAGGCTGTAGTATCAGAGGAATACTTTTGAGCAATTTGTAAATCGTATTTTATTAAGGAGTTCGGATATTAGTCCAACGCCCCTGAGGCATGGACTATTCGGTCCTATGGAGCAACTCAACTCAAAATATGTATAAATATTTATACATTTATAATTAAATTCGTCAAAAGAAATAACAATTCAACCTTCGAGAGCATGGTCGTAATGACTTATGTAGGTTTCATTGAAATCAGTTAAACGGTATAGAAACGCATATTCCCATTCCAGTCCCGTTTCCGTTCCCATTCTTGTTCTCTTTTTATATATTTGGAGTAATATTTATAGATTTGATTGTATTTTGCACTAAAAATATGAAAACTTGTAAAATATTGACTGACGAATGAGCGACGCGTTCCTTATTTCTGTTTTCCCGTTTCCGATTTTGTATGTTTATTTTGTATAAGTAATCTTTTCAGATATACATGCAATAATTCCTGTAAGTTACATATTTCTCGGATGAGTTGTGTAGTAATGCATAAAGACAAAACACATACAGACATTAATTTTCATATACTCGTAAGAAAACATAACTTCTTAATGAGAACTCAAAAACATGGTTGATCTTCACTTCACTAAGCGATTCTTGGAAAAGAACTAAGAGATTCTGAATAGAAGATTGTAGAGGTGGGGTTAGGGTGGAGGTTAAAGGCGGAAAAGGTCTTTGAAATTCGTATGATTAGATAACAATTTCGAAAGGATTTCGTTCGCAAAGTACCCCCCATATACACTTTTGTATGGGCCGGTTTTATTGCGGGTCGTACGGTCTTTTAAGCTTTCGTATTTTCATTCTATTTTATTTACTTTTATTACTTCACCTGTCCGAGGAATTTCCAAATGAATAGTTGTTATTTGGTATTAAATACAATTGTTTGTGAAACTGTTAAATTAAATGATAAAATATTTGAATGAATAAAATATATAATAATAAATGCTACGTTTGGGGTACAATAGAGTTAGACAAGACTTTTAAATTTTTTCGGTAAATGCAAATAAACGCAGCTTTATTCAATCAAAACAAAGTGCCTTCTATAAAGTGTTTGTATCGTCCCCATTTTTTTTAGGGTTGTGAAATCTTGTCATCTTTACATATACGGATGATTGATTTTGTGACAGTACAAACTCGTGTTTTTGTACATCAAATTTGATGTACTTACGACGTAGTTTATATTGTTACAATTCTTGACTTTCAGCGCTTGGTATTGTGTCTCCGCTTGTGTTGGGCGTCATGTTATTGACACTAAGTGTGTCAATAATTAAAAATCCACGATAGCATGACTACAACTATGTGCCTTTGAGCGCCATTCTTTGTTGTTGTCTGTATGCATTATCAATTAATTTTTAAACGTTATGAAGTAACATTTGCAATAACTTCTTAGGTTTTCACGGCCAGATTTGATATTGTAGCTTTTGAGCTTAGCCGTGTCTGGCGAATTTCCTTCAATCAATATTTCGACCGTCATTGCAGGGGTCTTCTTCAAGATTGATGATTTATTTAGTTGTGACATAGTTTATTCAAATTATCATTTTTTTAACAACTAAATAAATCATCAATCCTAAAGAAGACCTCTGTAATGGTGGTCGAAATATTGGTTGAAGGAAGCTCGCCACACACGGATAAGCCCAAAAGCCACGGTAACATTTGCAATGTTTATAAAGATAAAAAAGAATTATATTAATGGAATATAGAATCTCACTAAGTGCCAGTACAGTCATAATATAATGAATGGACTTCACAAGCAGATACCTTCATAGAATATCGGAGGCACCTCGTCATTCCTTACAAAGTTACACCATCGTATCCCCAGTACTGTGAGGTTACTGTGGGTACATAAAGTATTGAAAATAAAAATCCTCACTTTCACTAGCCCATAAATTTATATTAAAAAAAAAACTTCAATAGTTCTTCGTTTTAAGACTAACAATTAAACCCTATGCAGTCAAACTTTGAAATGAAATCTGCTTCATCGTAATCTTTCACTTGTTGAGATCTTTCAAGTTTGCAACTTTGCAAATATCTTAAGTTTTTGAAAGTGCTTCCAGCAGCAGTCTTGTGCGATCTCTTTAAGTATTTTTTTGCCTGAAAGAACACTTTTAGCACACAATCATTAGTACTCTTTTACAACACCTGAAGACTCGAAACTCGAACAGGTAAATAACGTTTACGTGTAATATATTCACGTCTAGACTCGAGAAAAACAAGTCTTTAAAAAACAAGTATTTTAAACACACGTGAACGAATAAAAGACCGCGTCATTAGACAATATCACTTATAATGCTTTCTTATTCAAACAAACGTAAATTAAATTTTCTTGAAATAAAATTGAGTTAGGTATTCAAATATATATTTTTAATGAAAGCAAATGCAGTGAACACTACGACGCTCAAGTCAAGATGACTGGATGTTGCTTGCGGGGAACGTGTTTGTTTTGAAATATTACAAGTGTATATTGATGTATTTCTTAAAAATATCCAGATTGCTTAGAAAAAAGGACACTGGAAGATTATTCCAGAGCTTACTAGTGTCATTTAAGAATGAACTTTGAAAACCCCCCAGTCGATATGATTTTAAAAATGAAAGAAAATACTGGACCAATCTTACGTCTGTGTTCCAGGATAGTTGGAGGTTCGACGTAAGTGTGCTTTTATTGATAAGACGAACTGTTTTTTTGTAAGCAGAATGGATTCGTATTTAGGATTTTTTATAAAAGAAAACGTAATTTGTCGGTGAAATACAGACGTCCTACATAAAACTTTATTCTTTTAATATATACAAAAAATTCAAAATTGTTTACAAACGTGCCTTTACTCAAACGCTTTAAACATACGAGTATATGAATTCAAAGTGCTCGATTCACTAAAATAAAGAAGTGTTTAAAATATGATGTAAAAACGATATTACAAAAATATTTTGACAAAAACACACCTCCATACGTTGGAAAACAAACACCATATAAACCTTAGTGTACGAGTAATAAATTCAACGGTGTTGTGTAATTTTAGTTCCACTTTATTCGTCAAAATTGTGCGGAAAATATGATATTGTTCCGTAAAAGAATAAATCTGCAGGCTTGAAATTTAATGGTCTATGAACTGCTGGACACAAGTAAAATAACATGTTACAATTAATAAATGTCTTTTATTATAGCTATAGAGGGAAGATAACCATTTTACACTTATCGAAATAATGAAAAAAAAATAAAGTCATGATATATATGTTTTTATAGTGATATACGCGACTTTTTTGAAACGCGTCTGTTTGATACGCATGTTTAGCAGTTGTATGAGTTGGGTTTGCAAGTATAGTATGCTTCTTAAAGAGATTGATTTTCATACCAAGTGCGTGACGTTTTCATTTTCGTATCAGTATCTGAGTCTCGCAGCTTTACTCAATCAAAACAAAGTGTTGACTATTCAGCGCCTGTATTGTCCCCCTGTAATCTTGGCATCTCATCAAAAGCCAATTCAGCCGTATAATGGGTTATGAAAACAAATACCTGCGTATGAATTTGAGGGTACGATGATTTGACTTTGTTAAGTATGATCAGGTAAGAGAGCGGATAAGACAGCTTTTCTATTAAAGTCTGTGAAGAGGTAAACATGAACCTTGTTAGGACATACACTTAAGACGTCACAGGAGACCATACACTAAAGCGGCTTTTTCTTCAAGCCCTCGGGCACGTTCTAGAAGGCTGTCGGAAGCTATTCATGACATGTACTCGGCAGAGCTGACGTGAGATGAGGCGAGGACTATGGCGACAGATATAACATTGTCGCAGTAGTTCGTGACTGTCAAATGCTCCAGTTAGGGGAGATGGTAATGATGATGTTGATCATTACCAAATTCTGTGATTTTTTTGTTTTTATATTTAATTTTCATCTATTCACTTCATATGCTGGATTTCGTGGTGGATTTTGTTCAATTAAGAACCATTGTTGGTTCTTAATTGAAATTCTTCATTTTGTTTGATTCTAAGTAAATAAGATTACTAAACCAAATACCGTGGCGTTATGAATATCAAATGCTGTGATTTTACGTTTATATATTCGATTTTTATTATTTTTACATCCCCAAACAGTAAACATTATGCTTGTTAACGCCTGTATTGTGAACGTCCATACAGCTCCTAAGTGTTAAAAATTATTACGTTATAAAACGTTCGTAAGAGACGGCCAATATTCTCCGGCCCGTGAAAATGTCCGAGAAAAATCTCGGCAAAAGAGTTTTCCGGGATCCGTTCCGCCCATAAGTTTGACACAAATGAGGGTTGGCCGTGCGAAAAAGATACCAAACTTCAATGAAACACATTTGTCGTAGCCATTGACTCCTCAGCAGAAAGTCGAACTAGAATGTGACAGATTTCACATATTTCATTCCTTATTGTGCCTTGTTCGAAAAGAGAAGTCAGATACCCTGTAGAGCAACAATGATGTATTGAATTGAATCCGAAAATGAACGTTTAAGTAAATTGAATTGAATATAATATTAAATAGATAGTATTTTTTTTTATGTAAACACATACAGGAGAATACCGACAGATGGTGATAGTAATTCTGAAGTCTCATCTGTGGAATTCTATGACGCTTACCATGTGGTGTATATGGCTAAACGCTGCATGTGGAGTGTTGATCCGCCAACGTCATAGACTACAGCCCGAGATTCACACATCACCTTTATTATTACAGGAATTTACTATGAATGGGTGGTCTTCACGGGACGACTTTCGTCTACCACCAATTTTATTAAATAGGCTATAACTGATATTTTACGGGTGATGGATCAAATTCACACCAACCGGGGTATTTAAGAGCTCAGAAATCGATTAAAAATCCTTTTTTTTTTAATCTCTGTTGGGGATCGAACCAACGAGCTTTGGCTTGCAAAGCAAACGTTTTACCATTGAGCTATGACCGCCGGCGTATGAGTATAAAATAAGTATTTTATAATTGGTCTTAACATCATCAACAAATCATACCGAGCACTTTTTCACTTGATAGAAGACTGTAGTTTCGTGAATTATGAAAGATTCATCAGTTTTTACGTGCACAAACGTACCCGCATAATTGCATCCTGGAAACTTTTTTTTAACTTTTCGATTTTAATCGTATAGTTTTTTTTTATATCACAACACAAGATAGCTTCTTCTTCGTATTATCAATCCGGTCGATTGGTTTGCAGCAACAAAATCTTGCATCTCGATCTCTCGATCCTCTGTAGTCCTCTTCAGCTCAGCATAAGAGCTACAACTCATGTCCTCGAACACTTGCTGCAAAAACTCCTGTCTAGGGCGCCCTCTACAGTTTCTTCCATCAACCATCCCTTCCACAATGTCGTGAAAAAGACCATCGTGGCGCATGATGTGAACGATTCATCGGGCTCGCCTCACTTTTAAGTAATGATTTTTCCAATCTCTGTTTTACGAAAATAAATATCTAGAAACATTTCCATTGATGAGAAATTCTCTTTCGATTAAGATATTTTAGCAATGGGCAAAAGTCGTATTTCGTGGGTAAAAGTACACGACGATGGATGAATTTAATTGTATATAATAAACGAGTATTATACGTGTCAAACATCAAATTGAAATTAGTAGTTGGATTACTTTGACGTTTATTTGCCCTAAATATAAATAATAATGCCAGTAAAATTTTATTGGTTTCTTAAAACGACATTAATTAATTCTGAAGGCTTCTGAAGATATAAAAGGATTAAATTTATCTGAACGAAAATAAATGTATTATTATAGTATTTCAGTGAACATACTGGTTTATAAATAAGCTTTTAATAAAATAATCAAACAATAAATAAAATTAATATAATTGAATTTAAATATATTTACAAAAACTAAAGAAAATATTTATTGACTTCTAAATCAAAGACTTTAGTGATTTTATATTTCTTTTACGGAATAAGTTGTATGCTCTACTTAAGAAATGAAAATTGTTATTTTTTATCTCTCATCTTTATAAAGGACAGTTTGACGTGTATATTTAATGTATATGTTATATGGAAGGCTTTTTCGGTTACTACTAAATAATATTTATGCAGTATATAATTGCTACCTTTTTTTATCTAGCTATGTTAAAAAAGGTAATTTTTTTAATGCTATTACACTGAACAATATTATCTACAACTATTTTTACATCAATGCGCTAATAAACATAGAGAAATGTTTGTAATTGAGGGTACAACAACGGTTTTCCAACGAATTAATAAACAGTGCTTAGTGTGATATAAGCAAAGAAGCAGTGTTTATCTGTTAAATATATAAAATATATTTCAAAGTGATTGTCAAAATATATTGTTTACTCTGAAATAAATGTCACTATCAAATTTATAAATATAAAAATACTCTATAAGTTAATTCTAACCAGTCTATAAAAACGTAAGTGTCGCAAACATTTTATTTGTTGTTCAAAATAAACGGTATTTTTTTTCTGGATTATATTTCTGGTTCTATGGAAAAAATGTTACGTGTGAAAACCTGCTAAACAACTCGTATATAATATGAGCGTCTACACAATTCGAGTATTCTCACGATATCTCGCCCATTTTTGAAACATTTATATTTCGTTTGAAAAAAAAAACAATATTAAGCGAGTGAAAAAGTTATCTCCAGGTCAAATACAATACGTTTTTCTACAAAAGTTATGTTTTCCTATTACTCATTCATGTTTTTTAGAGCCTCTTATGAACACGCAGATTTTCTCCTGAATTTCATGAAGTATTTCCTCTTATAATTGTTTTATTTTTGTGCAAATGTTTTCTTGAATTTATTCAAAGTACATGTTTACTTGTTTGTTAATTTTTTGGTGTGACATATGCATTTATTTAATTATATTTTTTAACCTTATACACTTAAAAATAAAATCAGTGTGTATTTAAAATTAAGTATTTAAATGAAATAAAGCACAACTTATTTGATATCTATGAGTTTTATTTAAATAAATTAAAAATAATTATTCATGATCCTAAAAAAAATAAGAACTTTGAAATTCACTTCATTTTCCTATCTTGTGATTCGTGATGTATTTTTCAATTTTTTTTAAGCTAATTTCATGTTTTTATATTTTTTATAGTTTTTTTGTAACTCATTGGACTTTCTGATATACTCGTCAATACATAAATGAATACATAGTTTTATATAAAGTTAGGCAAACAGGTTTTAAAAAATATTATGAAGTTAATAATTTTTGTGAATAGCAAAATTTATTTTTACAACTACTCAATAACACTCAATCCTCTAATATTTTTTCATAAGATCTGATGATTAGTCCGATGCTCCTGAGGTCAAGACCATTTACTCCTAAGAGGCAGTTAAGCAATATAGAATGGCGAGTTATATAAAAAATCGCTCCAAACCCTATACTAGGAAAAATCACCAATTCAATTTAAAGAAAGCTTAAAAGCCGTTATAAAAGGGTTGACTGTACCTGTGGAATTCTATTCACAAAACATTTAAGCATCACCTGTATTTTGATTTACTTATTTTTCCAAAATAAAAACATACTTATGTAAGAAAATCAAATATTTTAAGCACGATATGAAATCTATGAAATCTAAGTTGAAAAATTAAAAAAGTGTTCGTTTTAGTAGGGTCCACTGTTTTGTGAAGCTTTTGAATATGTACTATATATCTGATTTTGCTGGTTCTTGTTAATATGCATTTGATAGTGATATAAAATAGGAGTAGCAAAATAATGAGGTGATGTTCAAATTTCAAACTACCGAAGTCTGTGAAGTCCCAGGGTTCGAGGGTCAGAGAAGGGACGAAGGACATGGCAGTAAAGTGTCCGAAGCCACTTCCGACGCATCAAGGGTCTGAACAGGCGTTAAGGAAGTGGAAACACCATAAATGGATAAACCTTTTGAGCAATCTGGTGCACAAAAGTATGACCTTAATTTTTGATGAAAATAATTATCTCAATCGTTGCAGTAAACCAGACATTTATTTATAATTTGCTGTTGCGAAGTAAAAACTTAATAATATTATGCAAACACTTAATACAAATTAAATATTGTTTTGAAACTATTCCACATTTTTCTATTGGTGGACATGTTTCGGCTACGGGTACCACACACTCACCTACTCACTCACACTTGACATTATATAAACGCGCACACTTTTTTGCCTAATTGACTCGATAGTGGCTACCTGACGTAGCTGAAATTTAAAATGCTACAATAAAAAATTCTGGAATAATTTCTAAAAATATTTTATTTATATTATATTTGATATTATTAATTCCACCAAAAGTTATCGATCAAAAAAATCGAAAAAATAAAATTTAGCAATCACATTGTGATCTTTTTCAAATATCAAATAGAAAAATTGCTGCCACTCAATTTTCCTATGCTCATTCCCTCTCTCCAGATATCCCCGCATCTGATAGTCTACCTGGGAACATTTATGGTTCCCGACAAACCCTAAGGCAAATTTTCGTTACTTATCCTACCCATATTTTGGGTGATTTATTAATAGGATTTTTTTATGTAAGACCGCGATTCCGTTTTCAATGAAAGCCTCATCAATCAATAATTTAAATATTTTAAAAATACATATATAAAGTCAACATGTTTTCTCTTTATCCAAATCAGTATCGTGCAAAACTCCTTTTAAGTTAGCGAAGAAAAATAAAAACGTTAATCCTTCTCTATAGGTGTAAGGTTTTTTGTCGCCAATTGTACATTCAAATTTATGTCATTACATAAATACAGCGTAAATGTTTCCTTTTGCCATAAAAAGATAAGAGAAATTTAACTAAATATGAAAGAAAGTAAGCCATCAAATAACTAATCTGTATAGAAAGGCAAGTATAAATAACATTTCTTTTGAGCCACTTATCTAAATTGAAAGATATTTACTTTTATAGTAAAAGTTAAATTGTTTTTAAAATACTTTCATTTTAAAATAATTAAATACCGAATTAAGATATTTTTTAAATTGAAAAGAATTTTAAATATTAAGATATTTGATAAGAGATTATGTTATTCATTTTAATTAATTCTGTTATATTTTATTTTTGATAACCTAAAAACTTTTTTATTTAAACATAAAATATAAACATTTAAAATAAAATATAATTTTATTATATATTAAAATAATAATTTAAAAAAAAATCGACAGGTGTATACAACTGGGATGGGCAGCATTTGGAAAATAAAAGTACATTTTTAAAGCGAAAATTCCGAAATTTCTTAACTGCGTTTAACCAATGCATCATCCCTGTATTAGCTTATGGCGCGGCGACGTGGAATCTAACAGCAAGTCTTACCCATAAAATATAGGTCACCCAGCGTGATAAGGAAATATTCATGCTCGGAGTGTCGCTAAAAGACGCCGAAACGAGGATATCCGCAGAAGAACTCAAGTAGTGGATGCTACTCAATGAATAGGCACACTCAAGTGGCAATGGGCAGGATATATCTGTCGAACAGACAACGGTCTATGGGGAAGAAAAGTATTGAACAGGCGCCCAATAACTGGCAAACGAAGAATTGGCCGACCCCCTGCAAGATGGACTGACGACATAAGCAGAATAGCGGGAGTGACCTAGATGCGGAAGGCGGAGGATCAAAGAGGATGGAGACTCATGCGGGAGCCTTACGTTCAACACTGGATGGATACAGGCTGATGATGATAAGAATTTTAAACTCTTAAAAACATTAACATTAAAAATAGATTTTATGAAATTCGTTTTCAGATATTTATCTCTAACCTTTGTTGAAGGTTTTTGCTTCTTACAATGTGATTTAATTATTTCGAAAAGCTCTCCTGAAACTTGCGCTGTGGTTAAAGGATTGCTGAAACTCCACTGCAGTAGAGTAGCGATGGAAGTCCTGAAATATCTGACCGGAAACTCTCCACATTGAACTAGAGCAGGCTTCAGGGCATGTCCTCGATCTCTTCAGTGCTGAAACTACTGTAATCTGTATCGATTTTCATTAATACTGCATGGTTAAGTTTCAACAGCCCTATAACTTTGTTTTGTACTGTGAACTATTGAGACAAATTTATGCAATGGTGTAGGCAGATATTAAAATGAATTTATTTTGTATTCGTAAAGATTGATATAATATGTTATTACTGAGCACTGACATCAAAATTTGTAATCTAAAAAGTACATTATGCCCGGTAGGATGCCCAATAAACGAACGCTGCTCGAGAAAGGAACGACAATACCTGGGGCTTATCCCTTTATAAGTTGCATTACTGCCAGTAAAACAGTCTGTAAGTTGTATGGATATGAGTTGATTTTTGTTGGGACCGCATTTTCGCCCGTGAAAAGACTCTTCATATCAAAGGGCATTTCACGAACGAACGATATAGTTTTATATTAATAAGTTGAATTCTATTTTAATTAAAATAGATAAGAATAACATTATTACAGAAGATTTTTTTTTCTTTTAGGATCAATTTTAATATGACTTTATATTTTTATATTTGTTTCAAAAATGAGTCAACGCAATATTGTGTTATAAAATAAGTTGTAATCTCATAACACTACTTTTTAAAGAGAGACTCGATAACTAGAATGGATGAGACCTTTATACGGATACAAGATAATTCGGTGCCACATTGCTTAGAATTAGATATAGTAAAGAAAGCTTCAAATGATGGAGCTTATACATATAAAAAACGATATATATATATAATCGTGTCGGAAACAAACGGGTTTGATCCTGTCTGCCCGGAAGTGGGTGACGTCGATGGTGTTACTCCCTACCATCATCAGGTCTTTCTGGGTGCAGCTACTTGGACACAGCGCACACTCCAGAAGGTGTGACAGGGTCTGCTCCACGCCGCAGTCACATTCAGTCGGTCCGCTGTAAAACTGTCAGGCTTTCATTTGTGTCCTCGTCTTGCAAGCTCCGGTCCGAAGTCTGTTAAGGGACCTCCATATATTCCACCCCTGGTTGTGTCCAGGGGCTAGGTCCTGTTTCGAGGCAATCCAAGTATTCCCCTCAGTTGCGCTTCTGCACATGTTCAGCTGTAGGGTGGCCTCAGGTATCACCAGTTCCGTTGTCGACAGTGGAAAACTTCTTCTTTATTTGAGCCGTGTGGTTATCTTTTGGTCGATTTCTCAGATATTGAACTCAGAATCTTACGCATGGTAAGCGAACGATTTAGTACTGCGCCATTTTCTTCAGCGACTGTTTAAAAAAAAAAATATTCATGCCTAAAAGCATAATATACTACATTTTAAATTACAATGGATTTACTTAATATTGTTGAAAAAAGATAGAATACGCATATTAAGCGGACAATTGAAAGAATCAAATTCATCCAATTCTGCGCTAAATATCTTCTTCCGCATTTTTGTCATAGTGCGTACATTAATAGTATGCGTGGGCCTTTTATTTCCTTGTGCCAAACTAATCGAATTAACTTTCAAAGCTATCTTCTTTACAAAACTGACCGACTGAACGCTTATTCCGATAAATTTTATTTGTGACAACTCAGCACGCCCACATTGAATGCGACACACATTTCATGAAAATCGTTTTATTCCTGAAAACTATCCAATTCATTGTGTAACAATTTATTGCTCCCTTTCATATGTAATTTCAGAATATGTGTGACGATATAAAAAGCTGAGAATTCGTTATTTTTTTATTCGTTTAGTAAATTTAGCGATAGCAAGATTCTATATGTCTTCAAAAAAATTAGGCAAATATTTAAAGAATAAAACAAGTAAAACTTTGTATCAAGCAACTGAGTTTAATTAAATAATCAATTTACCGGTTTTGGTACCACCGCACCTTCCTCAGAAGCTACTTACTAAAGACTGATACAGTTTTGTAGTCAGTAGCTAGAAGGTGTGGTGGCACCGAAACCGGTAAAGTGATTATTTAGTAAACCTCAGTGGCTTTATGCAACGTTTTACTTATTTTATTCTTGAAATATTACCAACCGCAAAGTTTTTGCATCCTACGAGCAGGAATGCAAATATTTTTTATTTTTTCTTTTACATCTGTTCTTTAATCAGAGTAAACGATAAAATGCAATGTATATTTTTAGCACTCACTTTCAGATCCATTTCAAATATAAAACATGTTAATACTTCCTATCTTGTTTTAACACGGATCACAATCATCACTGTTATGTTTTAATGAAAGTTTCATCAGTTCTCCACGTTCATATAAGCATACTACGTTTATGTTTATACACGTTAAAAACTGATAATCCATTTTGGTGAAAATGAAACTTTGGTATTTAAGCAAGTAAATAAACAGAGCTCAATGTTTGGCTCTCTCCAATGTCGTTACAGAATGCTTTATAACATATTTTAATTCTAACCATACCTACCAGGCATTACATACAAACAAATGAACAAACAAACAATCTCTGATGAAGCTTTCTTGAAAGGCTTAACTATTGTATTCCAGCAAGTTGATTAAACAAAGCTCAATGTGGTCCATGTTCAATTCGCTACAAGCATAGAATACTTTCCAAAAAATTATACTTTCCTATCATACTTACCCATCATACCTACCAGGATTACACACAAACAAATAAGCAAGCAAACAAACACTATTTCAGTTTTATACTTACAGGGTTGGTGAAGAGTATAGAAGGTGTCTGTACCACGCCATACCATGCTAACCAGAGAGCATTGTTGATGGCGAATGATGCAAAGAGATTCATGTGCAGTGTGATGCGAGCACATCTCAACGATCTGGAAAAAAATATACCATCATCACCATAACTGTTAAAACTCATAGAAAACTTTGGGTTCTTAAAACATTGATCTTTTTGCATTGGGTAATGCAACATTTGAAACTCTAAAAAATGTATCTGTTTGAGACGCTCTTTAGAACCAAATGATCCAGGACTCAAGAGCGTCAAGCTTATCATCCAAATTTCTCTAAGAATCTGATGAATACGTCATTGTAAAAATACGTCTCGGATACAACAGTTGCCATTTTTTCAATTCACTGGGCTTTTGAGGTCGTCGGAAAGTATACTCGTAGATATTTATTAAATAATACCTTGAAATTTATTTATTTATTTACAGAATCAAAATTCCATTTTTTTTTACAGATATTTAAAAAAATAAGTATACATAACTATACAATAAATAGAGAAGAAAATAAAAAATAAAAATAACAAAAAAGAATAAGAATATTACACGTGTCAAAGATCACAGAGATCAAGGAGAACAATACGATCGACAAAAGAGGAAAATGATGTAAGAAAAGGATCGAGGTGTGCTGGTAGGCCATTTAGGAGCGACATTGCCGTTGAACCAAATTGAGTGCTTGAAGCTCCACAAGCCTCGACAGGGATCAAAAACAATGGATGGCTACGAGCACGGGAGTACCTATCTAGAACATAGAAGTTAAAACATTCAAGAATCCCTGGGTTGTGAATTGAACCGCGAAGAAGAAGGAATGAATGTTTGAGTGCAGCAATTTTCCTCCGGGACTCTAGCAAATGGAAAGAAAGCATCCCTAGAAGAAAAAGAGTTGGGTAATGTTCGCGTAATGAAATAATAAAGAAATTAATAATAAAAAAATGGTTTACTACTCCATTGTCCAATCTCAACTGCAATATGGCATTGTCGGCTGGGGAGGAACATACCTAAATATCACCAACCCCATTAGAACTGTACAAAAACTTATCAAAATCATATTAAAAAACCTCCCACATACCCAACAGAAAGCCTATTCAATGAATTTAAAGTGCCAACATTCTACAGACAATAAAAGAAAGGACAGACACTCATCACTCTGCTAGGTATACATAATCAAAGAATGGTTACAAATACAACGGAATAACGAATTTCAACAATCTTCCTCCGGAAATAAAAGCGGTGAGATGAAAATAATGAATAAAAGGGTAAAACGGTCTGACGTAATTGTACAAAAATAAGAAATGAATGATATATATATAATTTTTTTATTACATTATAATGTTACTATTATTAAAATGATACTAATGTAAACCTTTCTGTATATGATTCAAGCTAGGTACTAAGTAGTAATTGTATGTTTATGATCCAAGCATAATAAGTATAGAATTTATATAAATTGTATAAAATATTTATATTGTTAAAAAGGTATTGATTATATTAAGTTTAAAAATGTGTCTGGTGGAAATTGAGACTTAGATGGGTCGAGGCTATTAAAGAATCGAAATATATTTGTAAATGATGCTGAAATTGTCACTTCGATTATAAAAAATGTATAAATATTAATGATATTATTTTATATTCTAAAAAAAAAAAAATATTTTATTATGTAAAAAATGTAAAAAAATATTAATATAAATTATACAACACTCAAATGAAAGCTGAATCCCGCCACACCAAGATCTAAAGTGGCGTGGAAAGCGAATGTAACACTATCAAAAAATGTTAAATGTATCCTATTATATTTGATTAAATAAAAAAAAAAAAAAAAAAAATTAATAAGTATCATAAATAACCACATACATTTGATGTTTAGTTTAACTGTTCTTAAAAACATCCAATTCAATAAATAACCATTTAATAAATAAATGTAAAAGGGCATGTAATAGTTTAAAGTTGGAATTATTTTACATATGTTAAATAACTTTTTGTGCAAATTATACGACACTATAATATAGTAACTTTAATTTACTATATCGGCTTTACCCATAATCCCCACTCCTGAGTTTAACCCAACTCCGTCTTAATGTTTAGTAAAAATCTCTCTTTATTATTAAATATTCATTTAGACGTCAGTTAGTTTGTGAACGTTGAAGTGATAAAGCTTTCATAGATCTCAAAACTGCAGTCTTCCATGAAGTAAAACAGTACTAAGCATGATCCACGTTGAGACAAGGTATGAAATTATTATCTATTTAAAATTGATATCTTTTTCGCAATAAAATGGATATCTTAAAATGACGTGTGAAAAATTCACTCAGTAAATAATTAAATTAATTTAATCCAAAATCACGTACTCGTAAGTGTGAAAACTTTCACGTTATTAATGTTAATTTAATGTTTGTTATTACGGCTTACCTGCCAAAGTCGTATATCAAAACATAATTATTCTGTATAACTTTAGCCTATTTTCGAAGATGATTATTTCTCTTGTGTACGGTGGGAGGCTTTCGCGCTGAAACAATGGAAAATAATTCCGCCGAGTGTAAAACAGAGCCTTCAACGCTATAAACAAACACATTAAGAATACAATGCTGCCAAATTGGTGTACGAAGTTTCAATTCGAGATCTAAGAATATAATTGTTATTCAAAATCGTGAAATTCTGCGAAACCTTGTGTGGGCGTAATTCTTTTGAGAAGGTGTTTTTAACCTTTTGAAAAAATATTTTGTTTTTAAATATAATAAATATTATAATAATGTCACCTTGAGACAATATCAAGAAGGTAAAGTTATTCAGCAGTAACACAAGTAAATAACTAATTGTAATGTGCGCGTCGTACTTAGAAGAAGTTGTTCTCATCCATTAAGTCTATAGTTCGGTTCGAGACCCGAGTGGTACTTACTAAAATAAATAGACTGTCGGAAATAATAATATTAAGCTTGTGAATAAATGCATTCTGATTGAATAATAAAAAATAAAATATATATACATTCCTTGAATATATACTATAGCGACATCTATCATACGATGATAACTTTTATAGATGATCCGAGACGAGTCATCTCAGGCGGAAGAAATGGCCCGGTGGCCGAGCGGTATAATTACCTGGGCAAAAGGTTGGTTCCAAAGGTCCGCGGTCCGCATCCCGCTCCTGCCGATATTTTTTCTGAACGAATTGACTCGTTTAAAGAATTTTATATATAGTATATGTATATTTAATTACTTAAAATATAATAAAGATCCGTTGAACGTTATATTTTTTACAATTAAGTAAAATAAACAAACAATTAATGTAAATATGAAATATTTTTGGAGCTAACAATACAGTATATTTAATGTACAGGGAGCGGCAAAAAAAGCTGATGGTTTGATTACTTGAGATTACATCAAACTGATCTGTTTCTTGAAGAGATCCAGATTGTAGGAAGGAGGAAACACAGACGCTGGAAGAGTATTCCATAGCTTATCGGTGGCATTAAAGAAGAAACTTTGCAAACTGCCAGTTCTTGGTCGACATTCATTAACCGTGTATGGATGTTCGGGAAGTGCAAGACGAGTTTGTCTTGTCACTCAATGCGTAGTACATTAATAATAATGTGGTGTATGTGTACATGCCGATTTATATTGTATTTCTATTCTGCTTAATTTAAATTTAGATTTTTTCTGTATTTGCTTGGAATTATTGTATGTAAAATTTTGATTATGGCACTTGTGGCTAAATAAATAAATTTTATTATTATTATATTATTTACAGTAGCTATGTTGTTGGTTATTTAATATACCACTGAGCGAAATAGTATTGTGTATAAAGTTTTAATGTTATTTTTCACTTAGTTAAATAAATTTTCTCGATGAAAGTGCAAATAAATATTGTATCACACATTTTGAGAGTGAAAATATTTTTCGTGACTTGAAAAAAAAACTGTTATTTTAACGGCAACGTGATATTTTTACTGAAGGAATTATTGTGGTATTGGTGAGGGCGATGCTATTTTTGTATGGAATATTTTATTATGGAGTGACAGAGTTGTCAGGAAAAACGAAACAACTATGAAAAATAACATTTCAGGCGACACCCGGGAGCTTGTTGTGCTTTCCCGGTTACAATGCTTATCTTTGCAGCCTTACACACGAAATAAAATAAAAGCACGTTATATTTTTAGACTTTCAAAGTAATATTATGCGTTTCTTTCACTTTACTATGATCAACTGATACTCTCATACAAATTCACAGCAAACATTTTTTCATTTAAGATAAATCTCTCATCAATAAATCGGAAAAAAGGAAATGCCATATTCTGGAAATTGAACCACGAATTTTTCAATCATGTTCATTTTAAATCAGTCGCTTATTGTCGATAATATGCAATAAGTATTGTTTTATTGATACTCTATTGATATAACTTATGGATATCACTTGTTACAAGCTTCATGTATGTTAATTATGATTTAAACAAGTTATTGAATATTTGTATACATTTTGAGTGGTTCATAAATACAGGAGAGGTAAAAAGCTGACGGTCGTCGTTGTTTTGACTTAAAACCGTCAGATTTGCTTTTGCCGCTCCCTGTATATCATTCGAAATTTAAATTTATTCTTAAAACTCAGCAAAAAAAGTTAAATGTACAAACTGTGTACATTTTTTTAGTAGTAATGTAACAAAATATTATTTGTCCTAGTTATTCAGCACTTACTATTAAAACTAGTAGAAATTAAAATATTTTTATACATGCTTAATAAAGTACAAAATTCATGATAAATTATGCATTACAAAAAACATGTTAATTTACACAACAGATAAAAAATACTTAGTAACTTTTTTCAAAGTTAACACTGAAGTTTTACAAACTAAAAACATATATGAATTCCACGCCACACACAAGATCTTATCTTTAAGTGGTGTGGTAAGCGAATCTAAAAAAAAAAAGAAAAAAAAATTGGAATGTAAATTACTGTGTAAAAAATGTATCTTTTTATATTTGATTAAATAACAAAAATAAAAAATATATAATTTGAAATTTATAAATTGAGTATTTAAGAGGTTTAATTTATTTAACAGCGTACATGGACGATTGTAAAGTTAAAATGAAATCTTCAAACAATTCTACAAGAAATTAAAATTGTGAAAAGCTGTCATGCCAAAAAAAAACCATCTCAATTTATACAACTCAGGTTATCTTTAAGGAATCACGTTTTTCGGTCATTTTTTTTGTTCCAAAGTCATGAAAATAAGTTGACAAATTAAAAAAGTTATTTTGTGTGACACGTTTCACGCTGAAGAAACATTTCTAAATGCAACAATTTTCTTTTAAATTAAATGGCTATAATTAAATTAATGCTGACAAATGAGTGTGTATGAAAAAAGTTAATCTAATGAAATATAAATTTAACTTTAATTAATTAATCAAAAAACACTCGTTTTCATTCAATTAAACGACGTTAATTTAATACAACTGAACGATATCTCGAATATTTTTGAAGTGTTTATTTTTTCATTACACGTTAAGTGAAATTGTATTTTTTTATTACTTTAAAAATCTTTTACTTTTAAAAAGTAACGCAAACTTTATCAATTTTTGAAGAAAAAACCCGCTAGTCTTCTACCAAAAACTGAAAATTATTGTACGTTTTAACAATATATTTATTTTCCTTGTTTTTACAAAGGCTACGAGTTGTACTAAACTAAAAACTCATGATCAGAAGTCATACTCAACGTGATTCATGTAAAAGCAATGTAAATATTTTTTTATTATCATTTATAATGGATCTCAAAGTGAATACTAAAAACGTTGAAAAAATTACGTTATGTCGTATTTTTATTTAATGTTATTACTATGGTTATAAAAAATCAACACTCAACTACGTCTTTAACTAGTAACAAAATATTTTTCAGGCGTCTGAACGTATTTATTATTCTTCGATAAGCGCTTTCAGCGTCACCGCAAAGTGCTCGTCCTGAAAACTGAAAACATCGAGAGCAAAAACCTTCCAGTGAACGTTCGGCTTGAAATTGGCCGCAGAAAATGGCTTCGGAAAATCTAAAGGTGAAACTTTGACTTTCCCTCTGTATCCATTAGCGGCGGGTCGCTTTTAATGGAAGCCTTGGAGGTCAAAACACCAGGCCCAACGTCAACCTGTCACAGGAAGTGACTTTGGTCTCACCTGGTGGCCTCGTATCACTCTATACCCTTCACCTGCAAAAGCGCAGGGAAAAAAAGCTGAAAAATCTTTTTACTGAAATACTTTTAAGTAGTGGTGAAGAAATCTTATACATGGTTATATATATCAAGTTATTTTTAGATATTGTAAGTCAATTTAAAATATTAATAATTATTTATACCCACTTCCTTCGGTATGGTAAGTAAAGTTTTATCACTTAGCCGTAAAAAATAAAATTTAAAAATTAAAATTAATTATAAATTCGTATCATCTAAAAGTCAGTAGAGGTTTTTTTTTATATATTTTACATGTATTAGCTGAATTAAAAGTAGTTTATTATAAAGTTCAAATAAACATTTAAATTATTTTGGTAGAGATGTCAGCAAATGTTTATTGCAAAATTATAATAATAAAAATAAAAAAACAATTCCATAAAAAAGATAGAATATTTTCTTCCGTGATTTTCATTCAAAACCTTAAATAGTTTTTTTTATATTTAAGATCGAAACAAATCAAAAATTCGGTCAAGCCGTTTTTAAGTTAGAAATGGTGTAACTATCACGAATTTTATTTAGATACTAGCTGTCCCGGCAGACTTCGTACTGCCTCAATCGATAAATAAAAGACCTCAACTATTGTATAAAATAATCTTAAAACAAACAAATCAAATCCGTATTTAATAAAAAAGCATTTTTTGAATGAAGCATGAAGTTTTATTATTATTTTCGACACATCATGTTGCTAACAGAGTTTTCCTGAAATACTGGCTATTTATAAGGTTTAAATTTGATATTGACAGACACACTCTGTTATGATACAGTCTGTTAATCAATTTAAAGCTTTCTCATAAACTATATTTTTTGTTTTGTTTTGTTTTGTGGTGCGTAAATAAACAAAGAAGACGGTTTTCCAACGCGCGAACACGTGACGTATAATTGTCCATGCGCGAAACAAGGAAACTCCAAGTTGATTCCGCAAACTTCTAACGACTGTCCTTGCGATTTATTTATGGTCATCGCAAAGGCCAGACGCACTGGAAATCGTAAGCGTTTAAATCGAATGGTAAATCCGTTGGAATCATCGGTATCCGCGGGATCAAGACATCCTCTCCTCTGTATTTTCCTTTTATGATTGTTGCCTCAATGACGTTATTCATCAGCTTTTTCACAGCCAGTCTTGTTCCATTCCACAGTCGAGGTTGATTAATGCGCAACATGATGACAACTGATCCTACTTTTAACTGAAAATTGTGAGGTGGTAATCCAGATAATTTCAGTGAATTTAAAAACTCCGTGGGATAGTTGACTACGTCATCCTGGTTCATAACGGTGTCGACTGATTTGAAGGAAACCAATGTCCTGGAAGAAAATTCTAAATGGTCGTATTGAGATCCTCGACATCTTTATTTTTCGCCGCCAATATTACTCGTTCGTTGAACCATGCAAATGATATATTTGTCCTTGTATCTGTAATGACAAACAATCATTTGTTAAAGAATACGGTGTGACTTCTGATCGTGTGATGGTGTAGTCTGTGGTGTATGTGTAGTTGTTATGTGTTGCATTTTTTTTTGTGTTTTTGATTGGTGTGAGTGATTGGTTTTGTGTGTTGTATCTTTTACCTTGCAAGTCGGCATGAAGCCGCCTTCTCGAATGATATTAGCTCCAAAGGAAGTCATGCGAAAGTAGTTATTGTATTCAAGGACGCGTTGAAGAAAATGGTTGGAATTGGGATCAGTTCCATCGAACAATGGTTTCAGTGGCTGTGGTGGTGTAAGTAATGGATCCAGTTCGACTTTTCCACTTGCGCAGCACAATCCAGCCGTTTCTCTTTTGAACTTTAACGCATTGCAATATTGGCATACAGTCGTCATTGGTCCAATATCTAAATTGTCATCATCACTGTAGTTTGCAGTGGGATCATAATGGAATGCCAAGCGATTGTATGATACCAATGATCTTCGTGTGCTCACGCGTTGTCTCAATCTGGCATTTTCTCTTATTATATTTTGTCTTTCTTCGCTTAAGTTCTGTGAATACACTTTTTGCTGGCTTGCATGTCTAGTGCGGCGGCCGATGTTCGCACGTCGTCCTCTCAGCATCTTGGACTACGGACAGACTGGTGAATTTAACCTCAAATGCACGATCCACATAATTTACACAGTTCAACTTACCACCTTAAGGACAAATGCCTGCTTTGCACAATACGCGTGGTTGATTTGATGGTTTCTAATTGAACTGTTAGGAAACGAATAACTTTAACCTCAATTTCACAAAATTATGTGGATCGTGCATTTGAGGTTAAATTCACCTTAACCTCAATTTCACGATTTCACAATTTCGCGTTTGAAAGAACGTGCGTATAATAAATGTCACATGAAATTCACTAAGCAGAGTACAAAGCGTAGCTGTCAAACAATGTATCACGCACCAGCGCCATCTTAGAAGTCACACACCACGCTACTACTTGCCTCGTTATAGTACATGCTATGTATCAGAGATGGCGCTGTGTGTGAAAAAATGATTTTCCCTGTTTTCCTGCTTTTTCTTAAACTTTTTTCTAATTTTCTTTGCTATAAATTTTACGGAGCCCAGTACCTTTCGAACGAATGCAAAACCGTGGAAATCGGTTTATGCGTTCTGGAGTTATAGCGTCAGGAAGAAAAACCCGACTTATTTTTATATAATATAGATTTTATATAAATTTTATATATTACCCACGGTTGGTTAGAATTTGATTCCTTACTTGAAAAATGCCAGTAATAAGCCTATTAATTATGAATGATGACACATACCATGATTAGTAAATTCCTAATAAATTGATGATGTGTGAATGCTAGACTGTATTATATTACTTTGGCAGATCAACATTATATGAGAAGTATTTAGGAGTACTTAGTAAAATGGTAAACCACATACTACCTACAGATAATATTTCTCCACTACCATTTTTTATTTCTCTTCTGTGTTTTTTTTTGTACAAAAAAGAACTTTTTCCAGTGATTTACAAACTGTGTCACAGAGGCGCTGGTCGGAATTCAAAGTTAATGTTTTGTTGTCTCTATGAAATAGGCACTAAGTCAGCTGGTGTTGGTATAAAAAAGGCTTGCAATGGAGTTTGTCGGTTGCGGCGCCCGCCGTTAGACAAATTGCTCAGATAAATTGCTAGAGAGGAAAAAGTTTCGCTTACATCACACTAAATAAAAGACCGAAACGATTTATACGACTATGGAACTTGATAGAAAAAAAACACAATTTTAGAATCGCTGTACGTGACGTTATTTTACATAATATTATATGTTAAAGTCTCGCTCTAGTTAGAGCTCAGAAATCGTTTTTTTTAATGTCCTTCGTGTATTGAACCCACGACTCGCGGCTTGCCAAGCAAAAGCTCTAACCACTTAACTTTTGCTGCTGGCTTCTTTGCTGGAAAACTACTCTGTTGCTTTCATTGTAAGCATCATCAGTTTCCTGATGAAGCCATCCATCACGCAGTGTTAAGTGTGATTCGTGTTAAAAAAAAGTTATAAAATATATTTCTACTTAATATATAGAAACGGATCTCAATGAGAATGTTAAAAACACAAAAACTATTAAAGTACGCTGTTACTCAATGAAAAAATGTTTTCCTTCATGGATTAGCTCAAATTGTTGAACTTTTTGATCTTGTGAAGATTTACTTTAACAGGGCTAAAATTTCTCAACTATAAGATATAAAGTTGGATTAAATTAACAGCTTAAAACTAAGTTTGAAAGCAGCATCTTAACTTGAAGGAGACAAAGTCTGACCACTTAGGCGTCCAAGGGATAACTACTCCATCGTCAACACAAACATGGAAATGGAGTGTCACTATACGTCAAGCTTTAGAGATTCTCGAGACTTGAGTACTTGATTATTCATTCAGGCATCGCGGATAATGAAATAAACTTCAAAGTTACGCTAGAAATTGATGGCATGGATGACAGAACTGACTTTCAAAAGGCTTTGCGATCGACACGAACTATAAACTAGACTTCAATAAGCGTTCTAATATTCAACATATTTGACTGAGTTTTTAATTATATAACCTTTGACATCAGCATGATATAGCCCTTGCTGACTAGTGCCAAAAACCTCGATATACAATCTTTCGTCTCTTATTTCTGTTCACTTGTCGGACATATATGTGTCGCCATATTGGCATTTTAACAAGTCCAGTCACGGGTATGACGTTATGTACATGGCTGCTGTGATTGATGCGCCATTCATTCTGTAGATCGCCACTTGCGTAGCTGGGTGACAGCCCATTACAGCCCCTGTCACACCTTCTGGAGTGTGCGCTGTGCCCGAATAGCTGCACCCAGGAAGACCTGATGATGGCCAGAAGTAACGCCATCGATGTCGCCCACTTCTGGGCAGACAGGATCTGACCCTGTTGTTTCCGACACGATTATATATAGCCCATTACGAGCGCGCTTAATGGTCAGTGGTAGTCTCGTCCAGCCGATAAAACGTCATGTAAGGGTCGGGCGGGGAAATCAAGCCTTTAATGAAAATAAATGCGAATTGTGCTTCAAAAACAAATTCTTTGCTTTGCGACCTACTCCTGCATCCTTCCACGTGGCCACGTGAGGAACCCGTGACTTGTCGCCTTTTTAAAGACGGGGGACGTCACCTTGATGTTTCCTAATTAATTGATCGTTATGTACGAGTATGTAAAAGCATTGTACATTATCATAAGTTTGTGAGGTTAGATGGTTTACTTACAGAAAAAGACTGAAAGGATTCTTGGGTCATCAAAACAAACGAGTTAGTCAAATACTTGCTTACTGTATTAGCTCAAGCGTGATACCAGTATTTTATAAGCTTTACACGTTAAAAATGAGTATGTCACTAGTATACATATATATCTAAGATTTTACCTGAAGTATGTCAGAAGTGCCAGAGATATAAGTAGAGCTATAAGTGAAATGGAGTAGCCAGCTTGGTACACGTTGTTTATTGAAGTTCGGACCTGAAAATAAAACGATTTAATTAATTATTATAACAAAAACTTAACAGTCGTCTTGTAGCCTCTTTGTCACGTATCAATAATTTGTAATATACAATCTAAGTATGTTATTTGACAAACCAAAATGTTAGCCTTGTGAAATAAAACTTCGTGTATACCACCCATTCGTAGTAAATTCGTGTTAAAAATGGATGATACGTGAATGCCAGACGCTGAATATGATGCTGACAGATCGATATTACGCGTGCAGCATTTAGCCAAAGAATCCATAAATGAGATTTCGCCTCCAACGTCAGTCTGTATTCTTTTTTATATGCTTAATTTGTTAGAGGTAAAAAAGTGTCATAGGCAAAAAAGATAGTTGATTTTTTGAAGTTCAATTATTCGTCTTTTTCACATTATTGAGTATAAAGCGGTACTATAGTATTATCGAATGCGTTTTATTAAAAGATACAAATATTTAACGTTTACGTTCATTTTATGTTAAAGCTAAGAAATTAAATTTATAGCACGTTACCTAAACTAAATGAAGGGTAGAGTATTTATTTTATTATTACAAAAATTCCCGGTCGCCAAAAGGTGTCCTTTCATAGTGGGGGTGTTATTTCAGAATTATATTCAGTGCTTTCAGGCCCATTTAAGCAGGATTTGTTTTTATGGAAGCACATACAGAAGAATACCCCCGGAGCGTGAAAAATTCCCATCTGTGGAATATCTCTAGTGTTTGCCATTTTAATTACGCTTACACTTTGAAAATGTTTCGGTTCGCCTGATTTGGCTCGGTGTTATTTGGCCAAAATTATTACACACAGATCATGAAATATGAACAGAGAAATATTTCGTGACAGTTAAATGTATTGCGATATACAAACATACGAAAGAAGGAGCTCACTTGGGAATGCTGGAACGTATTTTAATTCTATGCGCAATATCTGGGGCTCGCAGGTTTATTCGATCATTTTTCTTGACGGGCGTGAATCTTGGCATCCTACTGAAAATCCTATGCAGCCGTTTAGTGGATTTTGAAATCAGATGAAAATTGGGGGTACGATGCATTGATTTTGTGGGAATAACGAGGTGAGAGAGTGGATAAGACTGCTTTGCATAGTAATGATTTGTTCGCTCTCCCGAAGAGTAACACTAACCTGTCAGAGACTATGCCTCTTGGGAGAGGGATCACACTGTTTAACCAAATCACCTCGGATGTTGATATATTTCACGTAAGGGAAGCCCGATCCAGACATGAACTCCACGAGTTTCTTTGGAGGAATAATTTGTTGGAGTCGTCTGTTTGATGAGCATTGGGACCTTCTGTTGCTTGTCTTTATTACTATGTTCTTAGTACTGAATCATAAATACCTATATTTGTATATATTGTATTTTTTATTTTATGATTAGTTCTTATTTTAATTCAGAAATGAATTTGTAATGTTTCTGTAAGGAAAAAAATGAAAAAAAAAATACAGCCGATCAAAAGACAAAAAGGGAGCATGTAACGAATATTCAGGTGCTTTACATATTGTAAGTTTGAGTTGAACCGCATCTTAACTACTATTCGGACTAAATGGTCCATGCCTTGGGACAATCATGCTTATCATCCGTTTAAAGTTTTTGGACGCCACTCCAACACTTTTCTTTCCCATCGACCGTAGTCTATTCGACAGATATGTCCTGCCCATTGCCATGCAATCTTATAAAAACGTCATAGAAGGGTTGACTGTAGTCAATACAATTAAATTTTTCAATTCAGTTTTATTTATTTCTTACAAAATATTAAAAATATTATTTAATACAATCCTGAAACAATATATATATTTAGTTACTTATATTTAAGTACTAATGAATAAGAAAAAATTAAAGACAAGCAACATAAAGTTGCAATGCTCATTAAGCATACGCCTCCAGCAAATTACTCCTCCAAATAAATTCGTGGAGCTCGAGTCTGAACTGGGCCTTCCTTGCGTGGAATAAACCAACATCCGATGCGATGTGGTTAAACATTCTGAGTTTTAGTCGGTAGTTGACTCAAACCCTAAACCATTAATATGTCGAGCCTAGCGCTTTGTCCACTGGACTCTTTTTAAACCATAAAAGCTGTATGCGGATGCTGTAACAATGTCACGTCCTCAGTGGAACATATGGTGCGACACCTTCGTACTCGCAGTAGTAAAAATGTACACACTTTGTAGAATTCTATATAATAGGATTTATGACTGTATGGCTACTCTAACCGGGCTATCCTTTTATAAATGTGAAATACAAGTTTTATCGAAAACGTTATGAAATATAACTTTAGTATAATCAATCAAATTAATGTTGATATATGATGTATAATTTGAATTACGTTGAAATTATGATATTAAATACAAAAATACTTCCTGCCTTGTTTTGAAATAGATCACACTTACCATTGCTTATTCACTTGCTTAAATGCAGTGCTTTCATCTCCAATTGAAACTTCATCAGTATGTTTACACGATAGTAACTGATGAAGTTTTCATTGAAGGCGAAACCGCGATGTTCAAGCAAGTGAATAAACAGTCCTCAGTTGGATCCATGCTAAAACAATGATTAAAGGATTTATATATTTAATATATTAAATTAATCTCAAAGTAAAAGTTAAAAATAGAAGTAACAAATATGATGTCCATTTATTATTTCCATGTCCGTTCGCCATTTGGAAAATATAGTCAACACAAATTGCCTATCACTCAGTTTTATCAGCAGATTTTTAATCGTATTTTTAAGGAGATCGGTTGATCAGCCCGATGCCTTCGAGGCCTGAAAATTTTTGGTCTAAGGGGCAGCTTAACCCGGTAAAATTTATGCTGTCGAATGTTTTGAAGCCAAAAACCAAAAGACTCTAATAGGCGTCCGATGTAGTATCAAAAGCATATATTTGTGTAATTTGTTAATTTTAATTTTAAGAATATCGGATATTTATCTTTTCGCTCAAGATGTCTGGATCATTTAGTATTAAATAGCAGCTCAGTCCAATATGATATATTTAAAGTAAAGTATCATTTTTCTTTGTGGTCATACAGAAGAATTCTCGGAATTTCCTGGAGAGACCACGTCACGAACAATGAGGTTCTCAGCATAATCAAAGAGGATAGACACCTATTATGAACCATCTCAGAGAGGTGAACCCGATGGATCAGTCACATCATGCGCCACGATGGTCTTCTTCACGACATTGTAGAAGGGATGGTTGAGTGTAGAAACTGTAGAGGGCCTCCTAGATGGGAGTATTTGCAGCAAGTGTTCGAGGACTTGTAGCTCTTATGCTGAGCTGAAGAGGACTGCAGAGGATCGAGAAGAGTGAAGATCGAGATGCAAGATTTTGTTGCTGCAAACCGATCCACCGGATTGATACTATGAAGAAGATTATTTTAAAAATACAAATGTATATTACAATTGAGCGTTATTTAAAATTAATTTTAGTCAGCAAACAATTCTCTCGCCATACCAATTTAATATAAGTAATGGGCACCTTAATATTTAGGTACAGTTTGAGCGGCACTATTATGTCTCCAGTGTTTACGTTTCGGAGTAATGGATTTTCGTTATTAGATTACTCCAGGGTGACCAAACATTACTTACTAGTACTGAATAATTATTCATGTTAATTTTATTTCAAAGCTTTATTTTATCAATACGTTTTTTATTTACTTTAAAATCTTATTTGAAGTAGATTTATTTCATTTTAAAATACAATTAAATAAACTGAAATATTTCATGACCGAACCAGTAATAATAGTATTTTCCTTATATTTACGTAATTGGAAATGCCTTTTAGAGATCGTGATACATGAACTTTGAAATAGGCATTTTTTTGGCAGTATTTAATTCAATTAATGAGCAGTAATTATTTAGTAAGCGGTCAGTAATAAATACCTAAAAAGGTAAGTAAAAAAATAATTATTTGGCAGTTGAAAAATATAAATCTGCAGTTAAAAAAAATAGCAGGAAATAAATAATGAATGTTAATTAATAATGGATTAGCTAAGGTTAGATTAAGTTTTAATTTTATGGGCTAATTATTTATTCATTTTTCAATATTTTTTACCAATATTGAATACATTACTGGCATTTAATTTTATAACTGACCACATTCATACTGACACAGTGAATACTGCCAATTTATTTAGTCTAATGCCGATTAATATTAGTAACTGCCAATTGATTTAACTTACTGCCAAAACCTTGCATTAGTTACTGAACAATGAAATAATTGGATTATTTTAAAATAGTGTTCAGAATGTGTAGTATAAAATAAAGTAGTATCAATAAAATAATTTGTATAAATTATTCTACAATATTTATTGCGGCACGACGTGTTTAGACTGATGTCGGGCAGCCATTGTCGAGGCAATTAGGCAAAGAAGTGTGCGCATTTATATAATGCAAATTGTGAGTGAGTAGGTAGACGTAGGTTGTTAGATTGGTATGTGTCTACCTATTTCACAATCCATAAGTAATATTTTAGGAGACTAGCAAAACCGCGGTATTCCAGCAACTGAATACACAGTGCTCAGTGTGATATACAATAAAAATATACGACAAAATTATATGCATATTTTTGTATATTGCAATTCTGTTGTACATATTTTGACCACACCCTTTTCTCCCACTTATATATTTCCTTCCTTATTTTTAGAAAACTCTTCCCTTATTAGTCATTTTCCTTATAAGGGAAGAGTTCATATATCTTACCCATTAATCCCCACTTCTACACTCCAACTAATTACCCCCTAGTGAAACGTTTTCTTTACCAGTAAATATTCATTTACCTGTCAAAACGTTTGTGCACAACATTAGAACTAAAAAAAACTTCGATCAAATGAAATAGTGCTCAATGTGGTCCATATTAAAACAAGATATGAAGTTCTTATCCATTAATATTGAAATGGATTTCAAAGTGAATGCTAAAAATATAAAGATGGGAAGTTTTTTATGTAAACACATACAGGAGAATACCAACAGATGGTGATAGTGATGCTAAATTCTCATCTGCGGATTCTATAACGCTTACCATGTAATATATGGTTAAACGCTGCATGTGGAGTGTTGATCTGCCAACGTCATAGACTGCAGCCCGAGATTCACGCAGCATCCTTATTATTGCAGGAATTTACTATGAATGGGTGGTTTTCACGGGACGACTTTCGTCTACCACCATATTTTTAAATTAATAGGCTATGACTGGCATTTTACGGGTGAGGGATCAAATTCACACCAACCGGGGTATTTTAGATCTCAGAAATCGATTAAATTTAAAAAAAAATTTAATCTCCGTCGGCGATCGAACCCGTGACATTTGGCTCGCCAAGCAAACGCTTTGAAGCTAAGAATATAAATAAATGTGTATTCTTACCGACAGATCATCGATGTCGATACAAGTGGTATAATTGGACCATTCTACGTGGGTTACTGGGTGCTTGTACCAGCTGCCGTCTGGTTCGCATACTTTGTAGGCAGTTCCTGAAAGTAGAAAAATATCTTCATATTAGATAAACAGAAACATAAAAGATACATATATAAATACGCCTTTAATTATAAAAAGTAAAAAATGATTAGTAAATCATCAATGCTGCCATCTCAAAAATGTGGGGAAAACGTAGCTTTAGATGGATTTTTTTAGAGTTTCATGTTTTTTCATCTTTTTTTTTTCAACACCAACTCAATCATCAATGCTGGAGGTTTGCACCCTTGCAACGGCGGTCCTCCGCATATTAGTCAAAATAAAATTGCCACACACTGCTAAACCCAAAAGCCGTTATATCAAATCTGGCCGTGAAAACGTAAGAAGACTTCATGCATTTTTTCCACTTCTTTTTTTTTCATATCAGTTCCATATTTGGAACAAATGGTCACCACAAAATGCTGTTACTTAATTTTGTCATCTTTTATTATCGATTCTTCATCCGAAACAAAAATCTGTACCTAAAAGTCCACCCGCGAACATATATGGTCCCCGACAACTTCCATGACAGAATACCAAATGCTCAAAGACGCGGTAGTTTATGTATCTGATGAATAATTTTTGGCGATTTTATTTATCTATTAATTTAAAAAGATCACATGATTATCACGACGCTCCCAAAGTTTGGTCCATTTAGACTTGAAGATCGGCTCAACCTCACCAGTGACACGCTGTTAGTAAAATGCGGTAACCCATCCATAAAAAAATCCACGTCAACTGTTGCTTAACTTTGGTGATCTAAGCAGCACCGCGCTAACGACGTGCTATTACCTCTGGCTATTGTATATTGTTTTCGATGTTATAAATAATGTATCCAACGTGAACAAAACTTGAAGCATACAATAAATTGTGTAATATAATTACTCACCTATACATGAAATATTCTATAAAAGGCATCTGACCTATCCGTTACTCGCCATTTTAACACCACGTTATATGATTTACCTCATTTGTCTACAGCACAATAGACTGACGTTTTAAAACGTAGTGGCGTCATCTCTTGGTAAAGTGCATTACGGAAGCCCGACGTATGGGAAAAGCATCAGTCTGTGTATGGGAAAAGCTTCGTATGGAAGAGCTTTAGTGCATGAAATGGATCTTTCAGCTTACAGTGAATTATGGAGCAAGCAAAGTGTGCAGGGCTGAGAAACTCTATACAAACATTAATCACGTTAATATATTATTATTTTTTTATCGCTTACAATGAAAATTTTTCAATGTTTTAATTTCCTTATCATACAAATATAAAAATGTCTTGTAATAAATAGATAAATATATATTTTTTAAATGAATCAGGTTCAGTTTTTTACAAGTATTAAAAAATCTGAAGATGCTTTTAATGAAAGCAAAATCGCCTTTACTAACCGAGTTATTTCCAATAAACTCATATTTATTTAATAAGTATAAAATTGCATATTCTTAATATAACAAAATGAACGAATATCTGTATCGCAAATCTAAAAAAAATTCACTGTAAAAGTCCTTTTTTTTTAAAATGAATTATTGAAATTTTAAAGAATATTTTTTTTTATTTTTTCTTATTTTTTATTTTTAAATATACATATTACATATACATTTAATAAAAAAAATATACATACTTTGAATATACTATAGCGACATCTATCATACGATGATAACAATGACATAGCGGTAAATACCTAAATAGTTTTTCAAGGTCCGCGGTTCGCATCCCGCTTCTGCCGTTATAGTATATGTATATTTTATTATTAATAATAATTATTTTATTCTTCTCCTTGTATGTTCTGCAGTCTCTGACAAACCCCATGTGAAGTATAAAATCAAATATTTCACCATAATATTTCAGCAAACTAAATGTTTTTCAGAGGTCACCTTTACTGAAATTGAAAAAGCCTGAAATCTATGTCCTTAACCCACGCCTTTTGAAGCCTTTTCAACCTCTCAAGCCTTCCTTTTTACTATTTGAAGTCCACTCTTAACTCTCTTTTACTGCGCCATTAAAACTTCCACAGGAGCCAAATGACTGCTAAAGAATCTTCAACAATGTTTTAATCTCAATATTATTTAAAATACTCTATGAATGTGATATTTATTCACTTTTAATGTTCGCATTAAAAAAGTGATGTTTTGTAAACAGAACATTACAAATCATGATGGTGGGGGAGAAATCTTATATTTGGATTGTAAAAACTGTATACAGAGACGTTCCGTGACTTAAGGTAACCAACTTAACATACGTTTACAGAGACGTTTCTCAATATTTGAGATGAGTAAAAGGCTGAGGCATTTAATTCTAAAAGCAAGTAGCAATAACAGGTTAGTTAGCTTAAGAAATGAAGAGTTTAAAGTTGGTTACATTTAGCTTTTGGCTGAACGCTGTATGTGTAATCTGCCTACGTCATAGACGCACGCGTTAATAGTAATTTATTTTAAATGAGTGGTGTTTGCGTGATGAATTACATCTACCACCAATTTTCATTAATAGGCTATGACTAGTATTTTACGTGTGAGGGATCAAATTCTCACTAACCGGCGGTTTCAAATTCAATCATCAAAATCACACTAACTAACTGCTTATTAAGCTTAAAATATTTATATTTATAAAATCTTTATATAAGGTATACATTTTATTTATCTCATTTATAAAATTATGGAGATGAGTCCCTTATTAGGACCAAATGTTTCAGGCCTCGGGAACGTCGAGCTCATGATCCGATCTCCTTAATTTTTTTCCAAGCAAATAACCAAAAAAATAAGCCTTGAATACTACAGCAGCCGCTTTTTAGAGTCTTTGAGCTTGCCATGGAAGATCGGAAGCCATATATTAAAGTATATGTTCCCAGGTGAACCCTCGGGTGCAGAGAGGTCTCAGGACAAATAATCAAAAATATAAGCCATTTATGGTGATCGTATGTTTCAGATTAAAACTGATGTTTGATGAAAAAACATTAAAAAATATTAAACTATATGTGAACGCATCACTGATGTCCCAACAAATTAATAATCTTCTACAAAAAAATCACAAAAAAAACATATATTCTCTGGCATTAACGAACATTCAAAATATCTCCTAGTAAATGACAAATATTTTTTCCAGCACGTGTTGCACGTTCTTTCTTCGTGAAATGGTAAAGCATTATATTTCGAATAAATTCCTCATTCGGTACAAAGCTTTCCATTGTATATAGGGTTGTAAATGTTTTTGTTTAAAAGTCCTAGTACACTCCAGGTAGTCAGAGAAACAACATAGAACACGTTGTAAAAATTCGACTGCCGAAGCACAACTGACCACTCAAAAGCGATAACAAAAAAATTACATTTTTTTCCGGTAGAACTATTATTTTTTTATAACAACGAAGATTGTCAACATAAAGTCCCATTTCTCGACAATATTCCTTCTTAGTCCGCATATACATAAATGATTTCATAATGACATGTAAGGCTGCATCATAAAGCTTATCACAATTTCCACGCATATAGTCTCGAGTAAAGTTGAAGTACTCCACTCACAAAATAATGTAATAAATCCTCGTCATATCTTCAATAGTCTATCCATCTTTAAGAATAAATTGCTCAGTGAAAGAGTGTTGGACAGTCATGCGAGCAATGTAATTTGATTCTCGTTTAAAGTACATATTTTGCGGCTGAATATCACACCATTAAAATGCATAAAAACTGCATTTCATCACGTACATTATGTTTAATTTTCAAAATTTCATCTTCTAGTTCAGTTGGATCAAAAAAATTGACAACCAAAACCTGAATTTTTTTACATAATAAAAGATGATTAGGTATTGAATTTCGTTCAGCTAAAATTATAGTAAGTTCAATTTCGTTTACATTATTTTTACTTAAAAACTAACAAATATTTTAAGACATTACCAAATGATAATACACAACTAGAAACACAATTTTAATTAATACAGATGAAATAAAAGTCTCTCTTGGTGTTCAAAACGTTATTTGATATACGACTCCGGTCTTTGGATTTTTCCTTAGTGCTAGAACGCGTTGTACTCCGATGTTACCAATTATCTGACGTCGTCATTTCGGGACCGAGTCATCGCTTCCAGAACACATGGGTAAAATGTTAAAATGGTCTATAAGTCCAATACAAAAGTAATATGTGTTTTCTGGGAAAAATAAATTTATTAATTGGACTTGTACAAATGCATATAATTCTTCAAAATACTCTCCACCTTATCAATACTCTAGCGTGGATGTGTATATCATGCGTGAAAGGCACCCTAAAATTTCTCGACGGGAATGTTTGTCAGAAACGTTGTCACATGATTTTGAATGTTTTCCGCGGTATTCCAATGTTTAAGTCAGGACTGTAAAGAGAATTGGGAACAACAAGATACTCTGGACCAAAAACTTTGATGATGAAGGACGTGAGATTAGTATATGATATACACGGTCACTTATAATAGTAATTCGCATGATTTTATTGTGACTCTAATATGCAGCTCGGATTAACTATGTAGTTAGGAAATTCGTTGTCTTTGGAGGTTTTTCTTACAAAACAGCGGATCGCCAGTTTTGAAAAAAGAACATATCCATATGTACATATCCAACCAATAAATTTATTATATGTTTTAGGAATATGTCAAAATGATATCGGAAAGAGAAACACCTTTAAGTATTACAAAATAATATTTTTTAAGAGACGGCCTAATACAGAGTAATAACATAGAAATAACCTCTTTATAAAAAACTGCCGCAAACACTAAAAAATTCCGTTATAAATGCATTAAATCGAGCGCTATAAAGTGTCATATGAAACGAATTCTTGGATTTGTTGCTTATATTTAAACATAAAAAATATAAACATCACTATTCGTTTTTATTTAATTTGTTGGGGGCGCACCTTCCAGGTATTTCCAATTAAATTTTCTTCAGGTTTCAGTAATGAAATCTCAAACATGCCGGCAATAACAAACTTTACGAGACACTGCACGTTGGTGAATATATATCTTTATCCGAGAAACTTTCTTCATGAGTTATCTCTTTGATGGTATTTTTGCGATGCCCATGTCCTTGTTATTTTTGTAGACAAGTAATTTAGACCGCAAGAAGCAGAGCCTTGAAAACACCAAACCATTAATATACTATTCAATTAGAAATATTTTCTAGCCGCATTTTTACGTAATTCTTATATAAATTACGTTTGTTCAAATTTCCTTTACGATAAACTTAATAAAACAATTAGACAAATTGTTTTTATTTCATGTTAACTTTTATTAAGCCCTTTCACATTGGTTGTCGGCATATGCCATCAAAGATTCCCTGACCATTGACATCGATTGACGTGTTATATCGTTTTGCTACTTTCAGGACTCATTGTGACATCTACGAAATTGGAAGTGCAGACATTCCCTTTATATACGTATTTTCTACAGGAATCTGTAAAGCATATCAATAAATATCGTTAGGTTTCGTCAAAGGAGCGATTTTTCTGTAAACCACATGTTTCAATGCCACCACATGAATGGAGTTACATAATGAACGTTTGTTAAATATAATAGTTTTTTATGCATCATCTGACACATAAAATATAGAATAACCAATGTGATATATGAAAATAGGTCACATAAGTACATTTATGCTTCTAATACTCGTTTTAAGCAACAAAAACAATGTTTGAAAAGTTCACGCCGCATTGATAGTATAATTTGTATTCCACCGAACCGTAACGGAAAGGTTAATACCAATCATAGTAAAGCAAGTAAAGCTCAAACCTAACGTTTTACTACATTCAGTGCTTTTTATCTGAATATGTAGAATTATAATATCATTATTACTTAGAATTTATATATTAATTTAAGATATTTAAAGTTAGCTAGACAATAATACACAAAGACAATAAAGCACATGTTTAACATACAAGTAAACAATTTCAGTGTTATTTTCATGAAATATCGAACAGTGTTTGTTTCAGTGATTTCAGTAAGGTCAGTTACCCTTTGCAAGTAACATCGAGGTTCTAGAAAGCATTTCACATTCGTGCTTTCCACATTATTCAACACGGTTCTCTGGTTTAATTATTTAAACCAGAAAGAGTTCGTTTTTTTCCAGCATTAAAGTAAATTGAATTTCAGTCCTTGCATGCAATTACACGCCATATGAACTCTTCAGTTGTAATATATGGTAGCCATAAATCAATAAAAATGGCTTTTTAATTAAAAATAAATCAATGTGATTGGTACTACATACATTATTACCTATACAAATTATATTTAAAGAAATATGGAACAAAATTATTTGTTTCTCTTTATTTCAAATAATATTCAGTATCTTTAATAAGACTAGGAATAAATTTCAAAACATCATATCTTGAATAACATTTGTACTGTAAGATAAAGATAATAATCTGCTTATATTTGAACTAATAAATCATAATTATCATTATAATATCAGCTATCCTAACTGATATAGAGAATACTGGCATCAATGCCACAAAGCTTTGTCAACCGCTGTAGTCTTCAGCTCTGCTTTCCAGAGCTACGCCGAGTACATTTTATGCATAGTTGTTGATGGCAAGATCCCATCCAGACTACTCTCCCTATTCTTCTGATCTCATTAGACCATCTTGAAGGGTCTGCTAACACTTCACTTGCCATTTCTTGGGCGCTACTCTAACACTTTTTTCCCTATTGACTGTCGTCTCTTCAAAATATTTGTCCTGTCCATTGGCACTTGAGTGTGCCTATTCATTGGGAAGCCTGCACTGCATGAGATCTTCTTCGGATATCCTCGTTTCGGATTCTATATTTTGACGCTCCGAGCATGGATCTCTCCATACCACGTTAGATAACCTTTATTTAATCGATAAGACCTAGTGTTACATTTAACAGGTTTTTTTTATCATTAGTTGACTATCAACTTGAACGTCAAGTTACAAGAAATAAGTTCAAATTTAACGGGAGTTGCAGAGTTCATTGCGACGTTATCACTTGTACAGATTGTCTCTCACATCAAATTTAACTAACGAGGCGCTTTAACTTGATATTTAAAGACCACTTTGCGCAGATTTAGCGATTGAGTTACACGCAGATGATAATGATAACAATCAAAACGTTTTTAGTTGTTATACCATTAATTTAAATTGTAAAAATAATTATTTTCGGAATAATATTATGATCGTCATTTAATTAAACATGTTTACATGCGAAAATATTGTCAGTGACAGTCATCATCATCATCAGCCTGTGTCCGTCCACTGTTGAACGTAGGCCTCCCGCATGAGTCTCCATCCTCTTCGATCCTCCGCCTTCCGCATCCAGGTCACTCCCGCTATTCTTCTTATATCGTCAGTCCATCTTGTATGATTCGGCAAAATATTTTTCTTCCCCATCGACCGTCGTCTCTTCGACAGATATGACCTGCATTTTTATTTTATGGGTAAGACTTGCTGTCAGATTCCACGTCTCTGCGCCATAAGTTAATACAGGAGACGCATTGGTTAAAAGCGGAATTTTTTCGCTAAAAATGTACTTTAGTTTCAAATTTACATGCGAAAATATTGTCAGTGACAGTATAACATTGTTAACGTGGCTCTCGTTAGATCGCCGAAGTTAATAAATAATAGGCGCGGATCATAATTTGAATGGGTCGCCGCTTGTTGCTAATTGCGTGTAGCTGGTCGTCACCAAAAAGCCCTTCTGGAACTATACATGAAATGTATTCGTGGATCTGTAGGATGATTTAGTACGAGATAAAGACTATGCCGTCTGACATAACTTTATGGCAGCAGTTTATTGTGGTCTTTTGATATAGGAAGTGAAAATTTAAGCAAAATATACAAGCTTTACGCATGTATCTTTTCTTTCATCTGGGCATATGGTGACTACAGATTGCTCCTACTCAGTTCTGTCAGTTGTCTCGTTCTTAAATAACTCTGTACCCTGAGAAATATACCCAATGTCTTCTCAAGTTAAGAACTAATGGACTTAAAGAGACGGGAACTGTAGTATCCGAGGCACATTATGCGTGTTTTGTCAAAAAATCCGACGATCTCGAGGCATGAATCATTGGTTGCTAAGTGGTGACTAAATCCAAATTAATAAATATCAATGAATTTTTTAATTTTTATTAGAATATTATTTTATTATTTCAATATTCTAATCTACTTTTATAGATCATTGACTATATTACAATATTATTACTTAAATATACATATAATATACATAAAATTCTTTTTCAACGCGTCAATCCAAGCACAAAATAACGGCAGAAGGGGATGCGAACCGCGGACCTTGAAACCAACTATGCCCAGGTATTCATACCGCTCAGCGAACTGCGCCATTGCCCCGCCTAGACTGACTTGCGATGAAACTGTTATATCATTGTTAGCATCGTACGATAGATGTTGCTATAGTATATATTCAAAGTATGTATATTTTATTATTATTCTATCAGTCTTCATTTATTCACAAGCTTAATATTATTACTTTCCGGCAGTCTATTTATTTTAGTAAGTACCACCAATGATCTATAAAAGTAGATTAGAATATTGAAATAATAAAATAATATTCTAATAAAAATTACAAAAATTTAATGTCTCCTTGAGATCTATCAAAAATTATCCATCAGTAACACAGGTAAATGATTGGTTATAAAGTCCGAGTCGGAACTATAAGTTTCTCATCCATTCAGTTTATAGTTTTTGTTATAGGAACCCGAAATTTAAGCTTACTAAAATAAATAGACTGCCGCATGCAATTTTAAGTTATCTAAATGAAGACATTAGAATAATAAAAATATACATACTTTGAATATATACTATAGCGACTCTTCTTAAATAACTCTGTACAATGATATAAATACCCAATGTCTTCTCAAGTTAAGAATTCGCATGGACTTAAAGAGACCTGGGAACGCATTATGCCGTGTTTTGTTAAAAAGATCCGACGATCTCGAGGCATGAATCATTAGTTGCTAAGTGGTGACTAAATCCAAATTAATAAATATCAATTTGATAACCGATTATCAGCAAAGATACATTTGTTATGATATTAAATTAGATAAATGAAAATGATTTAACTAAATTACTAAAGTAAAAGATTTAAAAAAATGTATATCATGTGCGAAAAAGTACAAGACATTTTAAAATATAATTATATTGAAGCTGTCTTGTAGACGCTAGCCAACCATTCGTTTATAATGTTACCTTTTAAATCGGTTCCATGAAGAGTCTTTGTTACCGAGTTGATGTGAGATGAGAATAATACACCTTAGTTGCCAACACAAAGCTAGAGATTTTTGTACTCGATCCCCTTAAGACCGTGTTTTCTTGAAATAGTGCAAACGGAAAATCCTAAACAGCGAAGAGTCACACTAATTTTCAGCACGGAAAAACTTGCATGAAAAATTTATGGATTGTCCAATTTATTTTATAAGATTGTTTGAATATTGGAAACATTATATATTATTTACAAATTGATTTTTCATTACAAATTAATAAATCACTCTGAATTACGTGCTTTAAAGTTTTTTTTATAATATTAAAAGCAAATTTATATCTAAGATTACCATCACATTTTATTGTGAGATGTAATTGCACGTGTTTTATTTAAAGATATCTCTACATTTGTAATTCTTCCAGACAAATTTTAGGGCAGAAAACATTAAGAATCATCAGCTTTAGTATCCAAAACTTATTTCGAATGATTCACTAATCGGAATTCTTTAGAATATACGACGATCAGCACGATTTTTCCAAGGCATATTCTTAAGCAATGTCTGTACCCAAACAGTAACATAGGTTATTAAAAGGCGGTAGCGCATCCATGTTTTATTTCACATTCAATGTTTCTTAGCTTTGGTGATTGAACAAAAATAACGCATGCAATCTGATCATATTGTGCCATCGTTGTTTTTTTGATATTATAACAATAAATTTTAAAAGCATTTCAGCTGGATATATTTCAAATAATAAGGTTATATTATATTTATATTTACACTTAGTATTTTACGTAGTAAATACATTTAAAATATTAAATAGATACATATTTTCTACTATGATCTAACATGGATCACACTGACTTAGTGAGATGCAAAACAAAGTTGGTAGTATATACAATATTTATTTTATATTTTAAATAAAATTATATACAAATACACTAAAACATCCTAAATAAGGCTAGTTTATTTTTCAGAGTTTCTTTCAATGGTCTTGGCTTGAATAATTCATTCGGGTCTCCAAAGTCTCTATTGTCGAGATTTCTCGCATCTTCTACTGACGGTCAAGATCCCTGGACGTCCTCAGCCTTAGAAGGTCCACCCTTTCGAGGAAACAATTAAGTATGCTTATGTCAATAGAGGGACGTGGTATGACCCCAGGACGACCCTCGAAGATAAACCCTTTAGAGCCCTAAACTGAGAAGGATATCAATAATATTATTTTCATATTGCGGCTTACACAGATATTGCATGAAATAAAGCTTTGATATATTGTACGGGTCAATTTAGTAAACGTATCATTTAATATTATACAATTATGTAAAATTTGATATTTACAGTAAACGTGTTTCATTCAACAGAAAATTTGTGTGAGTTCCAATATTAACTTCTTGATAGCAAATTTTGTCCAGCGACTATGGCACATAGTGATCGCAGTTGTCGTTAGATCATCGAAGTAAAACAACATTGAACTAGTCATTGTATGTCGCTGGTTGGCTTAAGCTAATCCTTTTGAACAAATGGTTCATGCTTTAGGAGCGCAGGGCTAACCATTCGATCTCCTTACATAAAAAAGTAACAAATCACCCAATAAATATGCCACATATGGAACTAAATTAATTATATTAACTAGAATCCGGTGCTTTTACAAAAGTTAGAGTGGTTAAAATCACTGTAAGTACATACAAACTATTAGTTATTTTATGGCTAGCCCTTTCATTACGACTCGGTTTGAATACAAATTATACTGTCGATTATAAAACTAGCATTTGAAACATAAATTTACTTGTCTGGTCTATTTTCATATATCACATTGGTTCTTGTATCCTTTAGCTATCCGATGATGCATAAATTAATATTCTAAGAAAGCAGCAAAACGATATATCACGTTAACCGATGTCAACGGTCGAGGAATCTTATGACGGCATATGCCGACAACCGATACGAAAGGGTTAAGAGCAATTGTGTTAAACATTATGAAATATAATAATTTTAATTTTCTTGATTTTGTAAAATTATGATTCCTGAAGCATCAATTCAGGAATTCATTCATTTTCGAACCGATCTCCTCACCTCCGGCACTAATTTTCGACACCTTAAGCCGCTCTGACACTCCCTTCAAATGCGAATAAGATGTCATTTACGGTTGAACGAGCGAGCACTCAAGTCGTATCTCTACTAATGTGACGGGCGCTTTGTACCCAATACTAATGGTCGGTTTACATAAAACAAATTTTACCACCATTAAGTATAAAAATATATATTTTTTTACATTTTTAAACTAATAACAAAAGTAACGTACGAAAATGTCTTCTTCTTTAGCCTCGTCATTTTCGATCATCTGGAGTTGGCTCTCTTTATGCATATTCGCCATGTCTGTCTTTCCTTCGTTGCATTATCGGTCAAACCCATAGTTTTCAGATCCTTGCTTACAGTTGCAGTCCAGGTTGGCTGTGGTCTTCCAGGTCTTCTTCTCAGCGTGGATATGTTGAGGGTTCTCTTCACCACGTGGTCTTTATTTCTCCGTGTCACATGCCCATACCATCTTAGGCGGTTTTCCCTTATCTTTTCATGTATTGGGGCCATCCGAAATGAACCCCGAATATGCTCATTTCAAACTCTGTCCACTCTAGTCACACCGCCCGCCCACTTCAGCATCTTCACCTCTGCCACAAACGTACAAAAGTGTATTTTTTAAATATATTTACTACGTCTAACTCTTCCTTTTACTTAATCAATACTCTGTATCGTTCTCATTCTTCTTCATGGATGTGAATCTTAACATTTCACCAATTGAGCCGTATATTGAGTTTTTAAAGCAAATGTCTATATATAATATGTACTTAACATAGGGTGGTTTGTCTTTGTTAAAAAATATATTTAATAGCTGTGCATTTTTATCGTCCAGGACGTCCTAATGATTCATTAAATACATTTTTGTGAACATTATTACTGAAAATCACTTGAAGACTATTTTTTTACCAAAATAAATGAATCTCCAAGGATGACAGGCTTTGGAGCTCACATTAAAGGCAGCTGTAGTAAATACCAAGATTTAAAAAAACAGACAAATAAGGATAAATGAGCAGACTATTGGGGGTACAATTTGCCGGTGGGTACAGTTCAATGGTCAAAGCGTTTGCTTTGCAAGCCAAGATTCTTTGGTTCGATCCCCGATGGAGATTTAAAAAAAAAAGGATTTTTAATCGATTTATGAGCTCTAAAATACCCCGGTTGGTGTGAATTTGATCCATCACCCGTAAAATGCCAGTCAAAGCCTATTCATTAAAATTGGTGGTAGACGAAAGTCGTCCCGTGAAGACCACCCATTCATAGTAAATTTCTGTAATAATAAAGGATGATGCGTGAATCTCGGGTTTTAGTCTATGACTTTGGTGGATCAACACTCCACATGCAGCGCTTAACCATATGCACCATGGTAAGCGCCATATAATTCTACAGATGAGAGTTTAGAATTAATATCAACATCTGTCGGTATTCTTCTGTATGTGTATACATAAAAAACAATGGATTGACATTGTGGTCTTATGGGACGAAATTCATTCATACTTTAATTAATGGTCAATGACAAAAATTTTGGTTGGGACAAATACTTTGGACAACGCAGGAGAGCATAAGCTCTAGCTGCATTTTATTCAAGCCACCAGCATCACGCCGTTTTGAAAAGCCGTTGGGAACAATATATAGAACGTATTTGCCTTGAAAAGCAAAGCGTTTTGACCAAGGATCGTGGTGACTGACAGAGCTCTCTGAAGGTTGCTCGTCAGTAACATATGCTCCAATTAGGGTAAAGGAAATGGTGATAATAAAATAAATATTCGCAATTTGGGCTGTTGATACAATCGAACAAAACTCGTTCTAAAAGAACTCGGTTTTTAGCGTACAGTTAGAAAGTATCACGATAGTAAAGTACGAGTATTTAAATGAAAAGGAACCTTAACATTTAATGCATTACACGGGATGTTTCAACAGAGATATGGAAGATGAATAATTTTTCATATTTAATGCAGAGATATTTATTCTTTCTTTCTCCCTCCTCTTGTTGAGTCGGGTGTGGCACTTTTTAAGGAAAAAAATATTTCAAATGTAGACAGATAAAAATTATACAGTTCTTTATACAAAAAAAAACTCTATTTCAAGTAAGATGTAAAAATATTTTATTTAATGTTTGAAGTATTTAGAATTAGGTTTTTAAATGAATTTTCATAATTTAACTAAAGGTTAGTTTGGTTTATGACAGATGATTTAAGCAGTTTGTCGTCTTATTCACGTATATATTTACTACTCCAGAGTATTTCATCTAGTATAGGGTCCGCCATCTAACGTTTTTTTTTTCAACTAGTGCTTATTTCGTGAATGGTAACACTTAACTCATGTCTGATTTGACCGATAATTAGTTTTATCCTTCCGCTAAACGAAAATGTTTTTGTATACGCTTGAACAACGCTGGGAAATATTGCGACATTACTTTGAAAATCAGGTCATTTTTCTTCGAAAATGAACAAGGAGTGGCCGTTACAGTCAATGGCGATCGTTATCGGGCCATTTTTGTTCACAAAAATTGAAGAGGAGGATATTGGCAACATTTGCTTTCAACAGGACGGCGTTACGTGCCACACAGCCGAAGCTACACTCGATGTTTTGCGCCCCATTTTCAAAAAAAAAAAAGTTATTTGGCGGACCCTTTAGTATAAAGTATTTAATGTAGTGTAATGTTTTAGCATTTTCTAAAAAAATGTAACTACCTACGAGTTCAGATTTCAATTGAAGACTTTTTGGCACTAGTTTCTTATTCAATATTATTCCCACATACTTCTTTATTCGTACATTATACCATGCGGTCCACATGGGAACATGTAGGTTCCCGGAAGCCTCCAGGGCAAGACCCTATGAACTTTTGCATAGACTGCGGCTGTACTACCAGAAAAATATTTTGGTATTCAATAATCAGCGTTTTTAAGCAGGTCGGATGAACAACAACGGCATTCCCGATACTAGACAGTTTTTGTCATTAATGGGTGGCTCAACTTAGCTGGGGGCATGCTTAGAGTTAAGATTTAATTACATATTATTTTTATAACATGTTTGGTCAGGATTTGAACCGACAGCGTCTGAATGAAACGAACACTTTTACCACTGAACTATGTCGCCTGGCATTATATATTGTAAAATCTACCTAAAAATATTTAAATATAATTATATATTAATATCAATAAAGGTTAGACCACTTACGTGGGGCCCATGTTAGTATCAAATTACCTAGCATATTAATTACACACTTATACCGGCTAATTGCTCCCTCATATAAATTGTTTCCAGTCAGATTTTACATCGGAGTCTACAGTCCGACAACAAAGAGGATTTGACCTTTTCCACTAAAGTGTGTCCGCAGCATCTATTATATCTCCACTGATCACACTTGATCCCTTTAGTAGGAATGCCATACGTTCTGTAAGTCGATACATATTATACGCAATCCACTTCAGTCTCATAAAATTTCAGATAGAACGGCAAATACAAAAGTATTTTCGATGTGTGAATAATAATTTAATATTCTTACCCCCATATTTTTTTTTCTGAGACTATTTAAATGTAACCATCTGAACACTTGTATTCCTTGACATAATCAACTTAGCAGTCGTATAGAAAGTAATTATTTAAGATAACTAACCTATAATAGCTACTGTGCTTTATAATGATTGAAGTGAAGAAGCCTCAGCTCTCGATTAAGCTAAAATCTTAAGAAACGTTTAACATGGCGGGTGTTAGTGCTTTAAATAAAATTGTACCATCAACTCAATTGCAAGGATCTAATTATTATTCATAATTCATTACCATCTATCGATATTTTCATTATTTGTCTAAAAAAATACATAGTATTAGATAGATAAGAATGGCACACCTTGTCTTACAATTTCCGCCTCAATTTTAATTTAACGTCAAGTGATACAGTGTTCAGTGTGATCCATTTTTAAACAAAATATGAAATTTCAATCTATTAAATGATAAAATTTATCACAAAATGAATGCTAAAGATTTAAAAATTGGTTTTTCAATATATGAGCAGGATTTCTCATAAAAATATTAATTTTTTCATAATTCCCACTTTTCAATAGAATAATGGTTTTCCTAAAATTGGGCCTGTGTCCAAAAAGGTAGAGTTGTGCGCATAAATTAGCCATTTTCGCCTTCAGAACCCGCCCATTGCGCGACAACAATTAAAACGGACCCTCCTGAAATCGTCGCCGCTTCAGGAAAATTGACTTGCCCCGAGCCCACGAACAAAAACGATGACCTCAAATCTGACTTGTAAAATAAATCTGAAAATTATGCTGCTGTTTTGCCCAAATATTACTTTAATATTTGCATGAAATCGCACGTTTTTGTACTGTTTGCTTGAGCGAATGCTGACATTTTCACGCAGTCTGCACATTGAAGTCAAGTACTTGATGTTAATGAATTATTGACGGATGATTTAATGTGAACCGTAGTTTTTCGGGACCAATTGTTGAGTCGATGAAGAAGGTAAGAGTACGAGCTTATATAATCCAAGGTGTAAATGAGTAGGTAAGGGTATGTGTTATGCAATATTTTTAAATATAGCAACAATTATTCACTTGCACAGGTATGTGTAAGTGAATAATATAACTTAAATAAATAATAAAATACTTCTAATTTAATAACAACATATTTCAGATTGTTCCTGTATTAATTTTTACACTACTATTAAAACACGTTTGGAATTGATGAAACTTTCATTAACTTATTCACTGCGTATGACGTCTATAGCGGTCATGAGCTTTACACGGAATTGTAGCCTAATATTACAGATTTTTTCTATTGTTGTTATGCTGAAAATTAACTTACTATATAACTGAATGTAAAATGATGTGAAATCCTGTCAAAAACTATTAAAACTATCTAATATATTTGTATATATAAACTTCTATATTTACTGCCTAAAAATTTCAAAAAATCGCTTATACATGGTGGAAAGTCTTTATCTTTTAATATGTACAAAGTGAATACGTACAACACCCATCAAATAATTTACGATTTGAAAAAAAAAACAGGAAAAAGGAGTTAGTTCTATAACCAACCCTGAAATCGTTTTTTTTCGGTTCTTTTCATTACAAGTCACGCATCATAGAGGTAAACGCTATTTAGATTAAGTGCTCAGTAACTTTTCTGCCTACCAACTTATTTCAGCACGTATGAAAGTTATTTCCCCGAACTACGGAGAGGGATTTTCGCTAATTTCTGCGTCCGTTGCGGGGTCCATTACTCGAGCTCATGTTGCGGAACAGAGAAAAATGAGTGAGCAAGAAAACCAAGGGTGATTGTGGAAAATAAAGGTGTAATGTGGAAAAAAGATGCCGGACCATAGACGGATCGTGTCAAATTAAACCAAATGTTTCTATGAGAAGAAATGCGAATAAATAAACATATATTGTATTATTTTATGTACATGGATTCGTAGGAAATACCACATATGATTTTCGAGAAAATTTAATATTTATGAATATTATATTGTGCTCTGGTAAACGAATGTTTTACGATTCATTCGGATGATTTTATTATTAATGGTTGATTTATCATTTAAAGTACATTAAATAATATTTATGGATAACATAATGAAGTAAAACTTGTTATTATGTTAATTTTAGTAGATAATATGAGGAGTATACACGACGAGGACACAAATGAAAGCCTGGCAGTTTTACAGCGGACAGACTGAATGTGACTGCGGCGTGGAGCAGACCCTGTCACACCTTCTGGAGTGTGCGCTGTGCCCGAATAGCTGCACCCAGGAAGACCTGATGATGGCCAGAAGTAACGCCATCGACTTCGCCCACTTCTGGGCAGACAGGATCTGACCCTGTTGTTTCCGACACGATTATATATAAATATATAGTAGATAATATAATACCTATGACTTACTATCATTTCAATACATATTTTTATTTTAATGCTTAAATTAAAGAATTCATTTTTAAAACTATTTTATTTATTTTTATATTTACTTTGCTTGCGTATAAATCTATTCAAAACTTATAGATAATCGTTTCTAATTTGTTAAGTGGAATGATTTTTGAATAGTGTATAAGTATACTATGCGTTTTGTGTTTTATATGAAATTGTATTTATATGGAACATAAACACATTTGAATTATAATATTTTAAACACAAGAAATAACGTAAATATTCGAAAAAAACTAATTTTAAAAAAATTAACTCAACGTTTTTTGGCGATTCCGTTTTATTCGAGAAAATTAAGCATATACTGTGACTATATTACTAAATAAATAATATAAACTAGAATCAGGAACGAGTTCAAAGTAAAATACTCGGAATTACTAAATGTGTTTACAACAAATAACGTATAAGTAATTGCCGGCGGGTATAGTTAAATGGTCAAAGCGTTTGCTTTACAAACCATAGATCGTGGGTTCGATCCTCGACGGAGATTAATAATTAAAAAAAAAAAAACTTGCTTAAGTATCTGAAACACCCCCGGTTGGTGTGAATTTGATCCCACACCCATTTAAAGCCAATCATAGCCTATTAATTAAAAATGGTGTTAGACGAAAGTCATCCCGTAAAGACCACCCTTTCATAGTAAATTTCTGTAATAGTAAAGGATGATGCGTGAATCTCGGGCTGTAGTCTATGACGTTGGCGGATCAATACTCCACATGCAATGCTTAGCCATGTACACCATGGTAAGCGTCATAGAATTCCACAGATGAGACTTTAGAATTACTATCACTATCTGTCCCGGCTTCCGACCGGGAGTCTCAACGGAAGATGCTATTCTCACGACAATCAAGACAACAACTGACTCCAAGTGCACTTACGTTCTGGGTGTTCTTCTGGACATCTCAGGTGCTTTCGACAACGCATGGTGGCCAATTCGCCTTCGACAGATTCCCGGTAACCTATACGCATTGTTACAGAGCTATTTCCAAAACCGTAAAATTTTCGCTGACGCTGGAAGCGTTCGTATATCACGTAACGTCTCTAGAGGGTGTCCTCAGGGTTCCGTTCTTGGCCCAATGCTTTGGAACATTCTTTTCGATGACATCCTCAGCTTACCGCTGCCTCCCGGATGTGGTGTTGTAGCATACGCTGACGATGCACTTCTAACAGTAGAAGCTAACAGTCGATCTTCACTGGAGCGCTCAACCACAGAAGCTCTAAGCCAAATCTCATCCTGGGGCCAACGAAACAAACTATGTTTTGCGCCACATAAAACAGAAGCTATTCTTTTAAAGGGAAAATTATCTCCACTACGTCCACCAGCTATTTACTTCCAAGGTGCTAAAGTAAAATTTCTACAGAAGTTACATACCTTGGCGTAATCATGGATGGTAAAGAAGTTTCGCCGCTCACGCTCGCCATGTTGTAGATAAGGCGCGGAAGGCTTTCTTCTGTATTTCTCGCCTTACGGGGAATTCATGGGGACTCAAATTTCGAGCCCTTAAAACAGTGTATGATGCGATCTTTCTCAGCACGGTGACATATGCGGCGCGGTGCTGGGTTGAGCGCACTCGACTACTCTTCATTAGACGCATTCTCTTGAGCGGTCAAAGAACCCCACTTCTCTCACTTACTAAAGCCTATCGATCCTCTGCCACCGAGTCATTGATTATCCTTGCGGGAGTGCTGCCGTTGGATCTGCAAGTGCAGGTGAGCGCCGCTATGTCGTTGCTTAGACGTGGCTTCTCTGCGGAGGTCGGGGCACTTGTCTCAATCCTCCGCAGGGTAAGATCACGAAAGAAACCGAAAAGAAGTAAGACTGGCGGCGCTCGCAGCATGGCAGAGCAGATGGTCGACCTCGCTCAAGGGTAGACACACATATTCCTTCTTTCCTTCTGTCCTCGATAGAATGGAGATGCCGTGGCTTATTCCAAACCACTGGACTAGTCAATTCATGACTGGGCACGGCATTTTAAGGCTAAACTCTTCAAGTTTAGCCTCGTTGATAGTCCAGACTGCCCATGCGGCAGCCCCTTGCAGGACGCTGAACACGTTCTGTGGCATTGTCCAATATTAGATTTAGCGAGGCAAAGGCTCCTTAGCGTAATCCAACAGAAGTCTGGACCGGTTGGATATATCGATCTCATATCTACGGAGCCCAACTACCATGCATTTTCTGTATTCGCGGCGACCTTCGGCGAAGAAGTCTAAAAGTGCAAATTTTAACGTCTCAACTACTAACTTTTACACCCATGTGTGGTGTTGCTCACCAAAACCAGTTACTTGTATAACGAGAATGTACTCTGAAAACAATGCCTTGGTAAGTGCTCCCAAGGAGAGCGCAGGTACAAGGCGACCAGGCCCGCCTAAGGCCCCAAAAAAAAAAGAAAAAAAAAAAAAAAAAAAAACACTATCCGTCGGTATTCTCCTGTATCTGTTACATATAATAATAAAAGGGGCAATCTTGTGAAACATTAAAATTCTTATAAATATCAATTATTTAGTACAATACTCAGGAACCATGCTACGTTTTCTTGAGTAAAATAAAGTTTGTACCCAAAATATGTTGACGCCTCCTATAATTTGATGCCCTTGATGTTACATTCTGAAACGCTAACAACGTTACGGCTCTGGCAGGACGGAAGGCGACTGAAACGAAGGGTAATATCATTTGCTGCAAATAATATGTGCGCTGTAGAAAAATCAGCCGCAATCCTATCTCGCTGGCAGGTTGATGTCTGACGTTATTATTCTTATGCTTGTCAGCAGAAATGTTTGAAAAATCTACTGATTAAACACTTATATGTTCTACAAGATAACTTAATTTTTCTACTACGAATATTTTTAGCTTTGTGACAGTGCCGATTTTAGGGGGTGGCGAAGTGGGTTAGCGCCCCAGGGCTTCGAATAAGCTAGGGGCGCTGAGAGAAACCAATCTCTTAGATTTTATAAAATACAAAAATTATGGGGTTTTGTTTTCGTCACCGGGTTGAAAAGATTGGCCGGAGGAGGAAGTCCGAGATTCCGTTTCCAGGGGACACCGCGTGGAGGTTCTTTTCATGCTCCCCAACTGGGAAAATGATACAAAAATAATTTGACGTCGCTGACACGAAGAAGAAGAATATGGGGTGGTAGAAAAAAATTGCCCTAGAGCGCCGCAGGGTCTAAAGTCGGTACTGCTTTGCGATTACCATATGGGAGTACGTAGCTCAAAAACAAAGTGACTGAATAAGATTCATGTATATTTTACGCATCATCATCTTCATACAATGATCGCTTCTGTAACTGGAGCATATGGTCGTGATAAACTGTCGGCACAAAACTGTCTAAGCCGCTATGGTTCTCGCCTGATCCGATATCATCTCTGCCACCAGGAGCTTCGCCGAGTGAATTCCACCGGCAAAACTTAATAGTTAAAGCATTTACTTATCAAACCAAAAGTCGTGAGTTCAATCTCCGACGGAGATTAAAAAAAGTTTTATTTAATCGATTTCTATGCTTTATAAATACCTCCGGTTGACTTGAATTTGATGCTTCACCCGTAAAATGACAGTCATAGCCTATTAATCAAAATTGGTGGTAGGAAAAAATCATCCCGTGAACACCTCTAATTCATAGTGAATTCCTTCAATAATTGAATGATGCGTGAAATTCGGACTATAGTCATGACGTTGGTGGACCAATACTAAGCCACGTGTTGCTTGGCTAGCATCATAGAATCTACAGATTATTTTTATCTTTAGCATCACTATCACCATTTGTATGTATTCTCCTTATATGTTTACGTAAGAAAAATGAATGTATAGTTCCCGATAGCCTTCCAGGACGGCGCAATTCTGGACACTTATTTCATTATATTTCATGTATTTTATTTTCATGAGTAGAGATGCTGAAAGCTTTGTCTAAAAATCTCGCGTAGAAAAATAAAAATAAAATATTTAGACTTATGCCAGTATAAATTATTACTTTTTGTTTTCTGAAATGAGAATTCGTAAAAGTGCAACTTTTATCTGCACTGTACGAGTACGTTGATTTATGTATCTATAAAATAAGCTGGATTTTCGCTAACTTATATGCATCCCGAGCTTATTCCCGTATGAACTCACGTAAAAGAGTACAATCCAATCCTAGCATTGCACTGAATATATAAATATATATAATTATAGATAGTTTATACTCTTATACACTTTTCATGCAAGCCATATGATCGTAGAAAATTCAAAGAGATTTGGAATGATTTTATGTCATATTAGATTCAAATCTACAGCGAATGGTATCCAAAAATTATCACCAGAAATAATCTTTAAATCCGTTTATTTTTTATTTGAATTACTTAAATAAAAATACTAGATTATTAAAAAAAACTCCTTATTTTTTTCTAGGTAACATGTTGAAACAAACGCTCCGACGGGCGGCAGAGTGACTTAAGAAGTGGATTCAGATTTTATATGTCTTACATTGTATGATAAAGTAATTCTTTCGCGACCTGGCTACATATAAGGTGCACAATGTCACCGTCCATGGGTGCATTTGAAACTTGAGTAATGTGCACTTAGCAATGAGTGGGTCATAAAGTCACCTCTCTTGTAGGAAATAGGGCAATTTCAGTAGCGAAGAAAAAACACTATTGTAATGGAAAAATTACGATACAGTTACTAATATTTATTAACTGAGTCCATTACAAAAGTAATGTGCATTTTCTAGGAAAAATAAATTTATTGATCGGATATGATTTTTTTTTTATAATGATCATTTCTTTAAAACAATCCTCCAATGAATCAATACACTTAGGAAGACGTACTTGTCACACCTATAAAGGACTCTGAAAGTCTTCAGCGAGAATGTCTCACAAGAAAGTTTTACATGCCTTTGGATGTTTTTCACTGTCTTTCTCAATGCTCTTTTATGTAAGCACTTACAGGAAAATATATATTGATGGTAATAGTGATGTAGATGTCGCATCTGTGGATTATATAACACATGCAATGGTATATGGCTAAGCGCTGCATGTGGAGTGTTGTTCCACCATCGTCATAGACTACAGTCTGACATTCACGCATCATCGAATTATTACAGCAATTCACTATAAATGGTTGGTGGTCACGGGACGACTTTCCTCATTCGACCACCAATTTTGATAGATATGCAATGCTTGGAATTTTTCAGGTGAGATACCAAATTCACACCAACCGGGGGTATTTTTAAAGCTTTGAAATTTTTATTTTATTTTTTTAAATCTCTGTAGGGGATTGAGCCCATGACCTTCAGTTTGTTAAGCAAACGCTTTAACTAATAAGGCACGTCCGTCGGCAAATTTTAGAATTCTGTTCAGTCTGGGAAATAGAAAAAAGTTTCACAAGGCGAATTAGAACTGTAAAAGGGCTGAGGTATCACCGTTTCTCCGTACCAGAAATGTTGGTACGGAGAAACGAAAGTTGGTTGAAAGACTCATTACTATTAAAATATTTTCGGATAAATTTCTAAGAACAAAAATAATTTCGATTATTTTATTAACTTTGCCCGTTTGCAGAGAGATTCTTTAAGGTAACCAACTTAACACCCGTATTCAGAGACTTCCTGTAATGTAGCTATGTTACCATTTGTATACAGAGAAATTACTTAATGTAACCATCTCAACACACGCTTGCAGAAACATAATTTAAGCTAACCAACCTAACACCGTATATAGATATATATAAAGATAAGCTAACCAACCTTTTATTGCTACCCTACTTTAAAATAATAAAAGTGAAAGAAGCCTCAGCTCTCAAGTCATTTCAAATCTTAAGAAACGTATCTGCATACGAATGTTTATCCTGAAATATGTTTCATATATATTTTGAGTATATCAAGTCATTCGAGATATTTACACATTAATTTTCTCTCTATTGGTGGATAGTCAACAGCTGACTGCAAATCATAGTTTTCAAATATTTGACGATCAAGCTTTATCATCTATATATTATTAATAATTTAACATTATCAAAGCTATGTACGTGTATTATTTAAATAACATACTCTGAAATGTCTGGCAACAGTAAGTTAGCTTAAATATTTACTCTGAAATAATCTTACTGGGTAGTAAACGCCGCAGTAATAAAATTAATAGCTAATCAATGAAAGCTCACGTTAACGAGCTTTTAATGGATGCCTCCGTACATTCGATGGTCGTTAAAAGATAATTAAATATCCGTTAATGGATTTCAATCGAAACATTCGAATGTAAGCAAATCATAAATGTTTTCAGTGAGTGTTTATTTATTTACACATTAATTGATGATTAATTTGTAGTAATAAATTATCTGATAATTTATTTAATTTATTAAACTGATTATCAAAGTGACGATTATACAGCGCCTGTATTTTCTCCATTTTTCTTCACTTGTGTAAATCTTGACGTCTCACTATAAGCTAATGCGGCAGTATAATATAATTTGTTTCGAAAACAGATGCCTACTTACAATAATGGAGTACGTTGGTTTGACTTTGTGAGGATGACAAAGTGAGAGAGATAACAAGGTAGGCTTCCATATTACATTCGATAAACAAGTGAACGTGGACCTAGTTGCAACATTTAGAGCATGCCAGTGTCTTTTTCTTCCAAGCCCCCGAGATCACGCTATTCTTGAAGATCTTCGGGAACTTTGCATAGAATGTACTCGGCGGAGCTGCGGGAGGCAGAGATGACATGAGATGAGGTAAAGACCATAGAATCTAACAAAGCTTTATGGTGGCAGTTAGTGACAACTACAGGTTGTCCTCGACTTACGACCGAGATACGTTCCTGGACTTTGGTCGTAATTCGAATTGGTCGTAAGTCGAATTTCATACAAAATATGTATGTACTTACATGTTAAAATAAAACATGTGTATTTATTTATATTCTTTATTGTTATATTTATTTATACAAAATAAAATATTTACTTCATTAATATTTAAAATATTTCGTCATCTGTACTTATATAAGTACAATCCATTGGCTCATCAACAGTGGAAGAAGAAGCAGTAGTAGTCTTTTTAAAAAACATATGCAATTTTTGTTGGGTTGTTTGTTGTTTTTTTCCTGTATATTTCTTTGTAGCAAACAAGATCTTTTTGAATACGGCGGCTTTATACTCAAAAATCTTTCGTTATCTGAATCCATTTCTGCAAATTTTTACATTACTTGGTCAATTTGAAGGAACGTTGCTTCTATTTCTTTCGATACATTTTTTTTTTGAGATTCCAAGACAAATTTTTTAGTCTCTTCTTCAACCCTTTAATTTTCGATGCATAATAATTCTTCATTTGTAAGATCTTCCCAATCGATTTCTATAAGTTAGTCTATGTCTTCACGATTAATATTAATATCAAGTTTCTTGCAAAGCCTAACAATGAGATTTGTAGTGTGTTCAATTTCATTTCCTTTTCAAATTGCGACTGAGTTAGGTTTTCAAAACGTTTAGTAAGCTTTTTCCATTTTCCATACATGCACGATAATGCGACCTCTTGCCATCCCTTTCCAATATTTTAATTGCTTGATGAATATTAAAATTCTTCCAAAACTCTTTAAACGTTTTACTCCGTCAAGGGCTACTATTCCTTGGGCAAATATAGTTTTTAAATAATAGGCTTTAAATGTGGCAATAGCTCCCTGGTCTATGGGTTGCAAAATACTGGTGGTAATAGGGGGTAAATACACGATTTAAATGTTAGGATGTAAATTTCCAATATCTGGTGGATGTCCTGGTGCATTTTCTAGTATTAAAAGTATATTGAATGGAATTCCTTTCTGATTAAAATATTGTTTTAGTTCTGGAATAAATAAATTCAAAAACCAGTCTTCAAAAATATGTCCATTGTGTCATCCACCCTTTTGTAACATATCGATATTGATTCCTTTGAGGGCTCTCGGCTTTTTAGAGTGATAAGTCATTAATGGTTTCAATTTATATCCAGCAATATTGCCACCCAATAAAAGTGTAAAACTCCTTAAATGGCTTTGATGCCTGGCATACTTTTTTCTTCCTTATTAATGTAGGTACGCTAAGGTATTTTCTTCCAATAGCGTGGTTTCGTCAACATTAAAAAATTGTTCCTTGACGTATTCTTCTTTCCTAATCAATGTGTCAAATATTTGGATAAAATCTTCAGCAGCCTTGTAATCGGCACTAACTGCCTCTCCACTTATTTTCACATTTTGATAATTCGATAACGCGCAATTTGCATTTTTTTTAATTTAAATTTTTTTAAATTTAATTTTATATTTTTTTGAAATGTTGGTCGTAAGTGCGAATCGTCGTAAGTAGAACCGTCGTAAGTTGAGAACTACCTGTATATGAAATGGTGATGTTGATAATGACGTACTTTATAACATTTTTATGTTTGTAACTACTTTTACTATAGAAGCTTATTATTAAATATGTTTCCATTGTGGAGACATGGCTTGCATTCAAAAGGTTCTATTATGAATTCTGGATCTGACATTTCCCTAATTTTGGTAATTAGTCGTGGACGTGCTTTAGCCGATTTTTCAGAGATAAACCCAAAATATTACAACCTAAAACTCTATATCTATATTCCTTGAGCGCAGTAACTTTGTGGTTTGTCATATTTAAAAATGAAAATATATATAATACTTTGTAATACTACTAAGTTTAAGTTTTTATTATCGTCCTTACTAAGGAATATTAAACTCGAACCCAAATATAGAATGGATACCATATGGTTCTTGTGTTGTGTATTGGAGTGAGCCACCCTTAAAGACAAAATGATCCAAGTTTTGAGAGGCTTGTTATCTAATCTTCTTATAAACGCTGATTAAAAATGCATCCAAATATCTTTCAGGTATTAGACGTTACTATCCTGAAAATGGAACTATATTTAAGTCTTATAAAGGTTTCATCAGTTTCAACGTGTACAAACGTACAATACGTTTCCTTAAGTCTATAGATTGCGAATCTGTGTTATTTCAGTAAGTAAATAAACAGTGCTTAGTGTGATTCATGTTATAACAAGGTATGAAATACTTATCTATTTAATTTTGAAATGCATCTCAATGTATAAGCAACAAGTTATTAATTATTGTAGAAAAAAAAACCACTTTGTCAAATGTCTTGTTGATCGAATGGGTGGATTTTTGTTTTTGGAAAAACTAGAATTTTAATCTTTCAAAGTGTTTTCGTGAAGAAGGCTTCAAAGCCTGAAACATAAGCCGTTCATTATGAAAGTAACGCTGTCGACTTTTGTGGAACACTTCTCGAGGGAATTGGTGGCTGTTTACATACAATGCCTGAAAAAAGACACATTGGATCTAACATAGAATGTAAAGCCTGAAAAAATATTGTGAACAGCCACGAAACTGAAATTCAGACACGTGTCACAAATATTTTTATGTGAGAAAGTTATCATACAAACATCACTTATCCTCAGTAGATAACTTTTGTAATCTAACTGCAGTTGCGAATGAACACTTTTCACAAATAGCTGAGTTTTCTTTAAATAGTAAAACTTCTTAAAATCTACAGATGGGATCTCACACGTCAGTATTCTCTTGTGTGTGTTAACATAAAAAAATGACAAGTGTTATTAATGATTGAATGTAAAATATTTGGTAGCAGGTGACGCTTTATTTTGAGGACTTATTTTACAAAAACAACGATTCTCTCAAGATTTTATTTATGGGTAAAGTTTTTCAAGTCATCTTTGTCAACTGAAACCCTGAATTCTCATGAATTTCATGTATCAATAGTCCCTATTGCGAGCGTTTTTAAGTATTTTTACTTCAATAAACATTCACGATAAAGTTGTAGTAAATAAAAATCGTTTATATAAACTGTTGAACTCATTAAATGTTGACTGACCATAACGGTCAGTCAACATTTAATGAGATTAATATTCAAGATATTTGGACAACGAATTTTTTTTCTTTAATAAATAATTCTTCTTTACGGCTGTGAATCTTGGTATCTCTCTAAAAGGCAATAAAGTTATATAATGGGTTTCAAAAACATATACCTTCGTACAATAGTAGGGGTACGATGTTTCGACTTTGTGAAGAATGACGAGGAGAATGAAAAATTCTGCTTTCTACACTACATTCGATCAAGAGGCGAGTGTGAACCTGGTTAGGACTTTGGATGCCACAGGAGAGCATAAACTACAACCTTATTCTCTTAAAGCAACCGGACTCAAATCATTCATTTATACATAAAACACGGCGGAGCTGTAAGAGGCGTATTTGACATGGAATGATGTGAGAAGCATGGCTAGTGACAAAACTTTGAGGCGCTAGTTCAGGGAGCGGACATTATAACGACATAATGATGAAAGGTTGTTTGATGTTATTTTAACAGCATGTTAATATGTAATAAGAGCACATTATCCGGGACTATCAGTTCCTCTTGTTAGAAAGAGGAGTCCTTTTTGATGCAGTTCGAGGGAATCACCTCAACCCTATCGGGCATGTAGACTAGGTGGCCACTAAAAAAAATCCACGCATTTACAATTTTTGCTCGTATTTTCTGTGAGAGAATCTATATTCCATCTCCATCTCTTTACAACCCGTGAATGCGGTTCCAATCTCTTTCACGGGATCTTTCCTTAAGCACTTCTGTGCAGTGCCCACAATTGTTCAGAGGGGACTTCTACTGGTTTTATCAGTTGCTAACTGATCATAATCTGAATGAGAGCGTCATCAAGGAGACTTAACTCGCCTGTGATGCGGATGTGAGGCGGGTAAAGTCCAGTCCAGCATTTTAATATATTTAAAATTTGTTTATCCACAATAATAAATATTAATATATTTTTAATACTGGAAACATGCACGTAACACCTGCACCAGATACTAAAGTGAAACAAATGCTGTTCAATATTCACCAAACCAAGCCTTGCTACAGTGAAAGGCTATTTCAGTTTTCTACTTAGAAAGTATTTAAATATTTATTATTTTATCCGGGTCAGACAATTACCATAACACTTATCCATATTTGCCGAGAATCTTATTAAAATATGACTAAACCACACAAGCATAGATGAAATATGAAATATTGTTATTTATTTACTTTTATCAGTTAAATAATTCGTACATTGTTTTAATACGGATCACACTGAGCACTGCTTAATCACATCGTTGTATGGCGGGTATAGCTCAATAGTCAAAGCATTTTCTGTGAAAGGGATATTTAACGGACGAATATTAAAAGAAAAGGATTTTTATCGATTTCTGAGCTATAAAAAACCGCGCTTGGTATGAATTTAATCCCTCACCCGTAAAATACCAGTCATAGCCTATTAATTAAATTGGTTGTAGACGAAAGTCGTCCCGTGAAGACTACTCATTCATATTAAATTCCTGTGATAGTAAGGATGATGCGTGAATCTCGGGCTGTAGTCTATGACGTTGGCGGATCAACACTCCATATGAAGCGCTTAGCCATATGCACCATGGTATGTAACGTCATAGAATTCCACAGATGAGACTTAAGAATAGCTATCACCATTTGCTGGTATTCTCTTGTAGTTGTTTACATAAAAAAATGCTGAAATACCGCAGTTTCGCCTCCAATAAAGGCTTCCTCAGTTCCAACGTGTATAAGAGTTCGGATATGTATTTTTTTGTTAAATTAAAGGGTTATATACTATAGCGACATCTATCATACGATGATAACTTATATAGAAGTACAGAGACGAGTCTTCTCAGGCGGAAGAAATCGGCCGGTGGCCGAGCGGTATAATTACCTGGGCAAAAATTGTTGGTTCCAAAGGTCCGCGGTTCGCATCCCGCTCCCGCCGATATATTTTTTCTGAATGAATTGACTCGTTTAAGGATTTTTATGTATAGTATATGTATATTTAATTGCTTAATTAAAGGGTTGTTTAAAAGATTAGGAAAGGGGAATGTATGGAGCTTATGAGAGTTAAGGTAGGAGCTTAGATCTGTGTAAGTGAATATTCAGTATTATATACAGTATATATTACAATTTTAAAAATCTGAGGATGTTAAAAAATTCTATTATTGTCTTGTAAGTAATTGTGAAAGCCGACTTTACTTGAATGAAAATATCACTATAGTTGAAAATAAGCCTGAAAATATATTTTATAGAAAGTCTGTACAATAGTTTATTTTTTTGCTGAAATTCAATAATATCGCAAGACCTTATTATTTTATATGTATTATTTACTTGCTGAAAAACCGCGGTAAATCAATTATATAAGGGGTCCGTCATCTAACTTTTTTTTTTCAACTAGTGCTTATTTCGTGAATCGTAACACTTAGCTCATGTCTGATTTGACAGATAATTAGTTTTATCCTTCCGCTAAACGAATATGGTTGTGTATACGCTTGAACAACGCTGGAAAATATTGCGACATTACTAAAATAAGGCCATTTTTCTTCAAAAATGAGCAAGGAGTGGCCGTTACAGTCAATGGCAATCGTTATCGGGCCATTTTTGCTCACAAAAATTAAAGAGGAGGATATTGGCAACATTTGGTTTCAACAGGACGGCGCTACGTGCCACACAGCCGAAGCTACACTCGAAGTTTTGCGCCCCATTTTCAAAAAAAAAAAGTTATTTGGCGGACTCTTTATATAAATTAGATCTCAAAGTAAATTTTCTTAAAATATAAATAACACGTGCGTTACTGAATTTTGTATAATTTAAGGTTTACATCTATGAAATCAAAATATAAAAATGTATTCGATCAACAAAAATTTTAATATCATATTCGATTAATCTTATATATGCCGCACATGGTAGAAAAACTATTATTATTTGATGTAAGCTTAACGACGTTTATTTAAACACTTAGAGAAAATATGTTTTAAACACAATATTAAAATCACATATCATTTTTAATAATAATATAAGTTTCATTATTTGTAATGTCAGAAATATGTGTTCTTACGGTGGTCACCATCCAAAAACCGCGTAGCTTGCCAAGAATAAACGGAAGTCTGTGGTTGAAATATGAGATGGTTTGTTCGTGTGGGCAGCGCCTCCCATCTATTATGTATACGGAACTAATAACACGACGCGAGGTTCACCATAATTTATCTTCAAAAAAAAAAAAAAAAAAACTATTGTGATAGAAGATGAATTTAGAAACATTATTTCAGATTATTAAATTTCTTAACCGATTAATCTATGGTGAAATACTCAATATATTTTAAATAATGTTTAGTTATAAGTTGTATTTTTTTTATGTAAACACATACAGGAGAATACCGACAGATGATGATAGTAATTCTGGAGTCTCATATGTCGAATATTATGACGCTTACCTTGCTGCATATGGCTAAGCGCTGCATGTGGAGTGTTGATCCGCCAAAGTCAAAGACTACAGTCCGAGATTCACGTATCATCCTTATTATTAAAGGAACTTACTATAAATGGGTGGTCTTTTACGGGACGTCTTTCGTGTACCACCGATTTTGATTAACTGGCATTTTACGGGTTAGGGATCAAATTCACACCAACCCCCATTTTAGAGCTCAAAAATCGATTAAAAACCTTTTTTTTTAATCTCCGTCGGGGATCTAACCTACGTCCTTTGGCTTGCAAAGCGAACGCTTTGACCGTTGAGCAACACCAGCCGGTAATACAATATTTGAAAAATGAAACAATTTTAGCAGACAAATTTAAATTTTATGCCACAGACTGTCAACAGGTTAGATTTCATAGACTAAAGATAGTATTTTTGTGATAAATGGTACTCCAACAGGTTAAGTGATTTTATTCCTTGTACACCTAATTTGAAGTGCATAAGTATTTAAATTGTATTTATGTTTTTAATATATATGTTATATTTTTCGTGTGAACTTTTCCAATCATTCAGAGTTATATTATCATACTAGACTGGATATAACCCACCTTAGAACAGAGGGACAATTATATCTCCATGGTGATTCGTTCGTTCGGATTATGACCAGTTAGGAACTTACAAGTTTATTGGGAATACCCAGTGAACAATTGTGACAACTGCACGAAATTCTTTAAGTGAAATAAACCCATGAAAGTGATTAAATCTGTAATAATGTCGCAAGAGAGCATAAACTACAGCAGTATTTTCTTTAAGCCCTCGAGCCCACGCTATTCTGGAAGGCCACCGGTAACTATACATAGAATGTATCGCAGCTGCTTGCAGGAGTCAGAACTGACATGGGATGAAATGAGGGCCACGGCGGCTGACAAAGCTTTGTGACGACAGTTCGTGACGACAGTATGGACTACCAGCACACTTTAATTATTTTCTCACATCTTTTTCTTCTTTTGTCGATGGTATTGTTTTCTCTCTCTTTCTTTTTTTATATTGTTTTCTCCTTGATTTATGTACATATATATTCGCTTATTTCGTACCTTTTTGTGCGTTTTGAATAATTTATTCTGTTAAATAAATAAATAATGGTGATGATGATGATGTAATTTATAAAAAAATATGTACTATAACGTATGGTCACTCTGCAAACTTGCCCGACTCTTCGAACTTATGAGACCACTCTGTCACTCGATTTCACGAGCGTCTCTGCCAAATTTGCCTTCCGCAATTTCCACCAGTGGAGAGCGACAAGGGCGACCACACGATCAACATCAATCAAAACTTAGCGGTCTATTTCCATTCTTGACAAACAAACAACGTTTTGAAACAAACCAGTGTTTTTGTAGACTTTTGAAGCAGTTTTAATATCAGCCTTTCCAGATATAAATCTATCGAAGTTAGAGCAAATAGTTGTTATATATTACTGCTACATATACTCGTATGTGTGTAACTGGTTACTAATACTGTCTTGTTGAAACGAATTTTTAAGGGAATAACTATTTTTAATCCATAATATGAATACTTACTGCAGGCTTTCTATGCAAGACTAAAGGGAGGCCTGTTTTCTTCCTTGTCTTCGTCTCAGTGACGCTAAATTGTTTACGACCAATATCTAGCAGCATAGATGGCCCGTGTGCTGCCCAGCATTAGGTGTTGATTTGCAGCTAGTCGGGCACATAGGGCAGGACATTAGGTGTGAGACAGTCTGCAGGTCTCCAGTCAGGAAAAGCTGTAGTATCTACTGAAGTATGTTTGAATGTTTTAATCAGCATTTTAGAGGAAATAAAATAAGTATCCAAATGCTCCTTTGTATATAATTATAACTAAACTTTTTGGTAATTAGGAATCATCATCATACCATGTCCTCTCCCCTCACTGGTACATATAACATTCACGAACTTCTACCACAAAGCTCTGTCAGCTGCCATAATCTTTGGCACAGTACCAGAGAAATATTTGGATGTTAAATTATCATGTTTTTTTAAGGAAATCATATAAGCCCGATATTCTCAAATCCTGGACATTTTTTTTGTTATAAAGGGATAGCTTAACCTTACTGGGAGCATGTATAGAGATAAGATTTGATTAAATCGATTTTAAAAAATCAATCTTGATCTAATTTTGAACCGACGACATCTGAGTGATTTTTTTTCTCGCACATTACCACTTGATGGATATGATTATTTCGGAGGTGTTCACTACTAGAATTCTTCTTTGCATATTCTCATTTGAATTATCTCTGAGTGGTTCGGTAATAAATTATTAAATTTAAAAGAAACAGACGTAGGTATGTCATTTAAAATTTACTATGATAACAACATTTACGTTGTGATTTCAAGAGAATGAATAAAACACATTTTCTTGTATTACTATCGATCAAATATTTGATTCATTTCTATCATATATGTCACGGCAAACAAAGTCCTCGAACTACACTTAAGTGTTTTTCTTGCCCCAACTCACATACATTTGTTTTCTTTCCCATATCTGCTTATACGCTGACGTACTATCTATCTGTCCTACTTGCTGATAAAGATTGTTTGTTCCTCCAACAAAGTGGGTCTCATGTTTCCTCTAATATGTAAAAGTTTCTATTGAGATCATCTGAGAATTTATTGAACGATTATTTTCACAACAACAGGCTTATAAGTTCTTGTTTTCTTGCAAGATTTGTTATTTTTAGATTTATTTATGAAAAAAACTGTCTTTGAAATATGATTATGTGTGCAAATAAGAATATCAATCACAATGGTAGCAAAAGCAAAAAAAAAATGTTTTGTTTTCAGGTATTCATTATGGTGGTATTTAAGTGTGAATTAAAGTTAGCATTACATAAAAAATAAATGATAGTTATATATTAAATGACATATTACACACAATAACGTTAAGGTAATTTATTACTTTTCAAATGTTGGTGAATCTGCATAATTAAGGCTATAAATTTATTTTAATTCAAATTATGAATTAAATATAAACACATAATTATTTCGATTTTTTCGATCGATATTTCTTGGTGGAATTCCATAATATAAGATATAAATAAAAGATTTTTAGAATTTTTTAAAAAACATTTTTTTTTTGACGACATGTTTCAGTTAGATCGAATGGCCATTTTGAAGACATGAGAATGGCCACTCAACCTGGCTGAAACATGTCGTGAAAAATATATATTGTGGAATATATTTTACAAATCTTTTATATATATCTGATATATAAATATTGAATTATATTTCATATTATTTTGTTGTAAGTGAGTGTACGCATCTTGAACCAATCCTGGTCCAAGTTAAATAATAAGAATCTCTTCAAAAACAGTTGTTTATATAGTTAATGGAAGTAGATGTATTGTTTTACATACTCGTATATGCAATATCATTATTTAATTATTAACGATAACGCCTGCTAAAAGTTGAATGCATTTTTCTTTACATTATTATTTATAGGAACAAAATCTCTGTTAGTTTTGACTTTTTGATTTTATTTCTTACCAAGTGTTATTTTTTTTCCCTTTAAAAAATACAATTTAAAATTATACACTTCACCTTTTCCAAATAGTCCGAGCAAATAAAATCTCTTTATTAAAATATTAAATAGTCAGGAAAATATTAAATCTCAACAGCTACAAATTACATTGACTTCATACAACTTGACAAACATATACATGTAAAAAAAAATGCATTTTTTTTTTGATGTTGTTATTGAATTTAAATTATATTTTTATTATTTGCCTGTTATTTTGTCTTTTTTATCTAATTAACAGACTTTTACTATGTTACATTTATTTTCAACGTCTGTCGTTTTTCCGTATTTTATTGTCTGCTATTTTTTCGTACTTATATTTACTTTGCATGTCTGTCTTTATTCTTTATAATATTTCCTGATACTTAATTTTTCTAAGTAACTTTTATTAATTATGCAACATCTATATGTATTACATGGAACTTGATTTCGTATATAAATAAATTATATAAATGTAAGCTTACGGTTAGGATCGAATCCTGTGACAAAGTATGGGCAGGGGGCGTAGGTGATGGAGCCTGCAGGAGTCAGAGGCCATCCCCAGCATGACCAACCGTCAAAGGTCACGTTGCAATATCCTGAAAAATTAAATAAATAACATCAATAAATATTTTTTTCTTACTTCTTCCGTTTCCTAATTAGAGACAACTAAGAGAACTGAGTGGTGACAATTTGTGGTGACCACATCTTTAAGATATGAGCCAAATATGGGAGAGATAAGAAAAAATAATATATATATTACGTATTTCATAATATTAAATGTATCTCAAGATGAATGGTTTATCAATACCATTGTCAAATCACCTTCGACAAAGTATTGTCTTAATCGATACCAAAAAAATAGTTCGACAAGCTTAAAAAGAACAATAATATATATATATTATAAACATAGTTTAATATTTGTTTATGTGGTTTCCTTGCAAAATACAACTGAATATTTTAGTAATTCCCCGAATAATTGGAAATTTATAGAACATTTTAGAGATGTTGTCAAGTGAAAGTTGTCGCGGATGGGCAATAAACTTTTGTATTCTGCTAACGGTTTGCGGGCCATAGATTGAAGAACTAAATCACTAATCTAGAGATTTTTTTATTTATTTATTAACGGCCTAGGCCAATGTATACAAATAAATGAGATAATATATTTCAGAACATAGTCATATAGAATAAATACTTAAAGCTAAGACAATAAATTTGGACAAAACGTAAACATGAGTAAAAAAACCGACATCTCGCACATCAGTAGAGGGAGCTGCGAAATGCCGGAAGGTCCAGGCCAAAAAAGTCAAAGTCACTAGAGGAGTTAACCAGTCTACATATTCTCAACATAGGAGAATAGAAACCGTAGTTAGTTTTGGATGTCCTTACATGTTACTGCCTCTAGTGAGCCGGGAGGGAACATTGAATGCATTTTCCCGCAATAAAGTTGAGAGAAGTATTATGGATTTCAGAATTTTAAAAATAAACAGCAAGTCAGTTACCATTCTACGTCTCTCCAATGTAGATTCATTAAGTCACCTCTCTATGTCTTCATAGGAGTAACTACCTCTCTCTCGAGATGATACTCATTATTCGTGCATTCTTTTATACGGCTGGGTATCTACTGGGTAATATACAGATTGTACTCGGCAAGAACCATGGCGGTTGATGGAGCTTTGTGGATCGTGACGACCGAATGATTTAGTAATGCTAACTCATAAAAATCTGAAGAACAAAGATAAATTATTTAAATTATTAGTGTAAGTCTAATATATATTCGTAAGTAAACCTTGTCATAATTAACATTTACTTAATTTATTAAGATAGTTTTTTATTTAATATTCATTTAACCAATGTGATGAATGGCATTATTATCTGGCGCATGACAAAAGCATAATTTTAAATTCGAAACAATAGATAAATCGTTCAAGGTTTTTCAACAACTTGGTAAGAATAATTTATTGGTGTTCCTGAAAACTTTAAAGCACTGAAAATATTCCTGTCGCAATTGACAGAGCCGTGAAAATTGACAGATACAAATAACACTGGCAACGAAACTTTCAGGCTGAAGATATCTGCAAATGTTGGGATTGGGAATAATTCAAAACTTTCCCAATAATTTATACTGACTCCCTCATATTTATTCTTCTAAGAATCATTTGAAAAAAATATGAAAAATGTGTTATATTTTAACTTTATTCCACGTATATATTATTTCTGTATTTAAATTGTGTATTTGAATTTTTTCACATCTAACATCTCTGTGTTTTTCCAATCCGGATAATATTTAGAAAACATAATTTACATTTATGTATTGGATTTATTTATACTTAATAAAAAAGACATATCATATGATTATTATAATTATTATATTAGTATTTGTATAGCGCTCTTTTATGACCGAATGATCATTCCAAAGGAGCTTCTTTGCCTCTCTGAGTAAAAAGGTGGGTCTTGAGTCTGCTTCTGAAGGATGCCTCCGCTTTAAGCTATCTTATGCTTTCCGGTAGCGAGTTCCAGGCCATTGGTGCCGCGTAGCTGAAAGCCCGATTGCCAAAGACCGTGCTAGGACTACCTCCCGTCAGCTGCAGGGTGCTTCGATTTGCTCTAGCCGATCTGATATATATGGTATATTATATGTCATTTTTCTCCTCACGACATCTAATGTTAAAAAACTATTGGGTCAAAAAACTTCTTCCTATTTTCTTATCCGTTCTATATATGGAACATATGGTCACCACAAATTGCTGTCTCTTAGTTTTGTCAGCTGCCACTGTCAATTTATCGTTCTAGGATATATTTGCACCTGAATGTCCACTTGGTAATATATAGTTCCCGACAACCTCCAGAGTAGTCTGAGAATTTGAATAATGAGTAGATGTAGAATGCGAGGCAGGGGCAGCTGAACCCAAAATTAAAAATGGCTAAGTTATGAAAATTTTTGCAGATACTATAATTGTAACTATTGATATTTGCTTGACATAGCTCTTTTAGGCTGATGCCGTAAAGCCTCGAAAAACGGTCTTTTGTCACTTATTTTTGTTGGCTCGCCTGACATGCACTTCTAAAAATGTTAGTTTTAATTATATAATATTACAGGAAGTTTCCATGCGCCATTTAATTTGTTATGACAGTTGCTCCATTTCATGTAGGTGCAACTGTAATCATTAATTTTCTTTTTTGCCGCGATTGCCTTGGCGGCGCTGCTTAAGAAAGTGTTCCGCAGTTGTTAGTGAACTCTTGTCTGGCCGGCGAAATTCTATACCGGTTAAGCGAAGAAATCATGTTTGCATTAAAAATGAATGCCTATTATGCCTTAACAACAAGTTATTTATGTTGTTAATATGCTCCTGCATCCTTCCTCCCCGCGGCCACGTGACGAACCCGTGACTTGACGTCTTTTTAAAGACAGGGATATCACTATGTATCATTTAAAATTAGTAACGTTTCTATATTTGATAAAACATTAAATCAGATAAACTATTGCGAAATATCAATAACATTTAAATTAAAGATTTATAACTTATACATTAAATAATGCGATAATCATTCAAATAATTCTTCTAAACTGCCTCGTTTTCGTTCAATCAAATTGTATAAAGTGGTTGTCTTAAATTGTTAGCATCACAAACCATCACTTTTATAATGCTCCAAATCCTCAGAAATCTCTTAAAGCGGCAGACTTAGCGTTTAACTCTTCAGATCTTTCAGATTTATTCCCTCTTCCCCTTCCCATTGCCTCAACCTTTATTTCAGGCAACCGGCTGGTTTTCAAACTTCAATGTTTACCCCCGGATTCCGCCATTACGATTTGAGAAGACTTAACAAACTTCTCAGGAATGTATCAATTTCTTTTTAGCTTCAGTAGTAAGAAATAATAAGAAACAGTATTCAATTTTAATACAGCCTTTTAATTTCACAATGTTTGAGTATATCAGAAAATATATTATCTAATTAACCTTTTCGCATCGGTTGTCGGCATATGCCGTCATAAGATTCCCCGACCGTTGACATCGGTTGACGTGATATATCGCTTTGCTACTTTCTTAGAATAGTTTTTAAGCATCATCTGACAATAAAGGATACAAGAAACAATGTGATATATGAAAATATACCAGATAAGAACATTTACTCTTCAAATACTAGTTTTATAATTGACAGTATAATTTGTATTCAAACAGAGCCATAATGAAAGGGTTAAGAAAATCGCAATTCAGCTCTGGCGTTTATCGGAAACCTCATAGACGGTACCAAGTAGACCTTGAGGCTCAGATGACAGAAATAAGTGTCAGAAATTTGTGATGTCCATATGTTCCAGATATGAAACATATATGGGAAAAAGTTGTTTTCTTAATGGTTCTAGTTTGTACTATCATATGGTCCAGTTAAGGGAGCGGAAAAATCGATTATGATGATTATAAAACTGTTATGTCAATAATAATTGAAAAAAAAAAAAAAGGTTTTCAATGTATTTCTGAGCTCTAAAATGTGCATTCGTGTGAATTTGATACCTCACCCGTAAAATGCCAGTCATAGCCTATTAAATAAAATTAGTGGTAAATGAAAGTCATCCGGTGAACACCACCCATTTATAGTAAATTCCTGTAATAATATGGATGATGCGTGTATGTCACGCTGTAGTCTATGATATTCGCGGATCAACACATCACATACAGCGTGTAGCCATATGCAGCGTGGTAAGCATCATAGAATTCCACACATGAGACTTCAAAATTACTATCACTATCTGTCGGTATTCTCTTGTATGTTTTTACATAAAAAAAATGGATTCATCATTTTGTCTCCCTTAATGATGCGATGCACTTACTTGGGTAATTTAATTAGTGAAGTGTTTATGACGTTATAAAGAGGAGGAGGAGGGACTAACAACTTGCTTTAATACCCTCGTCCGCAAAGACTAATTAACCTCAGGGGATGTGTTATTGAAACAAACTACTTTAGCGCTGATATCCAGCGACGTCATTACTGAAACTTTCTCGACCTTCTACCCTTTAGGAGTCTTCCGTGTGAAAATTAAATCGAGTCAAACATTTTTAAAAACAAAAAATGATAAAGTAAGCTTCGGCATTATCTTAAAACTAGGGCGTTTAACCGATGCATTCTCCTAAATTTAACGTATGACGCCTATACGTAAGATCTAACAGCAGCTCTTAGCCATAAATTAAATGTAACCCAACGTTCCATTGAGAGATCTATGCTCAAAGTATCTTTGAAATATATAATTCAAAACGTAGATATCTGAAGAAAAACTAGAGAAGTGGATACTCCTTCACATATCCGTTCCATATCTGAAGCACATGGTCACTATGAATTATCAATACTCAGTTCTTTTAGTTGCCACTATCCATATTTCATCTATAAATGTCTGTGCACCTGAAAGTCCACCTGGGAACATACATATTTCCTGAAGGCATTTAGAGCAGAATATTGGGTAGTTAAAGATATGACAGCTTTAGTATACGAGGCATAATTAGAATGATATATTAATGAGATTATTTCAGATCAAGCTAATACTCCAATTGGCCTGATGTTCCTGAAACCTGGCCTATTTAGTCTTGAAAAGCGGCTGAAGCCAATAAACCAAACGCTGTTACCAACAGACGGCAACCCGTCATGTTTTGCTCTGCATCTAATGTTGCTAGATTGACAGATAGCCAATAATGATATATTTAATGAAACGTAGGTTTTTAAAAATATTCTGTCTTTTCCTATCTGTGTATTATTTGTTGGATATTGATACAAATTTTTAATGGTTTTTAAATAATAGAATATTGAAATATGTACTAAAAACCTACACAAAATAATCAGATTTGTCCTCCAAAAGTCACTCTGTAATCGACTGCCAGATTTTAACATGAATTGTTAATATAATAATTTGAATATTTAATCTCGAGTCTTGACTATTTAAAACTTCTATGCATGTTTATATTACATTGTTTGCTTGCTTACTTACTGTGTGTCGATATTGAATATTAAGTTTTAAAGTGGGAAACTTTTTCAAAAGAACATCACTTGACGATCAAAGGAATAATTCCCTTAACTAAGATACAAGTTTCAAAATTAATTATTAATATATTTTCTCAGATTATTTAACGTGAGTTTTTATTTTAACACATCTGTCTGTTTTAAATAATTATTTTTAATTTTAAAAAGAACAAAAGTTCGTGAACTTTGCCGCTGATTAAAAAGGAATAAAAGTTTAAATTAAAATCGTGTTTGTATTGTTGGAAGTGAATTTAAATTTGAAAGGATCCGAATTTATCTTTTGAGAAAGTTTATCAGTGGAAATTGATAAAATAATAATTGTTTTCGGCTATTGAGCATAAAGTTTCGTCAAGTTTTCGTCAGGTAATAAATTATCTTGATGTTGGCAGCACTGGTTTTATTGTAGTCGCTAATGGAACTCTTGTGACCGGCTATTGTTCAGGTTTATTCATTTTGAAAATAAACATTGTTTGAAAGACAGAAGATAGATACAGGATGAAAATAATGTTATCTTTCAAATTGTATTTAAGAGATCAATCAAATAGAATTTTTGAATTTTTATTATATATTTTTTTATAATAGCTTAAATACATCAGTCATTTATGATTGAAATAAATTTACTTTGGACAATGTGGTTTTAGAATTTAGAGTCTAAAATTTGAACTATACAGTAAACAATGTGAAGGAAACTTATTTTTCTAGACAAATTGATAAAAATATGGACAAATATATATGATAAACAGCACTTATTGAACATAAATAGGTAGACTTTACAATTAAAAACTGCTCCCATTTTATTTTAATATTCTCAGATTTACTTTTAAATACAACTATACCACCATTTAGTAAAATACGGATTAATTGTTTATTTCAAGCATGTCGATTGCTATATGCAAGGAAAAGGAAAGATATCTACTATATAATTCAAAATAACACAAAAATAGTTCTTACTTTATTTGAATTGAAAAATAATTGAGAAATTGATTTATTATTTTGTTTTATTTCACAATATTTTATTTGAAATGACTGACATGTTTCGAATCAATCTAAAACCATTTTCAAAAATTTTGATCGAAACATGTACAATCACTTAAAATAAAATTATATGGAATAAAACTAAATAATAATAATTTTAAATTCAAATTTTTAAATAAAACTAAAATACAATTATAACATTGCAATATATCTAGTCAGTTAATAACCTTAGAGTTATTTATATTAAAGAAGACAAAAAATATATATATTTAGTATCACAAAACCCGGTAACGAGTGATACCAAGACAATTTATAAAAATATAAATGATGAAATTGTGTAACTGTTAAATTTATTGTATTTTCAACCTTAAAAGCTTTCCATAATTTTTTTTTTGTCAAATTTATTCACGATTAAACCTGATATATAAAAAAATTCAAATTATTTGAACTGTGATCTATTTATCATACTAGCTGCTTATTTATTGAATATGTTTGCAAAAATATATATTTCAAAAATATATTCAATTATATTTATCACACTGTTTACTTGCATCGTATATTCGGTAGTGAGATATTATTCGTGAAGTCTTAAAAACCATTTACTTGGACAAATATTATCAAAACCAACAAAACGTGTTCGTGATACCGTCTCAATCCTTACATTGTTTCCATAACATTATGTATTGTAGATTTCTGAATAAATTTACTATACGAAGATATTTTTAGTATGTTTCAGCAACAGTTGGATTTTTTTCCCTGAATTCTCCGCAGACTAATGTCGCCCTCTTCCAATATTTTATTTTATATCCGAATACATTAAATGAAATACGCTTCGAGGCCTGAATAAAACATCGATACAGCGCAGTAAAAATGTTACTATAAATTTTGACATTCTATGTAAAAAGCGTCTATAAAAATACTTCTAATATATGTATCATAAGGTAGCAACTGATGGACTCCGTACTGAAAATGCGTTCATTTTAAACATAATACAACCTTTATAGATTCAACATGAATGAAAAAAAAATTAAAAAAACAATTCAGGAATATTTATTTATTAAATTTTATCTTAAACTATGGCAAAATGGTCAAAATTTAAATCAATATCTGGTCAGAAATTCGATCAACTTTTGGTCAGAGTAAAAGTGTATGTTTTTTATCGTTAATACGGTTAGTTAGTTTATGTTAGGTTAGGTTAGGTTAGGTTATATTGATTTGGAATAATACGACTATATAGATCATGTTAAATGATGCAAACAAATAATTAGTTTATTTAATATTCTGAAGAAAAAATTAATTATTTTTACCAAAAAATGCGTGCCTTTATTTTACTTTGAATATTTATATATGTAATATTTATAATTTGAAACATTGCAACATTTAATTTTCTTATAACTCTAAATGAACAAGAATACAAAATGACCAGTAAGTTGAATGTATTTTTAAGTAATACGTTTATACATTTTAGGCACTGATGAAGCTTTCATTGAAGGCAAAGCTGAGGTATTCCATCAAGTGAATATACATAACTTAGTAGTACACAATGATTCATGATAAAACAAAATGATTCATGATTTTGTTAGATCAATTTTATAAATTGTATGTATCTATGCCAATTTTTTTTTTAAATTTATGGATTGGTTCAAATTTTGGAAAAAGGAAGATTAACGTTGATTAAAAAACATCATTTTGACGTGGAAATGATTATATGTATTACGAACAATGATATTGATGGTGTTTAAATGAATATTGACTGCGGCATTGAGCAGATACTGTCTCACCTTCTGGAGTGTGTGCCGTGTCCGAGTAGCTGTACCCAGGAGGACCTGATGTTTCCGACACGATTATATATATATATATATATATATATATATGATAAAACAAGGTAGAAAAACTGATATTTTTAATTTTGTAACCTGTTCGCATCGATAACCGATATCCGTCGTGTAAGATTCCCCTACCGTTGACATCGGTAGCCGTGATATATAGTTTTGCTACTTTCTTAGAACAGTTTTGTTATGCATCATCTGATAGCTAAAGGATACAAGAACCAATGTGATATATAAAAATAGACCATATAAGTACATTTATAGTTCAAATACTAGTTTTATAATTTACAGTATAATTTGTATTCCACCGAGCCGAATTGAAAGGGTTCTGAAAATGAATGCTCACAATTTAAATATAATTAAATATATCAGATGGTTTTGCATCACTTTGGTAACCGATCAGTGGTCGTAAATAAGTATTCCTCATTTATCGCATTTTTATTGTGATTTCAAACACGTCCCCCTAAAGTGCTCAAACTTTTTCGAATAACCCCCGACGACGAACTTTTACAAATTTAAATACGATCGTCCATTACATTATACGGCCGAGGTAATGTATTAAGCCCATATAAAATTCCCGAAGGCAGGCTTTTAAATTTACTGAGATTTCCCTAAGATTATAATAATACTAGGGCAACTGATATAGTTCTTGAAATTTCATTACCCTTAGGTATGCGTATATATATTGACATCAGCATGATATAGTCCTTGCTGACTGGTACCGCAAACCACGACATACAATGTTTCGTCTCTTATTTCTGTTCGCTTGTCGTACATGTTTGTGTTGCCATATTGGCATTTTGGACAAGTCGACGTTAGTTATAGAGATCGCCACTTGTGACGCTGAGTGTGACCGACCACGGTACGCGGCCGTTCAGTGTGTGCCGACGGCGGCGAGATCGCATTGTTAACCCTTTCGCATCGGTTGTCGGCATATGCCGTTATAGTTTTTCCCCGACCGTTGATATCGGTTGACGTGATATATCGTTTTTCTACTTTATTAGAATAGCTTTTCTGCATCATCGGATAGCTAAAGGATCTTCTTCTTCTTCGTGTCAGCGACGTCAAATTATTTTTTCCCAATATCTGGCAACATCGATAGCTCGTGTGTTGCCTAGCATTAGGTCCTGAGATGTGCAACTTGTTGGGCACATGGAGCAGCATCGTAGGTGTGAGGCGGTTTGCAGGTCTCCACAGTCGCACAATAGTGTCTTTCCCTGCCGAAGCATTCCCCACCGCTCGAGGTTGTCCTTTGTTCTACCAACTCCGGTTCTTAATCTGTTTAGGGATTTCCAGGTCGGCCAGTCAAGACTCTTGCCAGTTGGGAGGCCTTCCTTTGGAGTAATGAAATCCACTGGTGCGATTTGTTTCCAGAGTTGGAGTCTCTCATTTTCAGGGCCGGATGTGAGAGGTTGTGTGGATTTCAGAAAGCTGCTTCGAGACTTCAATCTTGGTGTTGGGGGTATCTGATTATACAAGCAATGGGACGGTTGGTTGATTGTCTTACGCATTTCTTCGGCGCATATGACTTTGCGTCTTATGTTCGGTGGTGCGATACCAGCCAAGGAGTATAGTTTAGAAATGGGTGTTGGTTTAAGGCAGCCTGTGATAAAGGATACAAGAACCAATGTGATATAAGAAAATAGACCAAATAAGTACATTTATGCTTAATATATTAGTTTTATAATTGACAGTATAGTTTGTATTCAAATCGAGCCGCAATGAAAGGGTTAAGTCCCGATAGATCGAGGTGAAAGTAACGCCATGTTACGATCGATCGGGAAAACCAAGCCTTTATCGAAAATATATGTCAATGTGCTTCAGAAAAAGTCTTTGTGTTATTAATCTGCTCCTAATTCTGCCACCACGCGACTGATTAACAACCTTAAATTAGAGAGGAGGATGTTAATTTTTTTTTTTGCATACATCTTGTTGCTTGTCGAATAATTATTGAGTGCTTGAAGAAAAGACATCTATAGTATTAGAAGCAAATCCAGACGGAAGGTTTTTTAGAAGCACAATTAGTCTGACACAGGATTTGGTGCCAAGGAACAGCTCAACTTAGCCAACGGCATGCGGTGCTCCCAAATAATAACCAATAAACAAAAAAAATATATAAAGTAAATATTTTTTAAGAAAATAACTGTACTAGGAACCTTCTTATTTTTAGACGGTTTATAACACTGAAGAAATATGTCGTTAGGAACAGAGTTAAGATTTAATACTTCAGTTAGAGCTTAACGAATTACTGGAAAAATATGTAAACTACGTGACATTACTCCAGAGAAAATTATTTTGTAAAATTTGCATAAATGCATTCAGCAGATTTTTTCTCCTAAGCAGCCGCTTAACTCGACCGAGCGACCCACGGCTAACAATAAGTGGTGACCATCCAAGTTTTGGACATAACGCTCATTTCTGAGATGAAAAAAAACCGCAAATTTAATGCATTCTGTGAATATGTAAATATTTTTATTTCACGCATCTCTTTAAAGGTAATATTAGATGTATACTATAGAGGTCATCTTTGTATATTAAGTATCGGTTTCACGTTCATAAGGTAGCACTTAAGGTAACTTTATTGACCTAGAAGTGAGCCCAGAGGATCAATCGCCGACCTACACGTGGGTAGTAAAGGTTTTGGGTGTTCTAATTGAGTTTTATGTTTGAACTTTGGTGTTCAAACCCTAATGGGATAAATGAATTATTTAATAATTTGAGAGCTCGGCTTTACGTGTGCGGAGAGACGCTGGATAAATTATTGGACCAAGTTATTAATGGAGGTTGAGAAAAAGTGGTTGATGTATTTTTAGAATATGTTGCCAGGTGTGCTAATCTATGCGAAATGTCGCTCATCTAGAGGTACAAATATTCCGCAAGTAGGAATCTTTACAGTCGGTCAAGAGGCGAAAATGGACTTGATATGGTCGTATACTCGATCTTCAGATGCCGCAGGAGAGCTTTTGCTAAAGTATGTAAAGTACCAGTATATAGCTAGAATATATAGACATTTCTACTTTATATGTAGTAACATCCTCCTCTCTTTCAATTGGTTGTTATTCAGTTGCGTAGTGGCAGGATAAGGAGCAGATTAATAACACAAAACTTTCTGAAGCACATTGACGCTAAAGTTTACAAACTTATGGCCCGGACCTAATCACAGCATTCGGCCGGGCCAAAATACAATATGCTCTCGTCGACGGTCGGCACACGACTGGCTCGCCCGTGATGGGCTGTCGCACAGCGACACCATTGACGATCTATGTAACTAGTCAAAAATGCCAATATGGCGGACACATTCATGTACGACAAGCGAACAGAAATAAGAGACGAAAGATTGTACATCGAGGTTTTCGGTACTAGTCAGCAAGGGCTATATCATGCTGACGTCAGTAGTTTCTATGACAAGGTGAGATATCTCATAAGACAGCCTTTCATACTACAGTCCGTCAAGAGGTGAAGGTGGACGTGTTTGGGACATTTACTTCGGATGCCGCTAGTATTAATGTACCACAATATACTAACATGCTCCTCTCTTTCAAAAGGTTGTTTTTCAGTCGCATGAGGGCATGATGAGGAGCAGGTCAGTAAAACAAAGACATTTCAGAAAAACATTAACATATATTTACGATAACTTTACAAACTTAGAGCTCGACCTAGTCACAGCATTAGGCCGAACAACAATACAATATACACTCGCCAACGGGCGTTAGGCGACTGGCCTGTGCGGTGCCGTAATCGTTCACCAGCGCCGTAACTGGGAATCTATAAAACTAACGCCAATATGGCGACACACATATCTGACAAGCGAGCAGAAATAAGAGACGAAAGATTGTATATCGAGGTTTTCGGTACCAGTCAGCAATCATGCTATATCATGCTGATGTCAATACACTGTGTCCGTTCCTTTTACTGGAGCATATGGTGTCACAAATCTTTTTTATCCACCTTGATCCTCGCGTAATCGCATGTCAACTCTGCCTCCCGCAGTTCCACCAACCTTCCAGGACGGCGTGAACCCGGAGGCTTGAATGAAAGGTAGCTGAAGTTAATGCTCTTCTGCGGCATCCTTGAAACATATCCCAACCAGGTAAACCTGCACTACTTGATCGACTATACACTATAGTATGGAAGGCTGCCTTGTTCACTCTTTCACCTCGTCATTTCTCATAAAGTCAAACCTTAATTAAACCAAAACTTAATTGACTCAGTTCAAAGAAGAGCAATTCGTTTGATAAACAATGACACCCTTACGTCTAATCTACAATCAATGGAACACAGACGTAAGGTTGGTTCTCTTAGTCTTTTCTACCGTTATTACCACGGTCGCTGCTCTTCGGAACTTAAAGAACTAATTCCTCCTGCACCCACTCACAGCCGACAAACTCGTCTTACACTTGCCGAACATCCATACACGGTTAATATATGTCGACCAAGAACTGGCAGCTTCCAAAGTTCCTTCCTTAATGCCACCGGTAAGCTATGGAATGCTCTTCCAGCGTCTGTGTTTCCTCCTTCCTACAATCTGGATCTCTTCAAGAAACAGATAAATATACACTTGCAATCTCCCCAACCCACACACAAACACGAACACAACACACGTTTCCCGCTTGCAGCGTCCAGCCTCCCTGGCTGAGCGTCATAGAGTGCACTGGTCTTGACCGGTAGTGCTCTCCTGCATGCGTTTACATAAAAAAAAAAAAAAACATCGTACCGCCAGTATTCTTCGCAGGCATCTGCTTTCAAAACCCACTACACAACTGCATTGGCTTTAATTTAGGTGCCAAGATTCACAGGTATCAAGGAAAATGGGGGCAATACAAACTTTTATATATATACGGCACTTTGTTTTAAAACGTTTTGTAAAGCGGCGAGTACATCTTTTAAAACCCACTATACGGCTGCATTGACTTTTGAAAGGAAAAAAAATCCTTTTATTTACCAATTTAAAAGAAACTTCAATTCAACAATAATGGTGTATAAGTTTAAAAAATTTTGTTTATTAAAAGACTCAACTAGACAATACTTTAAAAGGAGTTTTTTACGGGTTTATTCTTCAAAGAAAATAAACTACAATTTCAAAAAAAAATGGAACACAATTTCTCTTTGCTAATTGCGTACAAACGTCAGTTAGTTTCTGTCTAGAGATGGCGAAACTTTTAATCTCTTGCGGTGGGGATTAGTGAACATTATGTGAGACTTGCACGGCCTGCCGGGCAGTTCATCCTGAAGGTTGAAGGTCGCCGGGAGAAGGCTTGGTGGGAAGGGTCACCGCCGCGGTAGAAACTAAAAAGACGAAATGTTTAGAGGATGTCGGGCGCACGAACAAGTAGTTTCACACCTTTCATTTTTAACGAAGTTTTTTATTGAGATACGAGAAATAATTTACCAGAGGCATAGAAAAAGCAAAGTCTTTAACTCTTTCATTACGACTCGGTGGAATACAAATTATACTGTCAATTATAAAACTAGTATTTGAAGCATAAGTATCCTTATCTGGTCTATTTGCATATATCACATTGGTTCTTGTATCCTTTAGCTATCAGATGAAGCATAAAAAACTATTTTAAGAAAGTGGCAAAACGATATACCACGGCTACCGATGTCAACGGTAGGGGAATCTTACACGGCATATATTGAGTATCGATGGGAACAGGATAAGTCGCAGTACGCGGCGTAATGCAAAATTTGCAACACCAGTTCCTTTTGGTCTTTCCCCTCCCCCCAAAAAGATGTTTATATATTTCATTTAATTCTAAAATATTAATTATGGTTGTAAACAAAATGAGAAAAAAATTTTTTTTACTACCATACACGTGTCAAATATATAGTTTATATCAAGATCTTCATTTTTTACTTTTTATCCATATGAAGTAAATGAAATTTAGTTAGCTTGCTAAATTTTTATTAAATTATATTTCTTTTTTTATTCCGGCGGAAATAGCTCAATAGTATAAACGTTTGCTTTGCAAGCCATAGGTCGTGGGTTCGATCCCAGACAGAGATTAAAAAAAGGATTCTTAATCGATTTCTGATCGCCAGTCATAGCCTATTAATTAAAATTGGTGATAGACGAAAGTCGATCCGTGAAGACCACCCACTTATAGTAAATTCCTGCTATAATAAGGATAATGCGTGAGTTTCGGGCTGTAGTCTATGACGTTGACGGATCAACACTCCAAGGTAATCGTCATATAATCCACAGATGAGACTCCAGCATCACTATCGCCATCTGTCGGTATTCTCCTGTATGTACACATTTTGTATGTTTACATTTAAAAAAAAGCGATTGAATCGAAGCGCAGACAAATATGAATCAATGTTCTACAGTTCTAAAATCTACAAAACCATACAAAATAAGCGACAAGGACAATATAAAAAATAATATTTTAAGACTGAAAAAAAATTAGTAAATATATACCATAGACTTTTATAAATCTAAAAATCTAATTACATCGATAAAAGGTTGATAATTACGTAAAAAAAAATAGTCCGATATGAGCTGAAAGGTCATTTGAAGCAACATTGTACTTAGATTTGATTATGTGTACTTGTAATGTACTTGTAATAATGAAATGTAAAACTAATATGTAAAAGAAATATACAAATAACAAATTTTTACTTTGTTTTAATGTCATTGAGAATTCAACAAAATAAAAATTTAACATCTACAAGTATATTTATAATATTCCAATTACCTTACCATATCTCTCTTTATACCATTTAATATAGTTTATTACTTTTTCTTTATTATGTAATTCTTTATATTCTATTGGCCATTATTTTTTCATTTTATTACTTGAACAAGTTTATGTTGATAAATAATATACATTTCCAGTTTTTTCATATGTCTATGTAGTTTTATTGTAATTTTTTACATAAATTAATGTGGATAAACATATATTGCTTTTAAAAGGTTTCTCATTGCATCGATTACGCGAAAAACCAATCTACTTTATTTATATTTTTTCTTATAAAATAAAATGTAATGCGACTTCAAGAAGTCCATTTCCTTCAGAAAGTCTCCGGTCCACTAGATCTGGTCCATCAAATAGACGCTCTCAGTAATTCTGAACGAGGCTTAGAGAAGCTTTTTTCAGGATCTATTTTCAGGAGCCGTTAGTTGGTTTCAGTTTTCTTTTTACAGATTTAACGAACGAAAAACGTAAACGTTCAACGTCAATCTCTGAGAAAAACGTTTACCTATTTTTTATTTTCCTTTTATTTAGCGAATATAAATAGACCATGTAATGAGATATTTGAACATCCACGAATGTTATTTAATCTGGTTTTTGTATGTGATATGTTCAATAAAAACAATTTATTATGACATAGATTAATAGTATTAAAACAATTGTTATTATATTGTGTTTCAATTTGACTTTTAATTTATATTTTTAATTACTCAACCCCACGCTACGAAATTTAACACAAATAAAAATCTATTTGTTTGCCAAAAAAGGTTAATTATTTTTATAATCAATAAAGAAATCAACACGTTTTTTGTATGAAAAACTAATAAAATTGTTCTATTGGAACGTAAAATATTATTTTTTAAATAATTGTTTCAAAGCCCGTTACTTCATAATGATAATCACTTAATTAATATACAGCTAACATTTCAATATGTATCATAATGTATAAACATCATGGTAAACAGTCTAATGTGTTTTGTTCATTATTTTCTGACTAACTTAGTAAATAATACAAAAATTAACGTATTAGATTTTTATATTATTCCCTTAATATTATTTAAAAATCAATAGGATCAAAAGATCGATAAGATACTCGTATACTTACATTAATGTTAAGGTAATATACTCGTATATGAATTAAAGTATTACGATAATAGCAGGTTGTATGCACGTCTTTCATTATATGATCGCAGCCACTCATTACATGGAGATATATATGTATATATAATCTGTCTGCCCAGAAGTGGGGACGTCGATAGTGTTACTCCTGGCCATCATCATGTCTTCCTGGGTTCAGCTACTCAGACACAGAGCACACTCCAGAAGGTGTGACAGGGTCTGCTCCACGCCACAGTTACATTCAGTCGGTCCGCTGTAAAACTGCCACTTTATCAAAGCTATATCAACTCTCGGGCATCGCCCCACAAAACATACGGCGAGAAGTCACCACCAAGAAGGAGCTCTCCAAAGCAACCCACGACACACTCCACCCTATGTTTGAGTATCAAAAGATAACCACACGGCTCAAATCAAGAAGAAGTTTTCTACAGCCGACAACGGAACTGGTGATACCTGAGGCCACCCTGCGGCTGTGCTTATGGAGAGGCGCAACTGAGGGGAATGCTTGGATTGCCCCGAAAGAGGACCTAGCCCCTGGACACAACCAGGGGTTGACTATATGGAGGTCCCTTAACAGACTTCGATCCGGAGTATGCAAGATGAGGACAAAAATAAAAGTCTAGCAGTTTTACAAGGAGATGGAGAATTTTAACTGACAGAGCAGATCAGTGGCAGCTTGAAGTGACCATATATGAGAGTGAAATAAGTTTTTCAATGGCTTAATTACATTCATAACTTAATAAATAAGGAATATAAAAATTATTTAAATTGATATGGAACAACATTTCCCTACTACAAATATTTCAATTAGAAACCTTTCTTAGATACCTGTATATTAATTTAATTTAATTTAATTATTTCTACCTCTAGTCCCAGACCTGCGAAAATTTCATGAAAACAAACGATCGTTAAAAAATAAAAAATAGTAATAATGATAATTCAGTTCAATTAATTTTAATCTAACAAATGATAAAACCTTTTTACTGTTTCAGAGCTTTTTAAGGTGCTTTTCATTGTTTTAATTGATGTTGATATAATCTGGAACAATTTTGAATGAAATTAATGACTTCCACAAAAATAATTAAGGCACTTTACTTGTAATATATGAATACATAAAACCATCTACACACAAAAATAGAAAGTATCTTTATAATAATATTGCATTTTAAATTTAATTATAATATCTAAAGGTTTTTTTTTATTTTTGCTCTATTGTACATTATAATATCGTAAACAATTGTCATAATTCTGTTTTTTTTTCATTTAAATTCTATTAGATAACTCAAACAGTTCTAAACCCATAATAAAAATTCATTTATTTACCTTGTTTTTACATAGATCACGTTATTACCTCTGTTTAGGAGACTGCAGTTTCGACTCACTCGTAGCCTTCTTTAATACGTTACTATCAAGAGACAACTGAGCTGCATTTATGTTGTCTCTCGACAGTGATGGATTGAAGTAAGCTACGAGTTAGTCGAAACTGCTGCTTCCTAAACAGAAGTAATACTCAAAGTGATCCAAGTAAAAAAAGGTAAATAAATAAATATATACTATTTATAATGAATTTCAAAATAAATTCTGAAAACATTGAAGTTCTAAGCACTTTCATTTCACCCATCCCCCCTTCCTTACTTCCCGATATACCTTCCTATTGTTACTATACTTAAATAAAAATATACAGTATATACAAATACAGGTACTTATGATTAAGTAATAAAGACAAGCAACAGAAGGTCCCAATGCTCATCAAACAGACGACGCCAACAAATTATTCCTCCAAAGAAACTCGTGGAGTTCATGTCTGAATTGGGTCTCCCTTACGTGAAATATATCAACGTCCGAAGATATTTGGGTAAACAGTCTGATCCCTCTTCCAAGAGGCTTCCATCAAGGCGAATTCGTGGTATTTTTGGTATAAACAATGACTTTTTACTAATTAATATTCGTTATACAACTCAAAGTGAATGTTAGAAATATAAATATAAACATTTATTGCTGTAAAAATGATAAAATTATTAAATGAAATGAAGTGATAATAATTTTTAATCATCTTAGTTGTATATTTCATCATTACCCAAATGCGGAATAAGCTTTTAAAGAACAACAGTGTCTTGTAATCCCGTTTATGGCTTTATAAAAGTGTGGCGGCGGCCTAAGCCAGAGCTCGCGGCCTAATTGGCCCGGCCCGCCTCTGCAAATAAAACTAAGGCCGGACTCACACTAATCCGCAATCTTGGCGAATTTTAACCCCGGCCGAATTAATTGTTTGTTCATGGGAAACTTGGCGGAGTTTGGTTTAAGTGAACAAACATTGTGTTATCCGACGCTTTATCTTTGCGGCTCTAATCCTATCAGCATTTCACAATAAAAAAATAAGTCTGTAAATGTTTGAGTTTCAAGAAAAGAGCTTCACGATAACAACCAAATTCATGTCAATATTTTTGTATTTTTTAAATATTTTACAACAGGTTCAGATACTGTCTGCCCAGAGGTGGGCGACGTCGATAGCGTTACTCTCGGCCATCATAAGGTCTTCCTGGGTGCAGCTACTCGGACACAGCGCACACTCCAAAGGGTGTGACAGGGTCTGCTCCACGCTCCTTGTACGCCAAGATATCTGTAACTCTCAACTCTCTCAATGATCTGAATCGCCCTGGTTAATGGACGATCTACATCTCGACAGGTGCTGTTACACAGCTACTAGGTCTTCTTTGTATCATTTCGCATGCCAAGCCGTGAAGAGTTTGCTTGCAACCTGTCGATAATGTTCTGCAGATCTGCAATGTAGTTTTCTATGATTACATCAGCGTACTCCAGGTAGAAGACATTGAGAGAGTAGTTCACAGATACTCCTTGATCTGATTGTATTTACTTGCGAAATATGTAGTCCATAACGAGGGTGAGGAGAAAAGGTGCAAGTATGCAACCTTGTTGCACGCCAGTATATACCTCAAAACACTCATGGTCATTGCTTCAATATGCACCCAGCAGTTGCTATCGCGATGTACGGATTTTATAAGGGATACGATCTAAACCTACCCACCCGTTTTCACGTTACAGAAAGGTTTTTTAACAGTTATCCATTTTTTGATTTATTGCTTTGCATTACAATACGATTTTTTTCATAGTTTTTCATTTCGTTTAGGATTTACATCAATTTCGGTACATTTCATTCAATAGTACGATACTACAATTCTACAATCCCTGATTGCTCTTTTAGGTACATGAAGCGTAAATATTCACCATCAGCGTTATGTGTGGCCTTTTAGGGATAAAAGCAATAAATAATACTATACTCAATTCCGGAAGACACGCGATTGAACGAATGTAAATTATTTCTGTTTGGCCTTTTGATTTTCGTTCACATAAATGTCGCAAATCCCTAATGTACGTGTCACTTGGAAAACGGTCGGGTGGAGCTTTTTTTCACGAATGAAAATTCAGAAAATCTTTTTGGGACGTACCCTCTTTAAGGATTGTCACACGCAAAAGAAGCGACTCAAATCGATACAAAGCGAGAAAAAATAAACATCTATTTTCCATAGGCGTATATTAATTATGTGAGCAATATCAGAGACTTAATTCGATCAAAACAAAATGCCGTTTATGTATTGACATCAGAATGATGTTGCCCTTGCTGACTGGTACGGAAAACCTCGATATACAATCTTTCTCTTATTTCTGTTCGCTTGTCATACATTTATGTGTCGCCATATTAGCATTTTGGACAAGTCCGCTCACGGGTGTGTTAGTAATATACATCGCCACTCGGGCGCTGGGCGAGAGCCGCAACGCCGACGAGCGCGCGGAGCCGCTCTTCGCCGAAAGCATATTGTATTGTGGCTCGGCCGAATACTGTGGCTGGGTCGAACCTTAAATTTGTAAAGTTTTATCGTAAATATATGTCAATGTGCTTCTGAAAAAGTTTGTGTTATTAATCTGCTCCTAATCCTGCCTTCACGCGACGGAATAACAACGTTTGAGAGGGAGGAGGATGTTAGTATCATACACATTCTTCCTTGCGGCTATAAATCTTTGCATATCACCAATTTAGCCGTATAATGCGTTATCAATGCAGATTACTGTGTAAAATTGTGAGTGTGTGATGGTTTGAGTTTACGAGAAATAATAGGGTTATAAAACGGACATGGCAATCTTTCATACTACAGTCGATCATGAAGAAAAGGTGGACCTGGTCGGGACATATTACACACGAATGCTATATGATAGTAATCTACAACTCTCTCTTTTTCAAGCCTACGGGAATTATACATATAATGTTTTCGGTGGAACTACAGAAGGTAGAGCTGACATTTGATGAGGCGAAGACCAAAGCGTCTGACAGAAATATGTGGCAGCGGCTCGTGATGTCCATATGCTCCAGTTAAGGAAGTGGATGTGGTAATGATTAAGTACAATAATATGATCCATTTAGACGTGGATCCCAACTTGGATGGTTCAGAGCGTGTTGTAAAATATTTTTTTATTCATTTCTGTATAACCGAATTGTCATTGAAATTAAACAAACAAAAAAAAGTATTGAAAAAATCAGAAAAACAAATTGAATATAACCCATGATTGTTTGCAAAGCAATCGCTATCAATGCGCTATCTCCTTTTCAATCCGAATTGGGATTCGGTCCCATTTGGTGCTTTTAGGATTCGATTCGATTTGGGCGAAAAAACAATTACGCCCTAAAGGGAATTCTCAATTATAAAAAAGGGTGAGATGTCAATTTGTTAGCGGTGGGTAAACCGAGTCGGTGGGAATTCGGGATGTGCTTTAAGCGGTTTTAAAAAAAAAACACTTTGTTCATTTCGAATTCAATGATCCAATCTAGCCGCCATTTTATTACTCCAATCGGTTGATTTTATAAAAAAAAAATATTTAATACCACATAACATAAAAAACAAACATAAAAGTATGTACATTTTATTTGATTTATGAGTTATTGCTTGTTATGGATATCTTTAAGGTTGTTAACCAAAGAATACTAAGTGAATCTGCATAATAGTATTCTTAAGATATTTTAAATTTACAATTTAAAAAATAAACTAACTAAAAATAGTAATCGTTTTTTTTTTATTGTTTAGAATATATTTCAATACCATAATCCTTCATAGGTAATTGATCTTTATACTATGACAAATATTTAATTAATTGCTACACACATACAAATCAACATCATATTTTTTGACATTTTTTTCGTCAATTTCGGGGTTGAGGTGCTTCTAAGGATCAAATAATCCAGCATTTGGGAGCATCGAGCTAATCATTTAATTTTATGAAATTTTTTGATGTAAACTGTATACAATTCTCAATATATAATAACCAAGCTGTGAGACATGGTGCTAATCTGAAAGTAATAAAAAAAGACTAGAGACCTTTGAGCTGTGTTATATATATAATACAGAAGAATTCGCGGAATTTCATGGAGAGACTACGTCACGAACAATGAGGTTCTCAGAATAATCAAGGAGGATAGGCACCTAGTAAGAACCATCTCAAAGAGGCGTGTCCTAGACGGGAGTATTTGAAGCAAGTGTTCGAGGACATGAGTTGTAGCTCTTATGCTGAGCTGAAGAGAGTTGAGGAGGACCGAGAGAAATGATCGAGATGCAAGATTCTGTTGCTGCAAACCAATTTACCGGATTGATACTACGAAGAAGAATAACCAAGCGTGAAGCGACCATCCAAAATGAGAGACCATTGAGTATAAAGAGAAGCCTTCTATAGCATCATAAGCATATTTTCCACTTCCCACGTAAATAAAATGTAGTTGATTTCCATACACAAATAATAAATAAATAAATGGCAATACTGAAAATAAGCTCAGCAACAATAAAATAGAATTTCGGGCAGCTTAAGTCTGGACAATTAGTACTGTATTTGGATTAGCTTTTCTAAGCTGTTTACACATAAACATAATGCCGACTGTGCTCTTCGTCTTTAATAATAATAATTAATTATTGAACATTGTATTGTATTGCTGAGCTATTAATCTGACTCGATAATAAATCCTATTACACGGCTTAAGTCATCGGAAAGACCAATACATTTTACAAGTGTCAGGGAAGGCAAAATTTAATAATTATATCAATTACCGATAGTAAATTCATTCATACATTTATCTATGTCCGCCCCCTTAACTGGAGGATAGGGACATTACAAGCCGCTGCCACAGAGCTCTCTCAGCCGTCTTAGTCCTCACCTCGCTCCGTATCAGCTCCCTCTTCCACAGCTCCGCCGATCACATTCTATTTATAGCTTACGACTGCCTCTACCAGGACGTTATGAACCCAGAAGCTTGAAGAAAAGGCTGCTGCATCTTATCTTTCAATCGTTTTTTCCACTTTGTGTAGCCATGAATCTCAAGGCACCTCAGTACCTGAGATTCCACCTAAAGCCCTTTATGATACCCGACGACCTCCATAGCAGAAGTGTAAGAGCTTGAACATATGTCACTTTTATTACCCGTGGTATTTTTTGTGCGATCTTACTAATCGTTATTTTTAAGGTATTATTAGCCCGACGATTCCAAGGTCTGTACAAATTGATACTTAGAATCATGTCAACCCAACCATTGACAAACGGTTAGCAACAGCCTGTGACCCGTCCAAGTGTTGGTCCGCGCCAAATGTTGCTCAACATCGGTGATCTAAGCCGCTGTACTATTGAAGATTCTAAACTATTACTTGTCAAATACAAACAACAATTTTTTTATCCGTTAATACAGTTAACCCTCTTATAAAGCACGCTTTTTGATTGCTAACGCAGATTTTCTCTATATATATTTTTGCCGTGATTTTTCATACAACGTTACCTACTATGATGTTATTTTGGATAGAACCACATCTGCCGGCGGGTATAGCCTAGTGTTCAAAGCGCTTGCTTTGCATTCTAAAGGTCTTAGGTTCGATCCCCGACGGAGATTTAAAGAAACGATTTCTGAGCTCTAAAATGCCCCCGGTTGGTGTGAATTTTATTCCTCACCCGTAAACAGTCATGGCCTAATAATTAAAATTGGTGGTAGACAAAAGTCGTACCGTGAAGACTATCCATTCATAATAAATTCCTATAATAATAACTAATAAAGATCATGCGTGAATCTCAAACTGTAGTCTATGACGTTGATGGATCAACATTACACATTCAGCGCTTCGCCATATGCAGCATGGTAAGCGTCATAGAACTCCACAGATTAGACTTCAGAATAATTATCACTATCTGTAGATATTCTCCTGTATGTGTAAACAAAAATAAAATAATCTAATGACTAAATAGTCTAAGCCTGGGGAGTATCGGGCTAATCATGCGATCTTATGAAAAAGTTATAGGAGGGTTGAATTTATTATTATATATTAATTAATATTGCATATTTACTAACCATTATTTATCCTTATCGTTTATGTGACAAGTCAAATCTCAATTTTTTTGGTACAAGTCCCGTTGTACCGGTATATCACCCCTACCAAATACAAAATGATTACATCAAATAATACTCCCAATAATGTTTCCCAAACATTGTAACAACTTAAAGTGCGGGGGCGGCGAGGGCCGGCTGGAACAATGTCTTAATGGAAGTTTGAGATTAATCTTCAACTTTCCCAGGGGGTTATCCAGTTAGTGGTAGGCCTATCGTTCCAGATATCATGAGACATTATGGCAAATATCCTTCATTAATTGTGTCATTAATATTAAGATTCCTTTCGTGGGGCATAACTGGTAACAGATCGATTAAGAAGCATGATCCCATTGATAAATTCACAATCGAATAAATATTTAATTTTTCTTATTATTTGACATATCTCTCATTTAAAGTCAACTCTCCATATAGTGAGTATAAATATAGTCATATACTCTGTGAGCAAGAAATAACAGGATATTTAATTGAAATTTCGCGGCTAAGCGATTTTTTTATTTTGGCACTGCTGTCTGACATTTGTGCCAAATTACACGTCGAAATATAAAATAGTGTTTGAGATACCCGTCCATTTGTTTCAAACAGATTTTTTTAACTTTTTAAAACTCCGAGTTTTAATGTTTATTGGTCCGAACCTTACCCATCGAAAACCTGTCTCACATCGGAGGATATTTAAGACTCTTTGATGATACGATCATACAGATTTAAATCAGTTGGTAAATGATAAGTTCAGTGGGAGTCCGCTCTGAACAATTTTGCCACTGCACAAAAGTGCTTAAGAAAAAGAACCCGTACAAGCAGATGGAGATAATCTCTAGAATATAGATAATCTCACTGAATATACGAACGAAAATGGTAAATGCTTGGATTTTTTTTAGTTGTCACAAAGCCTGCATGCCCGATAGGTCCGAGGTGTTTTTTTATAATTCGAAAATATGAAAAAGGATCCCTCTTTCTAACAAAAGGAACTGACAGTCCTAGGGAATGTGTTCTGAGGTCTGGAACATGAAATCATAAGTTTCTACCATTTCTCGTTCCAATTATGTTAACTAATAATACAAGTAATAAAAAAATTAAAATAATATAACAGAAAAAAAATAATTCTACCTTTATTCGTATGCGTAATTGGAATCATACATAAAAAACGGTTTCTTTTATATGTACACAACAATATTTTTTTTACTGTGTACAAGCAATTGGAATCAACAGTATTGGTCGATAAGTAATTTTATATTTTAATAACATTTCCACGCCTGCCGCTCGTGATACATTTAACAAATTGTAGCCGTTTCAATTAAGGCCGCAGTTTTTTTTTTGTTTCCCCTTGCCATTAGACGATCAATTAAAATATCATTAAAGACGCCTTGTTGCTAATTAAAGGCAATCACAACAATCAAGCGGCTTGACCAGGTGAAAATATCCTATGTTAATTACACTTTGCGATCATTTTCAACTGCCAAATAACTGATTTGCACAAACGTACTAACGAACAGTACGCGAAACATGAAATGAATAATAAGAACATCGATTTTATGTCTATTATGTAAGTATATAATCTTATCCTTTTCTTCCTAATGCCAGTGATGTCAAATTGGTTCAACTAATATGTGACAGCGTCGATGGCATATCTATAGCTCAACACAAGTTCCTATGAAAGAAAGCACTGAAGCGTCACATATCGATACAGTGCCTGTATCATTCCCATTGTTCTATACAACTATGAATTTTGGAATATCATCAAAACCCAATGATTTTTTTCATTTAATCGCATGCAGGAGAGAACAACCGATCGTGACTAGGGCACTCTATGACGTTCAGCTGGAGGCTGCATGCAGGAAACGTGTGTTGTGTTCGTGTTTGTGTGTGGGTTGGAAAGATTGCGAGTGTATATTTACTTTATCTGTTTCTTGAAGAGATCCAGATCGTAGGAAGGAGGAAACACAGACGATGGATGAGCGTTCCAAAGCTTACCAGTGGCATTTAGGAAAGAACTTTGGAAACTGATAGTTCGTGGTCGACACACATTAACCATGTATGCATTTTCAGCAAGTGTAAGACAAGTTTGTCGGTTATGAGTGGGTGCGGGAGGAATTAGTTATTTAAGTTCCGAAAAGCAGCGACCGTGGTAATAACGGTATAAAAGACTAAGTGAACCAATCTTACGCCTGTGTTCCATTGATATGATGATTATAAATTATGTATGCATGGTTTACTGTAGGTACTATGGTTTGACTTATTGAGGAATTACGAGAGATCATAAAAGGCAGCCTTTCATACTACAGTCGGGTAAGACACGAAGGTGGACCTGGCTGGGACATGTACTTCTCTAGAGCTCTCACCGTCCTGGAAGACCACCAGGAACTTTACATATAATGTATTCGGTGGAGTTCCGGGATCATGGCAACAATTACTCACAACTATACATTCTAGTTAGGTGCGTTAAGGTGTTAACCTTATTATAGCGTGGCAATATATTTATCATACCCGTATTTAACGCATATCTAAATATTGTATAACATTAATGAATCAAGTCAATGAATAAAAATAAATAATTGTAAGGGGTTACTTTTCATTATTGAAAGGTAACGAGCCTTGACATCTGATTTAAAATAATAAGTGTTCAAAATAAAATATAAAAATAAACGTTAATTTTATTATTTATATATTTTACAATGAAATTCGGAATAGAATTATCAATTTGAAAAAAAAACGTTAATATTGTATTATTGCTATATCTTTTAAGATATTGGTAGAAATTTAAGATATTAGGTAGAAATACATAAGATATTACAATATAATTACTTAATAATATAATAATGCGTTACATAAATCGTACCGACTATATTTATTAGATTATGAAACGTGAACGATATTCAGATTTCTGTTTAACAGAAGTTTCTATTTTCAGTGATAGTGAGCAATGAATAAATTAGTCGAAAATTCAACTTAATAACTATGTAACGGAAATGACAAAATCAATAGTTTGAAATGTTTCTGCGCTTGATTTATCATTTCATATTCTGTAATGTTTTCAGTAAACAAGGGTGTCCATTTCGTTAATAGCCATCTTCGTTCTTTCATCCGAGTTCACTTTCTGACTGCTCATATAAAGTGTTTGTCCTAGTAAAAAATATGAAATCATGATGTTCAATAATCTAGTTTAATTACGTTAGAGGATTAACATTTAATATTGTACTAAGCTATCCTTAAAGATGACAAACGTCGTATAATTCACTGATTTCATGGTGGCTGACAGAGGTTCATAAAGACAGGCAGACAATTATGAATGTCGTTTAATAACCTTAACGTTATGGAATATTTAAAAATAAACAGAAGAGCTATTTTTGCCATGAAAACAAGACCTGAAAAAAATCCTGATAGCTCAAACAATAACTGAAATGTTACTCCGCCTACGTCATTGCCTTTACTGCGAGGTCCACGCCCATACTATGTTTCAAATCACCCACTTTTATATTTTCTACATTCTTTAAGACATGCCTTCTTTTAAAACTGCCTAAATATACCCATAGTCCGATATTGTTGCGTAGGCAGTAAACAACGCTATTAGAATAGTGACAATTTCATTATTTAAAGGGTTGAATCATGTCGTGTCAATAAACTGAGAATTATTATATTTGATTTCCATCTAAGTTTATTTATAGCAGGACATTTAACTACATTGCTAATTTATACGCACATTTGAGTCCGACCATCAACTTGCCCTTTTGACCTAATTTAGAAATATAATGGGAAATCTAACTTGACAAACTAATTACCAACAAATATAATAAATACGTGAGTATCTGCTTTAATTGCAAATTTTGAATTATGAAAACATTTACATTGCTTTATTTTGGAACCGTTTCTGGTTACTATCGATTAAATCTACATTTATCCTGTAAATTTATTATTGATCGTCATCATTATATACGCTTCCTTAACTAGAGCATATGCTATTTACGAAATGCTGCCACAAAGCACTATCAGCCGAAATAGTTTTCGTCTCATACCATATCAGATTTGCTTCCCGGAGCTCCGCCGAGTACATTGTAAGTACAACTCCCGACGGCCTTCCAGGATGACGCAAGCCCAGGGGCTTGAAGAAAAGGCAGCTGTTAATACTCTCTTGTGGCATCCTTAATATATGTTCGAATTAGGCCCACCTTCGACTATTATAGGGTAGACTCTGCTCATGAAACTCATTGCATTGGCTTTTAGTGAGATAACAAAATTGAAATATAAAGAAGAATGAGAACGATACACGCGCTATACTGAACTTTGTTTTGATCGAGTGAACCTTATTTATAAAAATCGTATGGAAATCTTCTGATTTTTAAAGATTATTGTAGAAATATAGTGTCAACAATAAAATTAAATAATAAAAAAAAATCCAAAAATATTTTCAAGTATGGTATTATTTTGTAAATGTATTTTTTATTTTTCATATTCTATTCTTTGTTATTTATTTAAATAAATCTCTAACCTGGCATAGTCTCTGTTGAGTTAATGATGGATTCGCACTCTTCTCTTCTCAGTGCAATCAGGCGCTTATTCTCTTCATATTCCATCTCCATTTCTGAAAAAGAAACAAATAAATCATGAACAGTTTTTCTTACACATGGAAAAAACTACTAGTAAAAGAAACGTTAAGGGCAACCTCCTAATCCTTCCCCTTTAAATAAAAAAATACCGAAAATAGACGAAAAAAATCTTCTTAGATGAATCAAAAAATTGTATGATTTAATATTTTAACATCTCCAGGTATCTTAGATGTAATTTTATTTTAAAGATGTTTTTGAATGAGTTACATTTTTTTTAACTTGGACAAATAATGAATTATTTAATGAGCTACATTGAACCACAAGAAACGAACCACGTTTGCTTGCGAAAATATGTTCAGTTTTCATAAGAAACACAAAAATAACAATAATTCAAATCATATAGTTAAATCGTATTCACATCCTGAAATTCATGAATTGATTCCCAGATATATTTTTCAATAGTTGGTAAACGCTGTTTTTTGCGGCACACTTTTTTTTTTTAATATTTAAGCTATTACTTAACTTGCTTTGGAACAACCATGTTCCAAATTGTTGCTAAATTGATGCCTGCCTGCATGCATCAGTTATATGAAAAAATTCTAGTTTACTATATATCATTATTTAACAACTGATATACAAACAAAATTTCTGCAAACATCATCTTACGTGACAGTAAAACTTAACGAATAGGATATCAGTATAAAATAATACTTGATGTAAATCAATTGAATAAATCTTAATAATAAATATATACAGCTTAGAACAAGTGGCATCTACAAAAAGTATCATCAAAACTATACGTGTTAATTTCTGGACTTGCAGGCGGTGCAAATGGTTGACGTTGCTAGCGACGGGTACTGAAATGAACATGGCTACGAAGGTTAATGATTCGCATTCTAGTGTATTTTGTTTATTTTTCTTGATTTGTTAATGAGAGAAATGTCATATAAAATTATGATTGCTGTGAATTTGTATTTATGTATCAGTAAATTATTTCAAAGTTACTCTCCCAATTCAACAACTAATACGCATACAAATTCACAGTAAACATTATATTATATGACAATTTATATCATCAACGAATCGTACAAAAATTAACAGCCGACGCTGATATACGAACCACGAACCTTTATAAACATTTTAATGTCATTACTCGTCGCTGATTGGTCGGCTATTCACTTCGACCGTTGAGTCTAGAAATTAAGACGTGTTGTACGATTATTATAATAATTTATAGATGATTATTGTAGATTGTATATTTACTTATTTTTATTGAAAAAAAAAAAAACAGAAAAACTGTCTTAATTTCTAAATGTATAATATCTTGTTGTTTTTTCTGTAATAGATACTCGCATAACGTTCGTAAAAGTTAACTCAATTTAACTTTTGGCTGTTAATATCTCGCGGATTCGCTCTCAAATTAAAATTTATGATTTTCCTTTCGAAAACACTTAAACAAAATTTCTAGTTTCTCGAAAAGCTCGCCTTCAGTTTTAAGAACTCAGCTGATAATAATAATAATTGTAAAGCTTTTGACAGAAGTTTTCCATGGCTGAATTTCAGTGCTGAAATAGAGTGTCCCATTATACAAACACGAAACTTTCAGCGTGATACTATATTCGAAACATCCAACTTAAAATTGTTTGCGTGATTCAATTTGAGAAAATTTACAAGCAGCTTAATACTTTTCTTAGCAACATTATAGATTGCCAGATTACGAAATACTAAAAATTTACACAGCCTATTTTAGTACTGATCCTAAGTTTTTAGATATAATATGAGAAATATATATTTGTTAAGTAATCAAAAAGCAAAACTTAATAGTAATACTTGAATAAACACAATTTACAAGTTTTATTTCTTTATAAGAGAAATATTTAATAATCGTTTTGCTTCCATAGGCTCATTTATTAACCCTCACTCCTAAACTGCACCCAACTCCCTATCTGCTCTCTAGTGAAACTTTTTTTTTATTAGTAAATATTCATTTACACGTCAGTACGTTTGTATGCATTGGACTTGATCTTCTTCTTCGTGTCAGTCAGACGGTAAATTATTTTTGCCGAGTATCTGGCAACATCGATAGCCCTTGTGTTGCACAGCAATAGGTCCTGAAATTTGCAACCTGTTGGGCACATGGAGCAGGATCTTAGGTGTGAGGCGGTCTGCAGGTCTCCACAGTCGCACAATAGTGACACCCTGCCAGAGCATTCCTCACCGCTCAAGGTTGTCCTTTGTTCTACCAACTCCGATTCTTAATCTGTACAGGGATTTTCAGGTCCGCCGGTCAAGGTTCTTGCCAGCTAAGAGGCATTTCTTTGGAGTAATGAAATCCTTGTTGTCAGAGCTGGAGTCTCTCATTTTCAGGGCTTGATGCAGATTTGATCGCTAAGCTGCAGTATTCCAGGAAGTGAAACAGTGCTCAGTGTGATCCATGTAAAACAAAGTATGAAATAGTTATCTTATTAATATCTAAATGTACTTCAAAATGAATGCTTAGAATATGAATAATATCAATAGTCATTTAATTCACAATAATATAATGTAAAAGTAACTCAATAGCTTATTTTTTAAATTTTTGTTAGACACCAAGAGGACTATTATCTGAAATTAGCCAATCATCATCATTTTTTTCTGGTGGGTATAGCTCAATGGTCAAAGCGTTTGCTTTGAAAGCCAAAGGTCGTGGGTTCGATCCCTGACGGAGATATAAATAAAAAGGTTTTTAATCGATTTCTGAGCTCCAAAGTACTCTTATGTTGCGTATGCGTAAAATGCCAGTCATAGACTATTAATAAAAATTAGTGGTAGACGAAAGTCGTCCCATGAAGACCAACTATTCATAGTAAATTTGTGTAATAAATAAGGATCTTAAAAAAAGTTCACTAAATTCGTGCTTAATATAAGCACCTGGGGAAAATATTGTTGTAATTTTCAAGTAAAACTCTTTTTTTAGTATTCATTTACTTACATAGACTCCACCCATTTATACCCAATTCAACAAAACATTAAATAACCTTACTGTGAATCTTCTTCTTTATCAGCAAATGTTCATTTACACGTCAGTTCGTTTGTGCACATTTAAAATTAATTCTTGCACTGAATTGCTAACGGATTTTCAGTAAAAGTAATCATATTTTTGAGTGATACGAAGAGCAATGTATCACAAATAATATCTTTCAATATCTATATTCATAAAAATCTAACTACTCGTATGTTTGTATGTCTAGCAAGCAAGTTTGTAGGTAGATTACTCGTATAAACAAATATATTTCGTAGGTATTTCAGCTTTGCCGTACTCTTTTGAATTCACTGCTGGAAGATCAGCTTTTTCAATAGTTAATGGTGCCATTTTCCACTAGCAACCGTCTCGGCTTCGTGATGAGAAGCTATTGAAAAGAATTCTATATGAAGTTGAAACTAGAGAAGAAAAAACCAAAGAGAAATAACCACTTTACCGACTGGCAAGACACGAGAAGGCAATCTAAGGTTCTGAATGCATTTTTAAGCAGCTGAAAAATCAACCAACACAGAATACGACTTAACATTAAATATTTGAACGTATTTATTTTCATCTGTTTTTTATTTATGCATCGATTTTTTAACAATAATAATTTATTTGCTAGACAAATCCTTCGGTAGACGAATGAGACACAAATACTAGAAGAGCATTCGAAAACTTACCGGTGGCTTTTAGGAATGATTTTTGAAAAGCGTCTAACATTAACAGTGTATGGATGTTCAGCAAGAGTTAGATGTTAAAATTAAAAGAAAAGATTAATTAGAAATTACCCCACATTTTTTAATAATCGAATGATATGTTTTTTTGCTACGTCGGGTAGCCTTTGTCGATTCAATTAGGCAAGGCTTCCTGCGTAGCCAAAACATGCCATTATTATTATTATTATATTAGTATTTGTATAGCGCTCTTTTATGACCGAATGATCATTCCAAAAGCACTTCTTTGCCTCTCTGAGTAAAAAGGTGCCATCCTGTAATAAAATGTGTGGATTAATTTGTAAATAATATTTCATTTTTGTTTTGATATTATGGAATTCCACCAAGAAATATCGATCTAAAGAATAAAAATAAAATAAAGTTTTATATGAATCTGATAATTATGGGTGGGTATAAAAGGAATTAATTCTTTAAGTTCAGAGTAGCAGTAGTTGTGGTAATAGCAGTAGAGAAGACAAAGCTAATCAATTTTACGTCGGTTTTACAAGAATTAAAGGTTAGACGTAAGTGTGCTATTATTTATTAGATAATCTGCTCTTTTTTAACCGAGTCCATTATGTCTAGAAAGTATTTTGTGGCTCCAGCTCAAAGGGGACAGCCGTATTCAAGAATAGGGTTGATTTGTACACACTATTTGTTCACTAAAATAATACTGATAATTGAAAAATACTTCCCTATCTTATTACTCATTGATATGTTTACTTATATTTCGTTTTTATTTTATCATAATTTTGTAAAATGTTATGTATGCAACTGTACAAAAAAAACAATACATCATTCAACTAATAAAAAAATATTTTATTTACGAAACATAATTTAATTCAAAGTATGTATATTTTTATTTTTTATTATTCAATCAGTCATCATTTATTCACAAGCTTAATATTATTACTTTCCGACAGTCTATTTATTTTAGTAAGTACTACTCGGGTCTCGAACCAAACTATAGACTGAATGGATGAGAAACGACTACTTATAGTTCCGACTCGGACTTTATAACCAATCATTTACCTGTGTTACTGATGAATAATTTTACCTTCTTGATATTGTCTCAAGGAGACATTATTATATGATTTTTTTAAATTTTTATTAGAATATTATTTTATTATTTCAATATTCTAATCTACTTTTATAGATCATTGACTATATTACAATATTATTATTAATTAAATATACTTATACTTACGGAACTATAAGTAGTCGTTTCTCATCCATTCAGTCTATAGTTTGGTTTGAGACCCGAGTGGTACTTACTAAAATAAATAGACTGTTGGAAAGTAATAATATTAAGCTTGTAAATAAATGATGACTGATTGAATAATAAAAAATAAAAATATACATACTTTGAATATATACTATAGCGACATCTATCGTACGATGATAACAATGATATAAATACTAGTTTCAACGCGAGTCGGTCTAGGCATAGCAATGGCCCAGTTGGCTGAGCGGTATGAATACCTGGGCATAGTTGGTTTCCAAGGTCCGCGCTTCGCATCCCGCTTCTGCCGTTATTTTTGTGCTTGGATTGACGCGTTGAAAAAAGAATTTTATGTATAGTATATGTATATTTAATTAATAATAATATTGTAATATAGTCAATGATCTATAAAAGTAGATTAGAATATTGAAATAATAAAATAATATTCTAATAAAAAATTTAAAAATTCATATAATTTAATTCATTTTAAAATCAATATTTACATTATCATATTCAATCGTATTGTTTTAAAAAAAGCTTAAATTTTTCAACAAAGCTCATAATGACCTAAAATATCCATTATCTAGAGCAAATAATATTGCTTGATGATTTGTGTATTCCTATAAGAGACTTGTCCTGAATCAACACCAAAGCCGAATCACTCCTGTCATTTAATGGCCGTAATAAATAATCCATAAGCAATTATTGCCCTTTGTCATTAATATTTTTTTCATTCTTTATTGGCTTTGAAAGCATTTTTATTTTGGCTTATTGAGTTCAAACAACGCCCCTTGTAAAATACTGTCCTCGCTAAACTAATATTTGCACTTCGGGATTAAGACTGGGACAATTTGGCGAAAGGAATGTTTGAAAATATATATTTAAAAAAAATCACATTCTTCTATGGCGGTCGAAATATTGATGCGAAGAAATTCGCCACATACGGCTTTACCCAAATGCCATAATACCTTATCACAATAAGCTTTTTTTGGAACTAGTAAACTAGGAAAATGTGTTCATATTTCTGTTAGGGATGGCGTATAAGCAAAGCGTTGGCTTGCCATATCGAAGGTCGTGGGTTCGATCCCAGACATTGATTCAATTGAAATTTATTCTCAAACGATTTCTTAGCTCTTTAAATACCACCGGTTGATATGAATGTGATGTGTCATTGCGTATTAATTCAAATTGTTGGTTGACGAAAGTCGTTCTGTGAACACTCCAAATTCATAGTGAGATCCCGGAAAAATGGATGAATACACTCCAGCATTCCAATATTCTACGCATACATCAGTTTTCTAAATATAATACGGCTGTATTGGCTCTTAATGAGATGCCAAGATTCACAGCCTTAAAGAAAAATGGGGACGATGCAGGTGCTATATAGACGTCACTTTGTTTTGATCGAGTAAAGCTGCGAGACTCTGATGTTACGTATGTACTTGAAAAACGTTTCTACCAGTACATATGGAACTAATGTGAAAAAAATGTTTTTATCGATAGTTATGGAAGAAATTTGGTTCTAAATCGTACAATCCTGAATTGCAACACTACTTTATGATTATGCATGAATTTAGTATCAAATATATTTTCTGTTACATAACAGAGAGGCGAGCCTTATGGATCGGCCACATTATGCGTCACGTTGGTCTTCTTCACGACATTGTGGAAGGGATGGTTGAAGGTAGAAACTGCAAAGGGCGCCCTAGATGAGAGTATTTGCAGAAAGTGTTCGAGGACATGAGTTGTAGCTCTTATGATGAGCTGAAGAGGACTGCATAGGATCGATAAGTGTAGATATCAATGCACCGGATTGATTCTACGAAGAAGAAACATTAGTAATACAACGACATTCCCAAAACGTATAAGACCAGTAGCACATCTCGAGCGTATTTCGTCCTCGGCCCGGTAATTTGATTGTGCAGGCTTTTGTCTGGTATTTACCACATAATTCATCTCATACTGCGACCAAAAAATCCAATTACGTCCCTTTGGCCACCACTTTCTTCGGTCGGTAGCCGAACGGATGAAATATTAAATCAGCATCCAAGTTGGCGGGCAGCGGCCGTACTTATGTATAAGTCATACTTTTTTCTTTCTACTTTCTACCTGATCTTTGTCATTCGTAACGCAATTTGGCAAAGTCATATCCTCAAGTGTGCGGCCGATCTTATTATTATACAGAAGAGGCTTTTTCTTGATCGACTATAAGTGTCCAGAGGGTCCAATTTCAGAATTTTTTTTTTCCAGGAAAATTTCGATATTTTTGGCACCGTATCAAATTACGTTTCTTTGTTTTTGTATCACCATTGACGGCTTTTTTGTAAACTTCACATGAATATTACCATATTTTTTATCATTTATCTGTTGTTTTATTTTTGTCGTATCGATTTTCAACTCTGCATAATAAACTCGTGATAAAAAACTGCATTTTTTTATGTTTTAGCATTTACTAATTGAAATTTATATACTGAATCTAAAATGCTTTTTACAGCTTTGAAAATCAGTATTATTTATTTTAGCAAAACTTATCACGAACTAAAAACACAAAATATATGCGTGAACTAAGTCATTTTTTTTATCTAGATTGAAAGTTTAAGAATCGACATCAAATAAAATATATTAGAATTTCATACCTTGCTTTAATATGGATTACACTGAGCACCGTTTCATTTCATGGAAGACTGCAATTTCACTATCTACGAAAGCTACAAACGTACTCGTACTACTCGGGGTAAAAAATGAATGCCAAATATTCTTATTCACAAGCTATTTATCAAGTTAACTGCATTTTTTCAACGATATTTTTTCACCGCATGACTACTTTATTTATATTTATACATGATTTACAATATTTTTTATTTAAAATTAACAAATTAAAAATATTTTTTATTTGTTAATTATTTAATCAACTTTTAAATTAATTGAATAATTACGCTCTTTTACCAAGTATTGTCAGTTGATAACCATGACGTTATTTGCTTTTTGTATCTATTATTCTCTCTAAGAGTGTTGGATTTCAATAATTGAAAAATTTATATTAAATTACTAAATAAATTTCACAGTTTTCATTTTTTGTCTTAGAAATAAACAATTTAAAAATGGTTTATTTACAAAGCAAAAACATATCGTAAGAACAAAATTATAAAAAATGTATAAAATTATTTTAGTTTCTCATTATTTCTATACTCGTATTTCAGAACGAAAATTGTAAAATAAAATTCGTTAACGCCATTTATAAAAGTGGGTCATGCGTTGTTAATTACGAGTGTTAATTTCTCGACTTGTTTGCCTTCGCCAAAAAATTTAATGTCATATTATATAATGTTTGCTGTCAATTTTTATGTGTAACAGTTGTTGACTCTTAATTCATATCAAAAAATATACTTAAGTGGTTTGACACTATCACGTCTTGAGAATCTTTTTATCAAAATTAGTTAGTAATAATTAGTAAAAATATTTTTTTAATATGGTTATTAAATAAAAAGGTTACCTAACCAGATTTCAAGCAGTCCATAATTTATTTATTTATTTTTAAAGTGCCTGAAAAATTATAAACAGTGCTTCAATGTGTATAAATATACGTTTTAAATGTGTGTATTCAATAGATGGAAACATTTTTAAAGTTATCATTTAGATATATTAAAAAAAAAAACGTAGAAATAGTTTCATTTTCTTTTAAGATGTTGAGATTTTTTTTTAATGCAACGTTTTTAAAAAGACAGATGAGCTTTCAGACTGATGGATTTCAGGGGATTATTTTTAAAACCTGAAAAATGCTTTTTCAGACAAATCTATCCTGTTTTTGACTTGTCGTTTAACTGTAAAGTTAATTTATATCCCGCGGGAGAGATATCTTATTTATTCCATTCATTCTTAAGACTAAAAAATGCAACGTTAATTTATTGTCTACCAGTTTTTCGATTTAAAAATACAAATCGAATTCTTGTATTTTGTAAGTCATGTTATTTATGGTCTACGCACGACGTTCAAATGAATCGATTTTGTATTTTTCTTTTCAAAAGCTTTGATTTTAAAATGCTGGACTGATCATTGAGTTAAACAATATAAGCTTAAGTTGATAAGCATTGTCATAAATTTAGTAAAAAAAACACATATTTAAAAAAAAAAGTTGAAATGCGTTTTAACTTTACATAGAAGAACGTTTTGTTACCTTGTTTGCTGGAAGACCGCAGTTTCATCTTCATTGATAGTTTCATTAGTTCCCAACGTATAAAAGCAAACTAGGAGCCTATGAAGCCTTCAATAAAGGCAAATTTGTGGACTTCCGTCAAGTGGTTTAATAGAGCTCAGTATGATCTGAGTTAAGACGAGGTACAAAATATTTATATTTTTAATTGTTATATCAATCAGGTATTTTTCTTCGTGTATCCATTCTATACCTGGAAGATTTGGTCACTATTTATTGTCACGACTTAGTTCTTTAAATTGCCTCTGATCATGCCTCATGCCCAAAAAATTTTGTGCCTGAAAGGCTACCTGGGAACATACATAGTTTTCAACGACTCTCAAGGCTTTACATATTTATTTATTTACCTTCTTTTCGTGAAATACGACCTCTGTTTATGAGACAGATTCGACTAACTCGTAAACTTTTTCAATCCGTCACTATCAAGAGTCAATCTGCATTTATATTTCGTATTGTGGTCGAAAACATTTATGTAGGAGAAGGGGTGTAGTTATCAGGTTGCTAAAAACATTAAAAAAAAATGTTTGACTTCACTTCACAAGTTTGGTTCTTATTATTTAAGCTCGTATGTACACTGCAGAGCTGTGGGAGTCAGAACTTACATGAGATAAAACGATAACCATATCTGCTGACATAGCTTTGTGGTCCAAATTTTAACGTCTCAACTACTAACTTTTACACCCATGTGTGGTGTTGCTCACCAAAACCAGTTACTTGTATAACGAGAATGTACTCTGAAAACAATGCCTTGGTAAGTGCTCCCAAGGAGCGCAGGTACAAGAACGACCGGCCAGGGGCCTAAGACCCCCAAAAAAAAAATAATAATAACATTGTGGTTGCACCTCGTGATGACCAAATGCTTCAGTTAAGTAAGCGGTAATGGTGATGATTATATATTTTCAAACATCTTCTTGATACGTTAATGATAACTTGACGTATCCGAATCATGTCGTCACTCAATCAACCAATCTTAAGTAATCTTTAATTTTATTTGATTTCACAAGGAAGTTGTCATATTTTTGGCGCTCCTCCACTCGTGTAGCGTCATAACAAACGATAATAGAATTACCGCATCTTGTCTAAAAAGTAAGTTGTGACAGAGTGCTCATTTATAGAGCGCCAAACTCGGTCACATTTCTCTCGAAATTTTGCAAAATCGAGTTATGCCGGGGAATTTATTAAGCGGAAGTATCTTCGTTTTCAGCGTTCCCGGGGGGACTTCAGGACAAGGAAAGAGAGATGCCTGAATCCTGAAAGGGTCCAATGTAATTCCTGAAAGAGTTAACTGGAGTTGGGGCTTTTTTATCCGTGGCTTATCGCGTTATTGCTCCGAAGCTTGATCCCTCTCGGGTCACAAAAGAGATGTATCCTGAGGTGTATTAACTGGAGTTGTTGTATGTTGGTGGACACACTAAGCACTGACCTAGTTTAGATTTAATACGGCTTTTGTGTATTATTACGTTTTGATGTACAAGTTCAAATGATAGGATTTTTTAATATACCCCTATTTTATATATATAGGTATAACCCTATTATATATAAGGTCTTAACATATTGAATAAAAGGTTAAAATGGTGTGAATAAAGTATATATTTGTAAATACGTTTTACTTTGGAAGGTTCCGATAAGATTTTTAAAAATGCTCAGAATATAAAATAAAATTCTCATACTTTTTAATTAATTAACATGTTCTAAATAGTCATATTAATTCAACTTACCCAAATCTTATCTAATCTTACCCAAAATAACCATTTATTTATTCTGAACAAAAGTTGATAAACTGTTTGTTTTGTTGTTGTTTATTTTGTTGCCCTTTAAATGTATGACTTTTCCAACTAAATGGTTCAGGTCTCAGGAACCTTAGCCTGTTCATAAAATCTCCTTTAAAAATTCGATTGACAAATCACCAAAAAGCAAACTTAGTATAGTACCGTCGTTTCAAGTCTGCCCTGGAGATTGTCAGGAATCATATATGCGATTAAGTGGACCTTCAGTGCAAATATGCTTTGAGACGAAGAATAAACATATGGGAGCTGGTGAAACTTTAGTTGAGAGATTTTGTAGGGACCATATATTCCAGGATGCGCAAGGCGGAGGATCGAAGAGGATGGAGACTCATGCGAGAGGCCTACGTTCAACAGTGGACGGACACAGGCTGATGATGATGATATATTCCAGATATGGAACGGATATGGGAATAAAATTACTTTGAATGTAATTTTTGTTGATTATTTATTATATGTTTCGACATCAGCATGATATAGCCCTTGCTTATTGGTACGGAAAACCTCAATATACAACATTTCGTTTCTTATTTTCATTCGCTCATCGGATACGCATGTGTTTATTAATTAATTTAATTAATTTTGTAGTGCTGTTAGGAGGACTAGTTATATACTATGTATAGTTATATACAGGTAGACCGCGGCGCCCGGTGTGTAGTTAGTCGTATGCCAACGGCGGCGAGGTCATATTGTCGTTGTCCCGGCCTGAATGCTGTGACTAGATCTGGGCCAGAAATTTGTAAAGTTTATCGTGAATATATATGTGCTTCTGAAAAAGTCTGTGTTAATCTGTTCCTCATCCTGCCACCACGCAAGTCAATAACTAACTTAGATAGGAGGATATCAGTTTCTTTCATGAAAAACTTGATGGTATTTTTTTTTATTTATAAGTGAAACTATTTGTATTAAACCTAATGAAACTCTTTTCCGAATCATCCACACAGAGTACACCACACCTATTACGTTAGTTTAATAGTATGTTAAATGTTTTTTTTTTTTTGAGTTAACTCTGAACGGGAAAATAAAGCACATATATTTTTTAATGCAATCAAACGCATGCAGAAGAGTTGAACCGGTCGAGAACAGTGAACTTACTATTTGATGATGAATTACGACGACTGAACGCTGCATGCAGGTAAACGTGTGATGTGATTATGTTTGTGTGTCTTGAGAATATACGAGGGTTATCCGTAAAATAAGGTTCCCATGGCGCTTCCCTGACATGAAGAAACACCTGGGTGGAACGCATTTTGGCGATAGAGAAGAGCTGAAAGAAGTGGTTCTAGGGCATTCAAAACATAGTATATCAGAAGTTGTCAAAACCATTAATATAGCAGTCAATAGTAAATGGCAGAAGCGTCGGGAAAATAAAAACAGCCTTTACAAATACGAGGGGAATTTAAATTTTAAATTTACCAATAGTGCTAATTTAAGGAGAAAAAAGAGAGAGCAGAATGCTCGTGGCACAATAAACAAATGCTGGAGAGAACTTTTTCAAACCGACTGAAAAAACACGATTTGAAAGTGAAGTGTATTTACATTTGGATTAACACGGCATGCTGTAACGATTTGGCTTCCACTAACTTTCATAAAATTCATGGATCATTAACTAGAATTGGAGTAGTGTTTTTATTTTTCCATTCAATAAATCTGATGCTCTAGTATTATCAAAAAACTAGCATTTTAATGTAAAAAAGTGGACTACAAACATAATTATATCAAAAATGTTAAAGTATATTGCGACCATGAACTGACAGTTTCAAAATTCATTCATTTAATCCAAAGATAACTTTTTTAATGGTCTTCCAGTGTCTGTGTTTCCTCCTTTATACACTCTGGATCTCTTCAAGAAATAGAAAGCTATAAACTTTTAATCTCCCCAACCCACACACAAACAAAATTCACGTTTCTCGTATGCAGCGTCCAATTGTATTAACTGAGCGTCATAGAGCTTACTGATCTTGACTGATTGTGCTTTCCTGTATTCACTTGCATAAAAAATACCTAACCTAATCACGCAGGCATCTGGTTTAAAAAAATCATTGAACTGTTTTTTTTAATATAAACATTTGAAGAAATAATGAAGCGGTACGTTTTGTATCAGATAAGATAATATAACAAGTATTTAAAATGAATCTAGTATTTTTACATGAAATTTTAGGCTTATTTACTACTACTTACTTCAAACGCCATCTAGTATAACTTGTTCGGACTTATACAACGTGAGATACAGATAGCTAAAGCCGTTTATTGAAAAAAATAATGCATTCCTTTTAACAACACCAATTATAATTTGAATAGCATTAGATAAACTTCATGAATTAATTTTCTTTGATTTTTAATGAATATAACAAGTAAAACTGTACACGAAACCACTGAGTTTTATTTTATTAATCACTCTACTGGAGACATGTCATCATCGTCAGAAGCTACATAAAACTAAACCTAAATACATAACATTAGTTAAAGTGACATGAAGAGCATAAAGTTACACGAGAAGTGGAGGGGAGAGGAGAAGTGTTAGATACTTCTGTAGACGGAACAGTTTAACCGAGCAAATTTATTGGAAACATATTAAGAAGCGGGCTATATGTTAAAGATAATTTATTGATGGCTTTTTATTTGTGTGATTCTAAATTATCAAGTGTTTTAACTTTATTATTTCTATTTTATTTTTTATCATTCTTTGATACATCAGCTTTTAATTTTTTTAAAGTAAATTAATTTATATCGTTTCATAAATGCTAAAAAATTTCAGTTGAAAGTGACCTCTTTTAACGAAATTCCTGAAAACACTTTCCTTCAAGTCTATCCAATCAATAGTAACCGTAACCTTTTGTATTTTTCCTTCCCGTAAATTAAATAATGAATACGCTCCACCGAAGCCTTTTATAAATAACTAAATAAACCTTCATACTTTATGTAACGGAAATACTGAATATATTATTCGAAATAATACAATAAGGTTTCTAAGCGATGAAAAAATTAACCAAAAAATATTTCATTCGTGAAAAAATATAGAAACTCGTAAATTCGACGCTTTACACTTTTTTTATAAATGCAAATGTAATTATTATTTTTTAATAAATTTCTTACTATGTATGACATTCTAATTCTTATTTTCATTCTTCTTTACTCTCAATAGCTTTAAGAGAATTCATAACATTTTTTAAAAATCAATTACAATAAATATTTAACATAACCACGTTTTATAATTGATAAACAAGGTTTGCATATTATAACGACATTTAAAGTTGACGTGTGATACGAGTAGATTACCTTGAGAAAAAGGAGCAATACAGGAGCTTATTTTTCACATTAAAAATCACAGATAGCCAAGTAGAGCGAGACGCTATGCTACAGTTTTTTTTTACGTAAACACATACATGAAAATGTTAAATCATGGTTGTGGAGAAATCTCAACGGCGGACTTAAAGACGTTAACCATTTTGCATATAATTGAAACGCTGCATGTGGAATGTTTATCTGCTAACGTCATAGAGCATAGTCCAGCATTCACGTCATCCATTTTAACAGAAATTCACTATGAATGGGTGATGCTTACGGGTTTTTTTTTGTCTATCGCCAATTTAATTATTAGGCATGATTGGCGTTTTACGGATGTGGGATCAAAATCACACCAACCAGGGGTATTTATAGACCAAGACGATTCACATGTAATGCGTTTCTAAAAAGACATTTATACATTTTTATAAGTATAACCTTGTTATCGCTATCAAATAACATTTTATAATTTAAAATATTTTACTATAGAAAGAAAGGTTAAGCCGTATTACTGTGTTTCAAAAAATGACAAGTATCATAAAATTTAAAGACTATAAACACTCCATCATTAAATATTGACATTTTACTGCTAACGTATTTTATATAAAATTCAAGCTTTGTTTGCGTGAGACTTTTCTAGTACAAAAGTTGGTAGTTGCCAGAAATTTAACGTGAAAAGTCGTTGCTCACTTTTGAGTCCAATATTTAAACTCCACCAAAATTAATCGCTCGCATTTTTCTTGGTTACAAATTATACAGGCGTGATATATTTGCCGATTGAATACATTAGTGAATTACAATTCAGCAAAACAGTCCAAATTCAGAGACGTAGCCTTAAATATACATTTTTCTAGTAAATATTTTCGCCATGGACTAGAGGTGAAACTCAAGCTGCTTTACAGATCAGGCTATCATCCCTGTTGATGTTAATATAATTCCACTTCCAGCACATGCTCAAATTTTTCTCAAATGAACAAAGTTAACCGATACTATCTGATATCACATTTTAACCTGTAATCTATAAAACACATCTTTCTTCTACCGTTATTACCACAGTCGTCGCTCTTCTGAACTTAAAATAGTCATTTTTCCTGCATCCTCCTGCAACCGACAAACTCGTCTCACACTTCCGAACATTCATAAATGGTTAAGTGTGTCGATCAAGAACTGACAGTTACCAAAGTTCTTTCTATAATGCCACCGGTAAGCTCTAAAATACTCTTCCGGCGTCAGTGTTTTCTCATTAATGCAATCTGAATTTTTTCAAGAAACAGATATACACTTGCAATCTCTCCAACCTAAGGAAATACAACATATGTTTCCCGCATGCAGCGTTCAGTCACCCTGACTGTGCTTCATAGAAGCCTGATTGATCTCGACCAGTTGTGCTCTCGTGTATACGCTTTCATAAAATTAATAAGAAAATGACGCTTGAGGAGGTATGCTTCCAAATATCATAATCATCTCACATGAATGTCGAAGTGATTCATTTAACTGAAAGTTAAGCTACTTGAAGACATCAATACATCGCAAAACATCAACTCTATAAATATAATACCTACAAGGGTGGCCAAAATATGTAAGAGAATCCACAATTTATGTACTAATATTTGAGACTAGATTGTTTCGACCTTATTTTGATGCCTTAGGAAATATCTATACGTTTTTGAGGTTTTTCTACGTCCCTGATTGTCCGCTTCAGGATTATCCATCAAAACAATGACCATTAAGACCGACTGGGAACGAAATGATTAAGCGAACTGTGCACGAAAACTAGTACTTAACTTTCTATTATAACATTTTCACAGCCTTCAACTGAAGGGTTGTAAGTAACCCTTTATACACTTACTGTTTGATAAATAGATATTTATTTTCTTAACCATTAAACAAATTCTAGAATATGATGTTTTGAAAAAAAATAACATATATTGTAAGATGGCTCTGTAAACTTTTATGTACTATATATAAGTTGTATAATATTGGTTTAAATTTTCAATGATTTATAAAGCTTTCAAATAATAAAATATATTTTAGAAAAACACCAAAACACAATAGAAACCATCATACTTCCAAATGTGTGAAAAAACTCATGGATATTTTTGCTAATTTTATTTTTCACATTATTTAATTATGAAAAATTGAAACATATGTTCATCATCATCATCATCAGCCTGTGTCCGTCCACTGTTGAACGTAGGCCTCCCGCATCAGTCTCCATCCTCTTCGGTCCTCCGCCTTCCGCATCCAGGTCACTCCCGCTATTCTTCTTATGTCGTCAGTCCATCTTGTAGGGGGATGGCCAATGCTTCGTTTGCCAGTTCTTGGGCGCCATTCCAATACTTTTCTTCCCCATCGACCGTCGTTTCTTCGACAGATATGTCCATTACCACTTGAGTGTGCCTATTCGTTGGGTAGCATCCACTACTTGAGTTCTTCTGCGTATTTCCTCGTTTCGGATTCTATCTTATGTTTATCACATTTAAATCTAACAAAGTTTTTTATTCCATACCGAAGATCGTGGGCTTGATCTCCGACGGATATTATAATAAACAATATTTTTCATCGATTCATAAGCTCTATAAATACTCCCAAATGGTTTGAGTCTAATTATTCACTCGTAAATTGACAGTAATATTATTTATTTTTTGAATGTCGTCCCTTAAACACCACTCCACCTATTCATAGTGAATTTATGTTTAAAATGGATGATGAGTGAATGCCTTCCTATAGTAAATGACGTTACCGGATCATCGTTCCACGTGCAGCGTTAAGCCATATGTAAAAAGAATTGTGTCAGAGTATCCACAGATGAAATTTGTCCACCATATGTAGTTAATCTTCTGTATTTGTAAAAAACTATGTACCTGATCTTTTCTTAGTCACATAAAAGACTTTTCATGACATTAAAAGGTAGACACTTGTATTGTATCAACCTACTTACAACTGAATTAAAAGTATTTTAATAATATCCTTACTTAATCAACAAAGTTCTTATATTAAATTCATTATTTAATTAAGAAGGCAGGCAAAGGGTTATTTCCACGAAGCTTTAGAGACGGGTTCTAAGAAAGAGTTGAATAAAAAAAACTTGGATGAATAATGTCTGAAGATAGCGCTACAAAAAAAAGCCTATCTCTAGAGGGAGGAAAAAAAACATTGAATTCTTGTCTAGATTATAAATTACACGCTGGATTTGAGCGAGGAACGCTTAAAACTACTACAGAGTAAATTTTTCTTTGTAGATAGTCGGTAGAGTTGAAATATAAGATTAACTTTAAACAATTTCTAATACATTTCTACAAAATTTAAATGTATTTTAAAAATTCACATCATAAGCTACTTAAATATTGTAATTTATTGTTATTATTTTCGCTCGATATATAGCCCTTGCAAGCTGGTGCCGAAAAGCCTCTCCTTTCGTCTCTTATTTTTGTTCGCTCGTTGGACACGCATATATAAAAGCATAACACATGGCGCTTGCGTTGCCATTTTGTTTCTTTTGACGTTTAACGTACTCGTAACCTGTCATGAGACAGCAGATAGTTCGTCAAATAGCCGACATGTGGTCGTCGGGCGCTGCTATTGTTAATGCGTGATTCGAGACACTTTCTGCCCGGGCACCGTCATGTACGCTTTATTCATTGTTTGTGGCCTGGGCAGAATACCGAAATTTGACAGTATTGTATTTAAAATGTATTTTTTGACAAGTTCATTGATTTTTGACTTGCTCCTCATCCATTCACCACACGTTCTGATAACAATCTTGGTGACATGTAGGCGCTCCTGATTAACGAAGGATGTCACATTTAAAATCCTGTAATTATTGTATCAGCTGTTTTAATAAATATTTATGATACTTTTTTTTCTCACATAGTATTGAACATATTTTGACAAACTATAAAATGTCACATGTGCAGTATTGTCAAATAATAATACGTAATATAATTGCAAATAAATAAATTGATAAAGCAAGTTATTACGAATATTTAGATTTTTTTAAGAAATTGTAATTCTTAAATGAGTAAAACATGCTGTAACAAAGGTTTCAAATACAATATAAAGGTATTTTATATGTTTCACTTGCTGAAAGACTGCGGTTTTGCGAACTATAAGGCTTCATCAATTCTAACATGTACAAACGTAAAAATGTAGTTTACAAATTCTTTGTTAAATTACAATTCGAATTAAAATTTACAAAAGATTTGTAAATTTTAAATCGAATTGCATTACAATTAGAAAACTGAACAGTCGTCATGAATTAATAAATAAATCATATTTTAAGTGCAATAAATAAATTCTTAATTGTATTTATTTATTTTTATTTATTTATTTATTTATTTCACAGAACCGAAGTTCCAAGGATCAAAATAATAAGAAACAGAGTATACATAAATATAAAATACATACAAAAGATAATTAAAAATAAAAAATAACATAAAAGAAGAAGAAGATGACACGTGTCAAAGATCACTTAGATCTAGGAGAACAATACCGTCGACAAAAGAGGAAAAGGATGTAAGAAAAGGATCGAGGTGTGCTGGTAGGCCATTTAGGAGCGACATTGCCGTTGTACTAAATTGAGTGCTCGAAGCTCCACAAGTATCAACTGGGACCAAAAACAATGGATGGGTACGAGCACGGGTGTACTTATCTGGAACATAGAAGTTAAAACATTCAAGAATCCCAGGGTTGTGAATGGCAAATTTTGTGTTTGAAATAATGTGAATACTTGACCCTAATTTCAAAATTTCATTACTTGTAAAAGTGTTTTGATGAATTAAAATTATAAAGCAATAAGTAAACGCAAAAATAGCATAATTTTTGAATGTGAAAATATTGTATTATTTGTGAGCTTCCAAAAAATACCGTTTTTTTAATTAAAAATACAGCTAAAAAATATAATTTCACGAATAAGGTAAACAACAGAAAAAGGTCCAATTAAATGAAAAATCTAACAGAGCACAGCATTAAAAAATAAGTTTTATTTACGTTTCATAATAATGATCAAATAATGTCTGGCAAGCGATTGTGACTTTCGAAAGAAAATATATTGTTTTGATGGTTGCGCAAAATTTAATGAAAATTAAAAATCTCATTATTTGAAAACACTGATTAAAAATATAATTGAGTTTCAAGTTTAATTATTGAACTTGAATTTTTTCAGTAGTTTTTCAGTTTGGTACAACTCTTAATGTTCATCAAAAGGAAACTGAAGACAATTTACTAGATCATGAATTTGTGTATTATTATTAAGACAGTAATAAGTATGTAAATGCTGATGTCAGAAGCATTAAACTTTTTATATCGATATGAAATTTTGGTCTGAAAATGAACATGGATAAATAGTCATATTTCCCAGACCTTTGACTCTATTTCCATTGAAGGAACACAAATAGAGGTTGTAAACGACTAATATCTATCTGGGACAAGTAACACGACTAGGGCAAAGTAATTTTTTAAAAGAAATCGACAGCCGTATACAACTGGGATGGGCAGCATTTGGAAAGCTAAAGTACATTTTTAAAGCGAAAATTCCGCAATGTCTTAAAACTAAGGCGTTGAACCAATGCATCCTCTCTGTTTTAACTTATGGCGCAGAGACGTGGAATCTGACAGCAAGTCTTACCCATAAAATAAAAGTCACCTAGCGTGCTATGGAGAGATCCATGCTCGGAGTGTCGCTAAAAGATAGAATCCAAATCGAGGAAATACGCAGAAGAACTCAAGTAGTGGATGCTACCCAACGAATAGGCACACTCAAGTGGTAATGGACATATCTGTCGAAGAAACGACGGTCGATGGGCAAGAAAAGTATTGGAATGGCACCCAAGAACTGGCAAACGAAGCATTGGCTGACCCCCTACAAGATGGACTGACGATATAAGATGAATAGCGGGAGTGACCTGGATGCTGAAGGCGGAGGATCGAAGAGGATGGAGACTCATGCAGGAGGCTTACGTTCAACAGTGGACGGACACAGACTAATGATGATGATGATGATCAATATGACTTTAAAAAGTCCTCAATAACATTTGCAACGATATCATGTTTGTTTGTTCTTCTCGCACTTTGCCACATAAACGACACCTTGATAGCAAGCTCAGATTATGCGCAGCAGCCATTCGCGACGGAAGTCTCGATGCTTTCGCTAATTGCGAATTGCGATTTTTTTTTCAGTTTCGACATGCAAAGAAGTTTGCTTCGATTGAAATTCATACGCTCCAGACATGAAGCGAATATTGAAGAAAAAAATATACTTTTCCATGATTTTTTCGCTGTATTTTAATATTATTAGATTGTGTGATTAAAAATTCGAACCGGATCTCGATTTTACGTTTTTTTTTCAAAGGTAAATAAAAAAAATTTAAATATCAAAGTTAGGCTATCGAAATATCCGAGAAGTTACGAGGTTCTGACGAAGCCTTCAGTCGCCCGGTAGCGCAGGGGTGAGTGACCCCTCGCACCAGTCTTTGATCTGTCTTTATTAATTAAGTTTATTTTGGAAAAATACTGCGAATAATTCGAAAAAAAAAAAACTTCTGGCTTAATAACCTGAGCTTCCTGAAGAGACTAGTACTCCGAGGAGTGCAAATATTTTATTTCCATTTTTTTTCAGTATTTTTCAGGTAACGTTGAGCCTATTGATCTTTTTTGTCTCTCTGTAATAACGTATACGTATTTTCTGGCCAAGCTTAATAATTCGAAATGTTTTCTTCCTTTTGATTAATTAAACATAATAAACAGTACTGTGTCAGTTACGTCATATGTCAACGTTTGCGATTTACAATATATTTATATACTTCTACATCGCAACATATTTATTTTCAATACAGTAATTAGTGTTCAATACAATCATTAGTTACAGTCTATATATTAAATTGTATTTGAGATATCCGCCGGTATATCTCAGTGGTTAAAGCATTTGCTTGGTTAGCCAAAGGTCGCGGGTTCGATCCCCGACAGAGACTACAAAAATATATTTATTCGATTTCTGAGCTTTTAAATATGGCGTGAATCTTAATTTATAATGGTGTTTAAATATGGTTTGATCCCGAAATTGAATTTGACAGTTATATGCTCCAGTTAGGATTGGGGACATGACGATGATGATGATAAATCATACCCATGATATTGTAAACTAAGATACTCGTATAAGAGGCGTAGAATACTGTTTTTGTGATGGCAAATATTGTTTGGAAATACAGAGAAATGCCATGGGGTCAACATTCGCATGCAGCGTTAAATCCTGTAATATTCATTTTATGGCATTCACAATTTATGACACGTTCGCATTATTTTTTAAACTACGCCATAAAGTACCTGACTGGGTCATATAATTCCAGTGTTATATTACTCGTACGCTCCACTTTTGATAATGTCATATTGGCATAAACCACATGAAAACAATTTTATGTTAAACAACAGACTTTATAGCCCGGAATTTACACAAATTTGCTACAACACTAAAAGTAACATTTAACAAGATACTAAATTTAAGGGTTCTGACGATCAACTAGGGCTTTCGTACCGAATATAATCGGTAAAAGTAGTTCCTGGTACCCGGAATTTTTTCATTAAACCGAAAACCGAATAATTTATAAAGCGTACATGAGTATTTTCGTTTTAATATATTTTTTATATAATGAAACGAAAATACTATAAGTAAAAACTCTCTTATAAATTAAAAAGAGAAAGCCTCAACCCTTAACTTACCTCAAATCTAATTAACGTTTCTGCATATAGGTGTTAGAATATTGTTCGCGCAGTTTTTGTTAGATCACCGAATTTAAGCAGGATTGGGAGCGGACCATATCTTGGATGTGTCGTTAATCTATTATAGTAAAGCCACTCTTTAGAAAACCAAATGATTCAGATCGTGAGCGTCGTAATCATCGAATCTCTTAAAATTACTGATTAGTAAATCACCTAAAAATATGCCTTGAAAATTACTGACTCCTCCAAACAACGAAGTCTTTAGGCTTCTTTCCGGGAAATCGTATTTGTTCCTAAGTGTACCTTCGGGTAAAGAGATGTCTAATTATTAGAGATACAAAAGTTTTACAGATTTTTTTTGTTACAACATCTTCAAACAAGGATTGAAATGAAACATGAAATGAAACAATTGCGACTAAAAGAACTGAGTGGCATAAATTTTGCAGTAAGCATATGAAATCTAGAACGGATTTATACCAAATGTGCTCCATATTTGGAGCAAATTGACACCGCAAATTTCCTCATATTGTAAATGCTTTGTCGCAGAATAACTGAATCCTACAGCCTCAAAGCATGGAAACATAGATGGTTCCCGGGATACTCCAAGGCAAGAGTCCGCAAACTTGCATAGACTGCGGCTGTAGCACCTGGACAAGTTTTATTTTGTCCATAAGGAGTGACTCAACCCGACCGGGGGCGTGTATAGAGCTTAGATTTAATTAAATCGATCTTGAAGAAAATCAAGCTTGTTCGGGATTTGAACAGATGGCGTATGAGCGAGAAACAAACGCTTTAACCACTAGACTATTTCGCTTTTATATATGAAAAAAATCCATTGCACTTTTGTGTCCGATAATAGGTTGTTCGTAAACGAGCATTGTGGGCGTCACCTCGCTTCACACCATCATTACGTGAAACAGCGCCACTTGTCGTGGTATTACCCACACCTCTAGGGTCCTGAAGGGCTGCTGAAATATTCATGAAAGGCGTCGCGGCAGCTGAAGCAAGGCGCCCTGTAGCGCCTCGCTTCAGTCGCCGCGATGACTATAAATAATGCAGCCTTTAAATTGCACACTCCTGTATTGCTTGAAAAAGAAAACAAGATTTGTGTAAAAAGTGAAATATCGAACATTTTGAAAATTGTTTAATCAAGTGTGTTTTTTTCTTATTATTGCACTAAGGTATGCAAGGAGAGGACACAAATGAAAGCCTGGCAGTTTTACAGTGGACCGACTGAATATGACTACCGCGTGGAGCAGACCCTGTCACCTTCTGAAGTGTACGCTGTGCCCAAATAGCTGCACCCAGGAAGACCTGATGATGGCCGGGAGTAACGCCGTCGGCGTCGCCCACTTCTGGGCAGTCAGGATCTGACCCTGTTGTTTCCGACATGATTATAAAACATCTTTTTTTTATAATATTCTGTTAAGTTTTATATCGAGTAATCAGTCTGTAGACGTCTAAGCCATTCACTACTAAGGCGTGGCTCAACCTTAAATAATCTATTCATAAAAATAATAAATTCATGTTTGTTTGTTTCTATATCAATTATGGATGCATTTGCTGCTTATTAAATTCCGTAACAGATATAATAAAAATAATTAAATGATCACAGTAATGTCTTTGAAAAATTACTCAATGACATTTATTTTAAAACTGCATAAAAATATGTTTAAAAAACTGTCATTTATAACACGCACGTCATAACGAACATTACGTAAAAAACTATGAGTAGCGGCATTTTTGGAACGTGTGACAAACTACATAAATCAAAAAGGTTTCGACGTGCCCATGGAAAGAGGTCAAAGTTTTATAACTTTTTTAACCTCTTTTTACCTATGGCCATTTTTTCACGTGGTAACTTTGCACATTGTTGCCAACGAAAGAATTTATTTTTCAATTTTCAAACGCAGCTGCTAAAATTTGTGATTTTCCAAATATTTTTCTTTAATTTATTTTCCAGTTGTTCAGTTCGTAGTTAAATATCTTAACTTTAAAATATAACTAATTTTATACAATCTTAAATTATGTTTTGTCATCATTATATATTTTTTTATTTCTTTACCTTCAATGACATTACAATATATAATACAATTTTAATTCGTTATTGAAGTATTAACGTAAGTGTGACGATGTAAATGTCCAGAACAAGTGTCGGAATACGTATGTAAATAGTTAGAATGTGTGACAACAAAAACCATTTTATAAGTATATCATAGTTGATACACAAATAACACTGCATTATTGTCACAAAATCAAACGTCCAACATTTCGTATCCATTCACACCAGTACTGTGAAGCAATGTTACACTAAATATGTCAATATCTTCACTCAAGTTGGTTCGTGATTATCATCATTATTATTATGAAAGCGTGCGCACAAAAGCACAACTGGTTGAGAATAGTGGACTTTAAGACGCTCAGTAAAGACGACTGGACATAGCATGTGGGAAATGTGTATTGTGTTTGTGTTTGGGTTGGGGAGATTGAAAGCGTATTTTTGTATCTTGAATAAATCCAAATTGCATGAAGGATGAAAAACAGATACCCTTGTCATTTAGGAATGCATTTTAAGAAAAAAACATTGGTCCTGAAATACGACTGTCAAGAGTTACACTGTCCAGGCTTTCGTTTTTAATCAGACGAATCGTCGGCCTAATTATCCGATCTCTTTAAGAACTAGAGCGGCCGTTTTTTCAAGTTCTTAGGCTTCTTCTCTGAAAATTGTCTGAAACCATATATTTTTCTATTGTAGACTATTAGATGCAGAGATGTCTTAGGACAAGCCGTGGACAATGGCAAATAACAAAACTGAGTGATAGACGTCTTAAGTAACTCTTTTTTAGCCTAGCCATTTCCCATCATCTAAGGTCGGCTCTCCTTATGCACATTCGCGATGTCTGTCTGTCCTGCGTTTCATTCTTGACCAAACCCAGAGATTTCAGATCCTTGCTTACAGTTGCAGTCCAGGTTGCCTGTGGTCTAGGTCATCTCAGCGTGGGTATGTTGAGGGCTCTCCACCATGTGGTTATCATCTCTCCGTGTCAAATTCCCATACCATCTTAGGCGGTTTTCCCTTATCTTTTCAGGTATGGGGGCCACCCGAAATGAACCCCGAATATGCTCGTTTCAAACTCAGTCCACTCTAGTCACGCCGCCCACCCACCTCAGCATCATCATCTCTGCCACATGAATCCTATCCAAGTCACGTTTCAGCGGGTCTTAACATTCCGATTCGTAGAGCATAGCTGGCCTTACAGCAGTTTTGTAAATTTTACCTTTGGTCCTAACTGGAATCTTGCTATCACACAAAACCCCAGAGAGAGACCTCCATTTCAGCCATCCTGTGTTTATTCTATGCTCCACGTCGGATTCAGTTTTGGCATCTTAGGATATCAGTGTCTTAAGAGACATATAAATAAAATAAATAAAAAGATAAAATTGTGACGTCATTTCATTGCACAGTCAAGTTGTTTTTTTTGAGATTTTTTGAAAAATGCATTACATAGTGATTCCTGAAAGTTTGAATAATTTCATCAAATAACTTTACGGTTGGAGAGAAAAGTTTATCCTCGATCTCGAGCAGAGAGTTCTTCTTCCTCATGGGCAAAACTTTTGCTTGGATTCAAGTTAGAGTGCGGCTGAATAGTTCGGGTGAAATGCCTGAAGCGGAAACGGAAATAAAGATATTTAAAAAATTCAGTACTCTATGTGGTATTTAAAAATATTAAATGTAGATGTTAAGGTGGAATTAGCTTCTTACATTCTGCTTACTGCATCGCTAAGCATTCTTGCATAATAGTTTATTCTAAAACAATGCGTTAAACAAGAAGTTTTATAATTAACAGTGAAGTAACAAATAAATTAATTTGATTAGACCATCTCTATTTACGGCTATGAGACATGATGCTTATCTAAAAGTGATAAAAAAAGACTAGAGGCCTTTGAGATGTGCACATACAGAAGAATTCTCGGAATTTCCTGGAGAGACCAGGTCACGAACAATGGGGTTCACAGGATAATCAAGGAAGATAGGAACCTAGTAAAATCTTTCTCAGAGAGGCGAGCCCGATGGATCGGTCACATCATGCGCCACGATGGTTTTCTTCACGACATTGTGGAGGGGGTGGTTGAGGGTAGAAACTGTAGAGAGCGTCCTAGACGGGAGTATTTGTAGCAAGTGTTCGAGGACATGAGTTGTAGCTCTTATGCTGAGCTGAAGAGGGTTGAGGAGGACCGAGAGATGCTTTAAAGATTTTTATCATTAATATATTCGTATTATTACAGATTTCACTTTTCTTAAATTAAAATTATTTATTTAAAATTATTAAGATTTAATCAAATTGTATTTATTCACAAGCATTTTTCTTACCGACAATTTATTTATTTAGTGTAACCTCTGAGTCTTGTATAAACTTTAAAGTGATTTTTTTAAATATATCCAATGCAGCCGTATAATGGATTAAGAATGCAGATGCCTGTTTTTAAACTTCGAACTTTTTGATTTCTACCACCATCTCTCTAATAGTTCAACACTATTTTTTTTATCTACTACTTTACGGTGAATAACAAGTGGTTATTAATATATTAGAATACAAATTATTATTTCTAAGTGCACTTAATAATTCATTACAATACTTTTTGTACGCGATAATTGGTTCGAAAAAGTGGCGCCAAAAAAACCTTAAATGTATGTAATTCAATGAATTGGTTACAACAATCAAAATATCACCGAAAGAAGTACCAAGTAAATCACGTAATGTTACCGTCAATAAATAATTGTGTAACAGAAAATCGCGTAAAAAAATCTCTACAAAAAGCATTGGGTATAATATTATTTAGTTACGCCAATGTTACCCCTAAAATCCACATTGCATTAAGATAACACTAGCTTAAAACTTAGGTAGATGGTTAACAATGTTCAACCATTATATGGACTTTACCCCTCTTCGATGCGCCTCTGGACCGTTGGTATGCTAAACATATAAGCCACGACATTTACGGCATCCTAACTTTAGATGCGACTATGAATATTAAGGATGTCTGCTATGCAGATAGTTACGCCCATGAAATGCTTTCAGGGCTTTCAGGAGAAATTAGAGGTAACGAGAGGTTATTACAGTGTTATTGTGTGTTAATATATTTTGGAATATTTTACATTAATTATCGGGTGAACCAAAACATGTTATGCTATCGAAATTTGCAAATTTTAACATTAATTACAATATGGTGATTTTTAAAACGGTATTAAACGTGTCGTATTTTGTTCCTCGTCTACTGATAATACTCGTAATGCAGAACATGTTATGACATTTCGCCAGCGTGAGGCTCTTGTTAAATCACCGAAGTTAAGCAACATTGTAAAGAGACCACATGTTGGATGGGTTACCGCTTGTTGTTAACCGATTATCTATGGTAAGGTTAAGGCAATCCTAAAGATAAGATGATCCAGGCCTCGGGAGTGTTGAGTTCATCGTTCAACATAATTAAATACGATTAACAAATCACTCAAAATATGCCGCAGATAATACAGCGGTCGTCTCTTTAAGGCTTCTGTTTTGGGGGTCATCGGTAACTATATATGTTTCCAGGTGAACTTTCGTGTGCAGGGAACTTAAGTGGTGGCAATTCGTGGTGACCATATATTCCAGATATGAAATGGATATGGGAAGGAGTTTTTATTTTATTACTTTGAATATGAACACGAAATACGTACAAAGCCACAATTAGAGTACCATAACTAATAACATATAATAATGACAAAAAATAAAGGAGATACAATAGATTTTTTTCATCTCATATACGATGAAACTTATGGTCACCACAAATTGAAGAACAAATATAGTCCTGATATCCTTCCAAAACAGAAGCCTTGCAGGGATGACTTCTATAGTATCGAATTGCCACTGTACAAGTCTTGTCTTGGTACAAATCATGGACAAAACTTATTGCTGGTAACCTGTGGTATCCATATGTTCCAGAAGTGTAACTAATGTGGGGATACAGTTACTTTTTATATTTTAGCGTGATTTCTTTTTCGACGCTATGGAAGGGTTGACTATATATTATGTGGATTTGTAAATATTTATTAGAATTATATTTTATTATTTCAATATTCTAATCTACTTTTATAGATCATTGACTATATTACAATATTATAAGTAATTAAATATACACATACTATACATCAAATTCTTTATACGCATCAGTTCGTTCAGAAAAAATATCGGCAGCTTGTGAATCAACTGACTGAATAATAAAAAATAATAATATACAAACTCTTAATATAAACTATAGAGACACCTATCGTCATATGATGGTAATAATGGTTCAAATACAAGTTATTCGGCGCAACAGTTCGGGCAGAAGATGGTCGAGTGGTCTAGGGTAATGAACTTAAGCAACGGTTGGTTCCAAGGCTAGCTGGTTCGCATCCCGCATCTGCCGATATTTTTTCTGAACGAACTGATGCGTATAAAAAATTTGATGTATAGTATGTGTATATTTAACTTTATATTTATTTATTAGACGTAGATGGGTTCTTTTAAATTGAAATAATATGGATGATACGCATAATGCTTGAAATATTTACGTTAATCAATGCTATTTTTATATTTTCAACTCTCATTATGAGATCCATTTCAAATATCGAATAAAAAATACTTCCTTTATGCTAGATTGATTTATATGTAAAAAAAAGGTACAAAGTATTTTTGTATTCATTTGTAAAATCAAGTCTGATTTCTTTTTAGTTAAAATTATTAGGAATATTAATTAAATTCGTTAGTTTCTGAATAATATGTATAACTTTAATTTAATTCAATTTCTGTTTTTTTCATATCTTTAACAACATAAAACATGTCCTGAATTCATATTGTGCAATTATCTCTTGTACCACAAGCATACAAATACCATTAACGTGGAATATATTGTACTCCATACTGCTGAAGTTTCCGTTTTCACACGTTTGTTTCCATTGCAGTACACATAACAAATATACAGATGGACTCAAAAAACGGAAACGAATCAAAAGTGATATTCCTAGAAATTAAAGCCTAGAAATTTGTCATTTAAGAAACAGTAATTGACTTAATAATATTTTTTAAATTACGCCTTTTAGATGTGGTTCTGTTGTATGAATGCATTTACAGACGATTTATTATAGGTACTGTATGGACGGCATGGGCATATCACGAGTGTCCTCCTAAGAGATCTTGGTATAAATTTTTAAACCAGACTAACGTTCCATGCGCATGTTGAAGCTGTGTGTGGTAGAGCACTGAAGATAATTGATTTTGTTCTGCGAAGTTGCAGGGTTTTTTCAAGCTTACATATATTAGTAGTATTGTTAAACACTATGGTCTGAAGCATACTCGAGAGTAAGCATAATTTATGCACCCTATGAGTAGAAATATGATCTTATTTAAAAGAGATTACAGAATTAATTTCTTAGGTCTCTCTACATGAATATTGAAGGTGTAAGGATATTATTATCTAACTTCATGTGACTCATGACTCGACTAAGAACTCTAAAAGTGATTCTCAATATAAGATTTAATAACCACCCACAACCGACAAGCTCGTCTTACACTTGCCGAAAATCCATACACGGTTAATGTGTGTCGACCAAGAACTGGCAGTTTCCAAAGTTCCTTTCTTAATCCCACCGGTAAGCTTTGGAATGCTCATCCAGCGTCTGTGTTTCCTCCTTCCTACAATCGGGATATCTTCAAGAAACATATAAATATACACTTTCAATCTCCTTAAGCCACACACAAAAACGAACACAATACAGGTTTTTCGCATGCAGCGTCTAGCCTCCCTGGCTGAACGTCATAGAGTGCACTGGTCTTGACCAGCTGCGCTCTCCTGCATGAATGAAATAATACAGGAGGACGACATCAAATACAAGGAATTATTCTTATATGGCACATATCGTTATTTAACTGATTATGAATATATATTTTTTCTTTTATCACTCTTCCGTTTAATGAATAGTTCTAAAATTCCCGTTTTTTGGGTCAACCTGTATATACGAGAACAACGATAAACTTTCTACTAGCATCGCCTCACAACAAGGAGTCTTGCAAATTAAAACTTTGTTACCGGTCAGGGCTCAGACAAAGCATTTATAGAAGGTACAATAGCTCAGCTCTAATGTGCTGTCTCTGTCTTTCGAATGATAATCTATATAAACTCCTCTCTTTATAACATAAAATAAATAATAAGGATAATTTTCTAACCAGCCTTTCTTATCTAACATTTTTAGCTTGTGTGATCTGCAAATTAACTATTGAGTATTACATCTATCATTGGCATCATCATCATCATGTTCGCTTCCGTCACTGGAGTATATGCTAGCCACAAGCTGCCGCCATAAAGCTCTGTCAGCCACCTTGATCCTTTCCTCATCCTATGTCAGCTCTGCCTCCCGTAGATCCGTCTAATACATTCTATGTATAAGTCTACCAAGTTGGCGTAAGATCGGGGGCTTAAAGACAAGGCAGCTATTTAACTTATACTCTTCTGCGGCATCTGAAGTATAATACTGGAGGCAAGATGTATAGATTTTAATTTGTGACAATGCGGATGCCGGCGAGAGTACTTCAGATGCCACTGGAGAGCATTAACTACAGTTGAATTTTTCTCAAACTCTTGGAAAAATGACAGAAAATATACATAGAATATACTCGGTGGTACTGACATGGGATGAAGTGAGGACCATGGAGATTCACAGATTGTATCAACAGCCCGTGATTACATCATTTTCCAGTTAGGGAAACTGAGAAATTCAAACTCTGGTAATTAATCGCATCGGAAGATTTCATTAGCCCGAAGAAAAGCCTCCCAACTGGCAAGTACGGTAAGTTAGTCTTGAACACACTAAAAACTGATACACAATAAAAAACACTGAAACTGGTCGGTAGAACAAAGAACAACTTTTTGGGGACTGCATAGGCGGGAAGAAGCATAGCTGTGTGAATTTGGAGACCTGCAGACTGCTTAACACTTATGATTCTGCCCCATGTGCCTGACTATCTTTTTTTTAGACCCAAGATATTAAACTAGGCAGCATACTTACCATCAATGTGGCCAGATATTAGGTTGAAAGAATTTGACATCGCTGATACGAAGAAAAAGAGAACATGGTGATTGTAATGATGATGATGATTCAATGTTGGGGTCATCGCGACTTCGCTGGAGTCTCTCATGGAGCCTGAAGTGTGGCCTGAAAGGACGATCGTTCAACCCTGGATACGTGTAAGACGAAAAAATCGCAGTGAACAGTGGTTGAAACCAACTTGAGTGAAGATATTGACATATTTAGTGTAATATTGCTTCAGATTCAGTGCTGGTGTTGACTGATATGAAATGTTTACGGAAATTTGATTTTGTAACAATAATGCCGTGTTATTTGTTTTTTTTTTTTTTTTTCAGATGGTGATAGTAATTCTGAAGTCTCATCTGTGGAATTCTATGACGCTTACCATGGTGTATATGGCTAAACGCTGCATGTGGAGTGTTGATCCGCCAACGTCATAGACTACAGCCCGAGATTCTGGGATTTGTGGGTCAAACATGATATACTTATGACATGGTTTTTGCTGTTGCAAGTCCAACTATTTGCGTGAGTATCTCGACACTAGTTCTGAGTGTGAGGTCATTGACACTAAATATGTCAATACATTTACAATGCCACACTTATAATGACTATAATAATGAATTAAAATATAAATATTTTGTAATTTTATTAAAAGAAATAAAAGAATTGAATATGATCACATTAAAAAACTTAAAATCTTATGATACTATAATGTGACAGTGATATGTTGTCGAACAGATGTGGTGAACGCTGTTTTGTGATCAACAGAGCAGCTTGTTGCTCAGTGGCGTGATAGTGTTCATATAACATTAATGGCTTTGGTTAGAGCAAATTACTGTGGCGAGGCAATCAGCCGTTTCTGCTCTCAACTGAAACAGGCTCTTTATCTTGCAGAGCCCATGAATTTGGAAGCGAGGAAACGTCAGTAGCCAACTTGCGATAAAATAATCGCAATTATTAACGGAATATTGCACTAACAACTGATACGCATAAAAATGCACAGCAAACAACATTTTATATGACATTTATGACCTCATTAAAAAAAACCTTCATCGTTCTCATTACAATATTCTCTTAACTGGAGCATATGGACGTCACGTACCGCCGCCACAAATCTCTGTCAGTCGACATGGTACTTTATTTATCTTATGTCACCTATGCCTCCCACAGTTCCAGGTCAGTTCCCAGCGGCCTTCTAGGACAATGCGAGCCCGACTTGAAAAAAAGTCAGCTGTAGCTTATGCTCTCCTGTGGCATTCTTAGTACATGTCCTAAGCGGGTCCATCTTCGACTATTGACCGACTGATGTATGGTACTCTCTCACCTCATCATTCCTTGCAAAGTCAAACCATCGTTCCTTCAGTATTCTACGCAGGCAACTGCTCTCGATACCCATGATACGGTTGTATTAGCTCTTGGTGAGATTTCAAGATTCACAGACATTTAGAAGAATGCGGACAATACAGGCACTGTATAGACGACACTTTGTTTTGATCTAGTAAAGCTTCGCAGCTTAGCTCGATCGAAAAAAAAACTATTAATAATTAGCCTAAATATGTTTCGTATACTACAGACTGCCATCTCTTAAAATTCTCAGGGTTCTGTATTGGAGTCATTAGGAACTATATATGTTTCCAGATGGATTTTCGGGTGAAGAAATATCTGTGGATGAGGTGCGGACAGTGGCAATTGACAGAACTGAGTTGTTGCAATTTGTAAAGACCATATGTTCAACATATGGTACAGATTTGGGAAGAAAAAAAATATTGAAGGATTTTCAGTATAAATTCTATACACTATGAAACATTGATAAAGAAATTGTACACGAAACTATACTTATTTATTTCATAATAAAGTTTAATTTAATAAGTTATTTTACTTGCAATATTCGCAATATTTAAACGTATTTTTTAAATCTATAAATAATTTTTAGACACTACCCGTAATGTAAATATATTTATTGCGATAAGCAGTGGCAAATTCGTTAGAAGTTTAGCACATGTTAAAATGAATTAATTTTTCTTGTAGTATAATAATACTAGACAACTTTAATCGTATGTGTCTTTTATTATTTTGCACAATTGGGTAAAAAAAAGTGTGAAAATAATCTAATTTAATTGAATTTTAATGAAAATGAAAACTTTGAAAAATTTATAATATTTTGATAATTTCAACTTATTTTGACAAAACTTATCTGGGAGTATTCATTATTCCGATGAGGCCATTTTAATTATTTTGTAGGCACAGTGTGCCTCCCATTTTATCACTTTCCAAAGTCCACGGAGAACTCTGGCATACGAAAGTAGTCCTTAAAAGCCTTTTCCCTGACTGAAACCCATTGATATTCGCCTATCAGCCTGAATATCAAATTACTTGGTGTATATAATAGAAATAAATTTATTCTTAGACAGACAGATCAAAAAATATTCCATATTAAAAAAAAAATCTTCATCTTTAATGTTTCTATACGGCTGTGAATACACGTGACCGAAAATTCAATGCAGCCGTATAATAAGTGCTGAAAAGAGGTGCTTTCGTAGAATGTTGGAGGTACGATTTTTTTTATGTAAACGCATGCAGGAGAGCACACCTGGTCAAGACCAGTACTCTCTATGACGCTCAGCCAGGGAGGCTGGACGCTGCATGCGGGAAACGTGTGTTGTGTTCGTGTTTGTGTGTGGGTTGGGGAGATTGCAAGTGCATATTTATCTGTTTCTTGAAGAAATCCAGATTGTAGGAAGGAGGAAACACAGACGCTGGAAGAGCATTCCATAGCTTACCGGTGGCATTAAGGAAGGAGCTTTGGAAGCTGCCAGTTCTTGGTCGACATATATTAACCGTGTATAGATGTTCGGCAAGTGTCAGACGAGTTTGTCGGTTGTGGGTGAGTGCAGGAGGAATTAGTTCTTTAAATTCCGAAGAGTAGCGACCGTGGTAATAACGGTAGAAAAGACTAAGTGAACCAATCTAACGCCTATGTTCCATTGCTTGCAGGTTAGACGTAAGAGTGTCATTGTTCAAACGAATTGCCCTTCTTTGAACGATTGATTGATATTGTGTTCAATGACGAGGTAAGAGACTCAGCAGACATGCACTCTACTGTCGATCAAAAGGCGAAGATGGACCTGGGAGTAACATGTTGTTCGGATGTCGCAGGAGAGCCTAAACTAAAGCTGCATTTTTTCAGACTTCAAAGCAGAGCTGAGATATGAGAGCTATGTGCTGGAATGTTTGCTCAGTTGGCGTGACACAATTATGAAATCTCCGTCAAAATTCACGCTATGCTAACACCACTGAACGATTCATGACGTTAATCCACGCTCTTGCTGAGTATATCGCTTTATTGCTTGTTTGTTTGTAAAATGCGGCTGTCTTCACAAATATTAAATATGATTGACATACAATGCCATTTACAAAATTTATAACATCCTCCGATAGGGTGATTAATTTTGTGCGACCTGTATATTATAATGAACAAAACATTATTTAAGCTCATATCAAAAATATTTATTTTTACCGAAATAGATAGCCATTGTTCTGATATTCAAGTGCTTTTAGTCTCTTAACAATGTTAATTTTTATAATGTAATCCGTTAAGTTATTTACGTGAACTTTAAAGCTCGTATGCCATTGAATTTAAGCAAGTATCAGGTGCTGCTTTTATGCGTATAATTCTAGAATGTGAGGGAGTGGTTTTCCTTTAATAAGATACGTGCTCATTGATTGATCAAACGTCACTAGTTGTACAAAGACAAATTGTTGGAATTTGAATTAACCCACTCACTAGGCGTCTGTTTCTGTTGAAGTACAAAGCGTACTTCTTTCTATAATATTATCAACTTATGAAATATTTCGAGTTTAAGCTGACAATGTGATAATTTTTAATACTTTTCATAATTTCATTTGTCTCATTCAGACGCATTTACAAATTTGTTTTTTTTTTAATAAATTATAAGATAATACAAAGTGATCAAGGAAATTTATAAATCTTACGAAAAAAACTCTTACTACGAATATTTAATTTGTAATAATACTTACTCATAATCAAATTGATTATTTATTTGCATTTAATAAAATAAATTAGATATTTCCATTAGTAACGTTCGTCTTTCAATATCTGTTTCATATGTAAAACATATGATACATGTTTCTTATATTTTCCATAGTTAATTAACTAATCTATTTACTTTAATTTTAGTATTTTCCAATTTCATATCAGAATTACTGTATAATTACTCCACAATTTTAGTTCAATCAATAATGGTTTCTTGGCTAAGCCAAGATATGCCTTCTTAATAAATAAATAGGAGTATATACTAATTATCGGTTATTTTTTTTTAATATTACAGAATTTACCTAAAATTATCGATAAAAAATGAACAAACTACGGTAGTGAGTATATGAATTCAGAGTATATTAAACTTATTTTTACCGGAGGTATTCCTGGAAATATTCCTGTTTACAATGTAATTTAAAATCATAAATACTCAGTACTAAATATATACTTTATTTAATAGAACACTTTTAAGTGAACGATAAAATAACAAATTAATAAATATTTAAATGATTGAGTTCATTCGACTCCGTTAGCTTTTATCGAATTTCCGTTTTATCTTCAGTGGCTTAATGAAACTGAAGCAACTCCATTTCAGTTTCAGGATCAATGGAGGCAGAAAACAAAACCAATCTTTCAAACCAACTTCTTCAGATATCAATTATTAAACTCACAATGAGAAAACTTCTCCTTTGATCTTCAAAGCTGAAACTTTTAAATAACAGATAGTCTAAGACTAAAATTAACAAAACATTTAAGAATTCATATTTTCATAAGCTAACAGACAAATATTTGGGTTCTGAAGGCTTATTTCATAACTCATATGAACTATTATAGCCAATAGCCAATAATGAAATCTCCTTGAAAATCTCCTCATATAGAATATTGTCAGTTAACAACTGGTATATAACATTAAGATTATCAACTGACAATACTTGGTGAAACAACAATTGACAAAATAATATTATAAAATTACTTTTTAATTAAAATATGCTTTTTAATTAAAATTACGTACACATATACAACCTGTAAATATGTGTGTACTAATGTAGAAACTTGTCAATACCTATATAAGCCACTGCCTGTTTTTATTTTTTCATTATTGAAGATGGTCTTCAGGAAGGCCGAAACATGTAATCATTTAAAGTAAACTGTGAATCAAAACCAAATATTTTTAATTTATTAATTTTTTAATTAAAATAAATTTTAAAAATATAACTGGTATATGGCATCTGGACCTTATGTCGGTGAGTATAACTCAGTGATAAAGCGTTAGCTCATCATACCGAAGGTGGTGAGTTCGATCCCCAACATAGATTAAAATCGCTCAAGATAGATAAAAAAGCTGTTGTTGGAAGACTAGTTTGACTTAGTAGGCGACAATAATGTAGGTTATTTTAATATTTACATACAACTTCGTAGGTTATCACAGCAAGATTTAAAATTGTGGCTTTTGGGTTGAACCGTATGAGGCGAATTTCTTCTAACCGATATTTCGACCCCCATTGCAGGCGTCATCCTCAGGGTCATCCTCACAAAATCGTCAACCCTGAAGATGGCATCTGTAATGGCGGTCTAAATATCGTTGAGAAGAAACTCGCCACTCAAGGCTCAACATAAAAGACAATTGTATGTATTTACTTTTTTGGTGCGGCTTTCGCAGGGACGACTTTATTCTTCGGGATCGCCTCTTTGGGTTTGGGCGCCTTCGGCTTCTTTATCAAGAGCTTGGAGGATTTCTTAACCTCGTTTGGAGTCTCGGACGTAGATGGCGTTTCGTTCTGAGAAGCTTTTTTATTGCTGCTGGAGATTTTTTTTTTTTTTTGATGCATGCTTCCCATGCAAAGTCCCTCCTAATTCATGAAATACAATTTGGTGTTAGTGAGCCTTTTAAAATGAAATGGTCTTCGCTTCGGGAGCATCGGGTTACTCAATTGATCTCCTTAAAAAAATATTATAAGCATCCAAGAGCCTCGGAGCTTCAGTTAAGAGAGCGGACATGAAATGATGATGGTAGACGTAAGTCGACAGATAAGAGTACGCTACTATATAACTAATTCCTCCTGCACCCACACACAACCGACAAACTCGTCTTACACTTGCCGAACATCCATACACGGTTAATGTGTGTCGATCGAATGCGTGTGAAGATCTGAAAGTTTCCAAAATTCTTTCTTTAATGTCAATGGTAAGTTATGGAAATGCTCTTCCAGCGTCTGTGTTTCCTCCTTCCAACAATCTAGATCTCTTTAAGAAACAGATAAATGTACACTTGCAATCTCCCCAACCCACACACAAACACGAACACAATACACGTGTCCTGCATGCAGCACTCTATGACGTCCAGCCTCCCTGGATGAGCGTCATAGAGTTCACTGGTCGTGACCGGCTGTGCTCTCCTGCATGCGATTTCATAAAAAAAAAAATAAGCGTGGAATATGTATTTATAAAGAAATATAAAGTGCATCCTCAATTCAATGTTTTTTTTAATATTTTAATGTTAGTTTTAAATTTTGTATGTAATTTAGTTTGAGGCTGTTCTTTTCGCTACATTGTACTGCGAACAAAAACGTTCTGTCAGGTGAAATGTATCCAAGAAGGCTCATTGTTTGAGGTGAGATTTTTTGTTTCTGCGCCCGTTTGCACCTGCTTGGTTCTGACCACAACACAGCAACGAACAACACGGGAACACAACAAAACACCGAAAACAACAGCCAGAACAAAGACGGGTGCTTTATCAGCCTAATTTACTCCGCGCTTTATTAATGATCGTTGTAATTATGTTTATAAATAGACCTCAATTGATGAATAGTAAGACAAATATTAAGTTTGCATGTAATGTCCATTTTTAATACATTATTTTTCATCCAATATCCGTTTTATATCAAGAACATATTGTCACCAAAAATTGCAAAAGTATGAAGACTTAAAGCAGCAGCATTCGAGGCATAATTCTGAGTGATTTGTTAATCAGATTTTTAAGGAGATCGTATGATAAGCTAGACGCTTTTGAGGCATGGACCATTTAGTATTAAAAAGTGACTCAACCTGACCAACTACTATGAGGTAATAACGGTAGAAATGACTAAGTGAACCTATCTCACGTTTGTGTTTCAAGGGAGGCAAGTTAGACCTAAGTTTGTCATTATTTATCAGACAATATGAAAAATATCTTAATATACGCATTTATTGAACCGGGCGGCATAGTCCAATGGTAAAAGCGTTTGTTTGTAATTCAGACGCTGTCGGTTGAAATCCCTACAAAGCTTGATTTAAAAAAAAAACAAAATCTAAGCTCTATACATGCTCCCAATAGTATTGACCCACCCCTTAAAGACAAAACAAACTTGCTCTTCTTGATTTGAAATGCTCTTCTTTGAATCAATTCAAAGAAGAGGAATTCGTTTGATAAACACTATTTCGCCTAAGCTGCAATCAATGCAACACATGCGTAATATTGGTTCACTTAGTTTTTTCTACCGTTATTACCACGGCTGCTACTCTTTGAAACATAAAAAAATACTTCCTCCTGCACCCACCCACAAACGAAAAATTCATCTTACACTTGCCGAACAACTTGCGAAAAATATTTTTTATATTATTCGCTTTATTTCAAGTAGACGAGTATTACTCACACATCTTTATTAGCGCAATCCATAATCTTCTGAAAACTTTGCAATTGTTTATACACTAAAATGCGCGCGTTTGGTTCCTGTTATATTTTTATGATAATCACTAAATTCCTCTTTGATATATTGCTCAAGTTTTCGCAAGTGTTTACCAAAGAGACACGTGCGAAATTTTCCATGGCATATTAAGTGTTGCAGAAATAGAACTCGGACCACAGTGGTTTACAGTGAGATCGTTACCTTGCCCGTGTACCGGAAATCGTAAAAATTACAGTAATAACTCTAAGCACGTTAAGCGAGCTTTGGAAACTTTTTAATTCATTCATGCGGAGCTGAAATCCCAATAAGCAAGTGAGGAAAATGGATTTATATATTAAGACTAATGTCGTTAACATCGCTTAAGATTTATGAACGAAATAATATTGGGGAATCAGTTAATTGTAATAGAAATATAATATAACGAAGATATCTTTTCAAATGGTTTAAAGAATAAATAATGTTAAATAAAACAAAATATGTTAAATTGTTATTATAACGAGAAAAAGGACCTGGAAAGAAAGATCTATTTAACACATAATCAGCATTTAAAGAGCGTTTTTATATGTCAAAAAAGACATTTCAAAAGCGTTTCTTTGCCTTCTTAGGCAAAAAGATCTATTTCTAACGGATCACTCTTAAAAATGACATTTGTTACAGTCTACTAAAATTAGTACAAATATTATATCGCATGAATCTGAATGAAATTTGGAAAATTAGAAATTTAACTTCTTTCATTAAATTCTTCATATAAAATTTTTCATCAAGAACGTCATATAACTTTTTTCAAAGGAAAAAGTTGGTGACGTTAGTAGTCACTGAATCATATAATTTATATGTATTTTATGTATGAAGGATCAAATTAACACTTTATTTACAGTCACGTATTTATAGACCTTGGAAATTGAATAAAAATATAATTTTCAATCGTCATTGATAATCGACTATAAGACTTTAAGTATGGTAAATCTACACTATATCTTAAAGCCATGTCCACCAACGAAAGTTCACCCTTAGAAGAGCCACTAGGTACACTGATAGCGGGAGGTCAATTGTGACTCCGCAGCTACGGACTTCACTCATGATTAGAAAAACCATCTCATTATTTTTTGTTTAGTTTAATAAACTTCATATTTTATAAATAAAGCATTATGGTTCATTTATTTTAAATAAAAGATAATAGCCTTTGATTTAAAAACCAATACATAATTAAGCGATCAAATATCATTTCGTTTAACGTCGCCAGTAAGCTTCGGCAAACCCCCGCAAGAGTTTTTAATATTGCGGATTTTCTCGCAAGTTTACGACATCGTATATCTCAACCCCACCCCAGTAACAGACCGAGTTTTATTCATGTCTGAGACCCAGAATTTTTTATAGCAATCCGAAAAACCCATCAAAATGATAAACTTTACTGTACAGCGAGTATTTCACAGAAACTTTCCTCGAAAATTTCTTAACTTTAAAATGCAATGAGCTGCATTGCTATGAATTAAATATGTCTGATACTGAATGGTTTTACGCATTATAAGCACGGTTTTTGTTAGATCACCATAGCTACGAAGCTAAGTAACATTGCTGAAAAACCATAACTTGGATGGATAACCGTCAGTTGCTTATCACGTATTGATGGTTGGATTTCTTTTTCAATTTTTTTTCCTTGCATTACATTACAAATTTTATCAACTCAATTTATTTCTAAAGTACAATAATAATTAAATAAAAAATACAATATATACAAACTCAGGTACTTATGATTAAGTACTAAGAACAATGCAATAACGACAAGCAACAGAAGGTCCCAATGCTCATCAAACAGACGACGCCAACCAATTATTCCTCCAAAGAAACTCTTGGAGTTCTTGTATGAATTGGGCCTCTCTTATGTGAAATATATCAACACCCGAGGCGATTTGGTCTGAACAGTCTGATGCCTCTCCCAAGAAGCATAGTCTCTGGCAGGTTTGTGTTACTCTTTGGGAGAGCGAACAATCTGTGCTTCCTTATTCTCAGATATTTATCGGGGACACACAAACCGATCTTCAACAAAATTTCAGGATTCTCGAACACGCCACGCAACAGCCGGAAGAAATGCATACCTAAGTACATATCCCTTCATGTCTTCAACTTAATGTACCCCAACATACACTGTATGAAATTAGTTGGATACAGCCACGGATAGTATCCATACACCCTCATGTAGAGAGATCTCAAAAATTTCTTCTGTACCCTCTCCAACATGGGGGTATATATATATTTTTTTAAATTATAATTATGCAGTTTCACCAAGTATTGTCAGTTGATAACCTTAATGCTATATTTCAACTAATGGGGTCCCCAAATGATAAACCCGCTCTCTAGTATGCTAGGGACCAAAGAGTTAAACAACACCACCATTACGTGTGTGCTCGAGAAAACCCTGCCATTTCGTAATACAAAACCAAAACCAAGCATCTTGAGTGCCTTACCACAAACAGCTTCAATGTGCGCATGGAACGTCAGTCTGCTCTCAAACTCTATATCAAGATCTCTGATGGAGGACACTCGTGATATTCCTATGCTGTTCATAGAGTACCTATGATATATAGTTTTCAAATTTCGAGTATAGGACAGAACTTAGCTATATTAAACATAAATTTATTACGCTTACCCCAGTTGAATATATTATATTATGACAGGCCCAGCGCTCTAAAAGCTTACATGAATCTGTCCTAAGGAGTGGCTCAACCTTACCAGTGAGCCGTGGTTAGCAACAGGCGATGACTTCAGGTTTTGGTCCAAGCCCAAAGTCGCTTAACGTCTCTGATCTAAGGGTCTGAGGAAAAAGGTCTTGTCTCACTGAAAAGTGTTAAATCGTACAAGGTAATATGAACTAATATGTTTCCTGAAATTCAACCATTACTTTTCTGTATTTTCTTTACAATTTTTCATTATTAAAAGCTTCCCAACGTGTTGCTATAATATTCCCGGCTTTATGGGAAACAAAATATTTTTAATGGAGTCGGAGGCAGACTTTAAACTTTATCTGGCAATTTGGGAAAGAAATATATTCCCTGACAGTGAAGAGTAAATCCCAAAGAAATGTAATAATAAAAGTACGAAATACTAATTCCAACAAATTCTTTTTGTTTTGATACCCCAGCAAACTTGTGAACATTTTTCAATAAGCCATCGATTTTTTCAGAATGAAATACTCACAAATAAATATACGAGTATTTATATAATACACTTCCAAATGTTACAATGTCAAGCAATGTCAGTATGAAGATGGATGAGAAGAAAAAGCTTATTGTTCATTGTTGTGTCACCCCATGACTTAACATCGAAGCATTGTATAATTTATCGTATAACAAGTATAAAAGTCTCCTTCAAAACACTCTATTGAGGCTCTTTTACGAGAAGATTTCTAATAAATAGTTTTCTTTTTAACGAAACTGTTATAATATAACGATTTTCTTGACAAAATCTACATTTTTTATTTCCAACATTGTAGAAATAAAATTGTAGAACTTAAAGTAAAAGTTTTTTAATTAAAGCATTGTAATTATTGAATTCCACCAATAATTACCGACTGAAAAAGCTCCGATTTAATTCTTATTTTTAATTGTTTTTGGTAGGTTCAGTAAATGCCAGTATTTTAATATTCCAATATTTATGAACCAGAGAAGATTTATAGCAATATTCAACTTAACATAAACCAACAAATATAAAGCAAACATCATATTATATGACATTTGTTTTATCATTAAATTCGGAAAAATAAACGTCAAACGCTGGGATTCGAATCACAAACCATTGCAAACATGATCATCTATTTATTTCGCTTTATTATATATAAAGTGAAATAAATAGATGAACTGTAGCGCTTATGCTGAGCTGAAAAGGGTTGCGGAGGACCGAGAGGAATTGAGATCGAGATGCAAGATTCTGTTGCTGCAAACCAATCCTCCGGATTGATACTACGGAGAAGAATTATATATAAATAATACGTATTAAATACGTTCGTGGTTCGTATCCTAGCGTCAGCCGTTTATTTTTCTCCAATTCATTAATGAGACAAATGTCAGATAAGATTATGTTTGCTGTAAATTTGAATGTGCATCAGTTATTTCAAAGATATTCAGGAAAACTATTTCGTATATATAAACTAATTGATTTATTTTGGTATTAAAAATTAAAATGGATGAGCCTAAATTCTCTCATTTAGTCATTTTGTTTTGTTGAGAACTGTACGAGTAGGTCTTTAATTAATAATTAATTAAAAATATCAATAAAATAAAGGTAAAATTTCAATTAATGTTTTACTTGAAAACTTTTATTATTTATATTTATTGTTATTATTGATGTAAACACATAAAATGTATTTGGTATACGAGTATGCTGTGTATTTTTATGTACAATGGACATCTATCCATTTCTCTCTCAATAAAAAAATTATATTTACACATAAAAAAACACCTCGCACCGCATTGACAAAAATATTGTCAATAAGAGTTTCATTGCCGACAGCACTTTCCAAATCCTGAAATTTTATTTCGTCTCTAAAAAAAGTTACGACCGAGGATAATAAATAAATAAAAAATTGTAAATATATGCTATTGATATTTTCAGCAGTAAAGTATACTATCATCGAAACTGACCGTAATTTTGTGGTCAACCGCGCCTCGAAGCAATCGCGAAATATTTTATTCATGAAAAATAACATTGGCCTGAAAAATACCTGAAAATAAAAAGAATTTGCTTAAAGTACCTTGCTCAGAGATGGTTAACCCTTTCGTATCGGTTGTCGATATATGCCGTGTAAGATTCCCCTACCGTTGACATCGGCAGCCGTGATATATCCACCGCTAAGCTATGGAATGCTCTTCCAGCGTCTGTGTTTCCTCCTTCCTACAATCTGGATCTCTTTAAGAAAAACAGATAAATATACACTTGCAATCTCCCCAGCCCACACACAAACACGAACACAACAAACATTTCCTGCATGCAGCGTCCAGCCTCCTTGGCTGAACGCACATAGAGTGCACTGCTCTTGACCGGGTGTGCTCTCCTGCATGCGTTTACATAAAAAATAAATATCGTTTAGCTACTTTCAGTACTCATTGTGACATCTACGGTAGGGACTTCGAACTGCAGTCATTTCATTTATCAACCTACATGTATTACTTACAGGAATCTGTAAAGCATGTAAATAAATATCGTTAGGTTTCGTCACAGGAGCGATTTATCTGTAAACCACATGTGTCAATGCCACCACATGTATGGAGTTACATAATGAACGTTTGTTAAATATAATAGTTCTTATGCATCATCTGATAGCTTAAGGATAGAAGAACCAATGTGTTTTATGAAAATAAGTCAGATAAGTACATTTATGCTTCAAATACTAGTTTTAAGCAAAAAAATTGGTTTGAAAAATTTACGCCGTGTTTACAGTATAATTTGTATTCCACCGAGCCGTAACGAAAGGGTTAAGAAATAAAGGGCAATCTTTTCGAGGGTGGAATATTTACTATAAAAAAACAATGCACCTTTTTACATTGTCTTTTATGCATGTTTTGTTTGTTTTTAAAATTGTTTTCTTATGTTTATTATTCTTTGACATTTATTAATCCCTAGGGTGAAGTAACGAGGAATTTTGTTCTTCAGTATAACTGTCGGCTTGCTGAGTTTTTTGATAGGACACTTTCTGACTTTATTGCACCAGTCTCGTCGTATATTTAAAACAAAAGTTTTTTTAATTTTCTGTTGAAATTGTTGTTGTTATTTTTAATTATTTTGTTTTAATGCTTGTTATAGAAATACCTCATATAGCCTTTAACACTTTCGTTAAGGCGGGTAACAGACCTTTGTGGTTGTATTTCGTTACGATCATAAGCTCCAATTAGAGAGCGTACATGGTTGTATATATAACCGTGTCGGAAACAACAGGGTCAGATCCTGTCTGCCCAGAAGTGGGCGACGTCAATGACGTTACTCCCGGCCATCATCTGATCTTCCTGGGTGCAGCTATTCGGACACAGCGCTCACTCCAGAAGGTGTGACAGGGTTCGCTCCACGCCGCAGTCACATTCAATCGTCCGCTGTAAAACTGTCTGGCTTTGACTTGTGTCCTCGTCTTGCATACTCCGGTCTGAAGTCTGTTAAGAGAACTCCATATATTCCACCCTTATTCAGGGACTAGGTCCTCTTTCGGGGGAATCCAAATATTCCCCTCAGTTGCGCTTCTCCACATGTTCAGTCGCAGGGTGGCCAGGTATCACATTACATACATTCGTTACTATCATAAGCTCCAATTAGAGAGCGTACATTATAGTGATAATGAAGAAATATTCTTCTAAATTCGCAAAACTTCGGATAACATCGGAGAACTTCGGATGACATTGGACTACTTCGTACAACTTTAGACAACTTTATATAACCTCATACGACTTTGTTCAACTTTGTGTAGCTTCGTACAACTTTGTACAACTTCGTACAATTTTGACGTGAGTGTGTAGCTAGCACAAAAACGTAAGCGACGCGTAAGGGCGAAAGCGTTCCCCAGTAATTAAAAATTCACTCTTTTCGTTTTGTCCTCTCGTCCGTCGAGTCTTCTCTCCGCTCCTCTTCGGGCCTCGCAAGCACTCGACCGCTTAGCGCGAAAAATAAATAATTCATTTCGCGAGTGTCTGAACCGGGGGCCGTCGTTTATAATTACTTCGCGAGGAAAATTGAAAATTTATCGTTGTACTCGACTCTATTAGTTAAAGCTGATTTAATTATGCCGTTTGCTGTGCGTTTTGTAAACAATAAATAATTTCAAATAACGGGATTACTATTGTATACAGGGTGTACTTACAGTAATGTTTGCATTGTATTTAACCCTTTCGCATCGGTTGCCGATATATGCCGTCCAAGATTCCCTTACCGTTGACATCGGGAGCCGTGATATATCTTTTTACTACTACGATTTGCTGAAACGAGATGTAAGCCACAGACAAGCTCTTTGTAATATTTTTCAAAAGTATTTCAGCTCGTGTTATTTTTGAAAATGATTTTATTGTTAAAACTGCTTTATATTCGTTATTTTGAAGTTATATGTAACATACATGTATTCTTTACATCTGTAAAGCATGTAAATAAATATCATTAGTTTTGGTCACAGGAGCGATTTTTCTGTATGCCACCACATGTATGGAGATACATAATGAACGATTGTTAAATGGAATAGTTTTTTATGCATCATCTGATAGTTAAAGGACACAAAAACCAATGTGATATAGAAAATAGGTCAGATAAGTACATTTATGCTTCAAATACTAGTTTGAAGCAAAAAAAATGTTTGAAAAATTCACGCCGTATTGACAGTAAGATTTGTAATCCACCGAGACGTAACGAAAGGGTTAATCATTTTATTTACAGCTGCTTCGATGATGTGATTTTATAAGTACAATGTTTATATTTGAAGAAGACTTTTTGTCTAAAATAACACCTTTTTACATTAGCACATACTATACAGGTAGATACGAGTAATTGCAATAAATTTAATGGAAAAATCTCTTTTTTTACTTCATTTCTATGACATTTTATATATATCTAAAAACGCTGTATTTGTTTTTTTTTACGCAAACACATACAGGAGAAAACCGACAGATTGCGATGGTAATGCTGAATTGACATCTGTAGATTCTATGACGCTTACCATGTTACATATTGTTAAGCGCTGCATATTTAGCATTGATCCGCCAGCGTCATGGACTACAACCCGACATTCACGCATCAACCATTTATTAAAACAATTCATTATGAATGGGTTGTTTTCGACGACTACGACGACGACTTTCTTCTACAAACAATTTTGATTGATGGGCAATGACTGGTATTTTATGGGTAAATAATCAAATTCACGCCAACCGGAGGTATTTATAGAGCTTATAAATCGTTTTCTTAATAGCCGTCAGTAATCGAATCCTCATCGAATCTTCGAATAGGAAAGCAAACGCTTTAACCACTATGCTATACCCGCCGGTGAAGAGTGATTTGCTAAAGTATATATCATCCTGGCATTCACGCATTATTATTATATATTACATACATTTATAGACTTCTCCATTCTCTTCGTCCTTTCTGAAAAACCAATCTCAAGTATGAATACACTTAAAAAATTCTTTTCAATAAAACCTAAGCATACCTGAAATAAAATCATGGATTTTTAAACTTAAAACTATTTTAATTTACATGGTGAACAATTAACTATGAAATCCCACTGAAAAATAAAAATTAAAAAATAGACCAAAACTTATTTTATTTAAATGTTTATTTTATTTTGTCAATAAATAAACAATGGTTTTCTAATTTTTCCATGAATTTATAATAGGTTAATAATGTGCATGGTTGGAAAGCAAACATCTCGACAATCTTTTCGTTTTTTTTTCCTTCAATTTTTTTGTGGAATTTCACAATCACAATGATGTACTTTAAATACTTATTATATATAAAGTTTTGATTTATCAAAATTATATCAACTCTCGGGCATTGCTCCACTAAACATACGTCGAGAATTCACCACAAAGAAGGAGCTCTCCATCGCAACCCACGACACACTCCACCCTATGTTTGGGTATCAAAAGATAACCACACGGCTCTAATCAAGAAAAAGTATCCTACAGTCGACAACGGAACTGGTGATACCTGAGGCCACCCTGTGGCTGAACATCTGGAGAAGCGCAACTGAGGGGAATACTTGGATTGCCTCAAAAGAGGACCTAGCCCCTGGACACGACCAGGGGTGGAATATATGGAAGTCCCTTAACAGACTTCGGACTGGAGTCTACGTTTGCGGAGCAGACCTTGTCACACCTTCTGGAGTGAGGGCTGTGTCCAAGTAGCTGCACTCAGGAAAATTTAATGATGGCCAGGAGTAACGCTATCGACGTCGCCCACTTCTAGGCAGACAGGATCTGACTCTGTTGTATCCGACACGATTATATATATATAAACTTTAATATTATGTTCTAATTTCACATGATTCGGTTTCGCTGAAAAACAATTACTAGGTCCATTCAAACATGACAAACGTTGAGTGATAAACACTAAGTGAGTCTCTTAAAACATCAGCGTTGTCATTTATGGGCGACGCGAGAATGCCGGGCCAAAATCCATTAGCCTAAATTTCCGTTGGCCAAATGTCCTCGGCAAACTAACTACTCGTACAACAAATTACTTGTTTATCAAAGATAACTCAAAACAAAAATACACGTTTGAATAATAATCATTATTTCTGATAGAACTGGAAATGATAGCGTACAAAAGTACATTCACACAAAATTAAAATATCCATCTTTTCGGTGTATATTCTGGTTCGCGTCAGAGTTTCTTCTCGAGGCAACTTCTGGAAAAATGTTTATTTAAAAATACAACAAACATTGACACAGAAATATCCACCTTCATTCGAAACGAATAACTGAATTTAAAAATACGAAGATTCCTTTGAAGTTAATAATATCAGCTTTTTTATTACCTCTATACATATAAAAAAAATCTTTTTCATCTAGATCGTTTCAGTAAGCCTTCTACGTAACAAATTTCAGTTTTTTTTACTCGAGATCAGAAATAAAACCGCCATCAATCATTAAGAAAACTTTAATTTAAGAAAATAATATAACATTTTCATTGACTTTATTTTTTTATTCCCATATTCCGAGAAGAATGAGGTACTCAGCTAAATCAAGTAAGATAGGCACCTAGTAAGAACCATCTCAGAGAGGCAAGCCCGATAGATCGGTCACATCATGCGCCACGATGGTCTTCTTCACGACATTGTGGAAAGGATGGTTGACGGTAGAAACTGCAGAGGGTGCCCTAAGCGGGAATATTTGCAGCAAGTGTTCGAGGACATAACAACACAAGTTTTAGCTTTTATGTTGAGCTGAAGAGGACTCCAGACGATTAAGAAAAGTGGAGATTGAGATGCAAGATTTTGTCGCAGCAAACTAATCCACCGGATTGATACTACGAAGAAGATATGCGTTCCATATTGATGTTCAATAAACAATTCACTGAAATATATAGAGATGTTCAGTGTATTTTAAAGAAACATTTACAATTTCTCTTGAATATTCAAATATTGTAGCAAGAGAGATTTATTTGGGAAGATATTTCAGGATTCATGAACGTTTCTAATTTTGCAAACCACTCGAGGCGACAGTTCTAAAATCAGTTTTTGTTAATTTTCCAAATGCTTCCATTCATTTCAAATTGAGATATATATATAGACACAACTGAACAACTAATACCATTGGCAGTGATAATATACCAAAGAGCCACGAAGATATTATATAAGTGAGAAAAGGAAACGATTATTAAGAAACTAATTTTTCGTGTCTTGACTGAGGTATATCAATACAAAGTGTAATAAATTTTCATTAACATTTGATTATATATGCAAAAGTCATGAATGTATCGGTACTCGTACAAATGCTTAGATATTTTGGGTAGATTGGCAAAGTTTTGTTTTCAAGTCAATTACTTTTGATAGATTAAAATTTCATACCTTGTTTGAGCGTGTATTACACTACGCACTGTATCATTTAATGGAAGACTTAAGATGCAGTATTGCGATCTATGAAAGCTTCCCAAAAAAAAACTGTGGTCTTCCATCATGTGAAAGAGTACTCAGTGTGATCCATGTTAAAACAAGATATTAAATTTGTATCTATTTAAAATTAAAATGGATCTTAAAGATGATGCTAAAATATAAATAGCAATTACTTATGTTATAGTGTACATATTTGCAATTTAAAAAAAGTTCTGATTATTAACTGACAATTCTCGTTAAAACTACAAAATTATAATTTTAATTACAAAAATAATTACATATTATTACATTTCATAGTTTTAGAGATCTCGATAACTTTATATATTTTTTTTAATATGTTTTATATTGTGTATTGGTCTTCAAATAAGCAATTTAATGCAGCCACCAATGAAAGTAAATACATATTAGTGGACAAACTTAATAAATTTTAATTCATCATAAGAAGTATAATTAATAAGGATTCCGTCAATATAAAGCAATTATTTAATTAAATAATAAAATCAATTATTGTAGCATTCTTCATTGTATGATGATACAGTTAATGATAAAACAATTGTAATACAAACAAAAAAAGCTGATCTTAATCAAAATAACCACGCTCCCTGTATTACAACCATATAATGTTTTTTTAATTGTTCTTTTCATAGTAAAGGATCACTGAATATTACCAGTTTGGAACATGAAATACACCTTGAGGCATCCAAAATAATGACCCATTTAAAATTGTCGTTGACTTAGGATCTCTTATTCTATTTATAAAAGCGGAATACAGTTCAAAATCTCACAATAGAATAAAATTAGGACTTGTTCATGAAACAATACTTGTCTGCATTTGCTTGTTTCTTATTAATAAATTAAATAACAAATAACACACGTTTCCGGTACAGTCGTTCTAACATACATTTAAATATATTTTTATTAATTTATAAATAACAGCTAGATTTTGAGGGCGTCGGGTTAATCATAAAATATTTTTTAATTGTAATAATGAATGAACATTCAAATATACCTCAGATACAATGGCAACCATTTTTCGAGGTTCCTCGCCTAGAATCTAGAACCTAGATCCATGTCACCTCCGTATTCCGAAGATCACACAGTAAATACGTAAATCGTAAATACCTATCTACGTAACCAGCCTATTTTTCTTTTCGTATCCATTGCATATCTGAAACATTTGACGGCGGGTATATCTGAGTGGTTGAAGAATTTGTTTACCAAACCAAAGATCGTGGGTTCGATACTCAATGGAGGTTGCGATCCTTTTTGGTTTCAAATCGATTTCTAAGCTTTATAATTATCCACGGTTGATGTAAATTTCATCCCTCACCCGCAAAATTTCAGTCATAGCCTCTCAATCAAACTTAACGGTAGATACAAGTCGTCACGTGAACACCACCCATTCATAGTGAATTCACATATTAAATGGATGCTGCGTGGAAGTCATGTTATAGTATTTGACGTTGGCGGATTAAAAATACACACGAAGCGCCTAGTCATGTATACCATGGTGAGCGTCATAAAATCCACTGATGAGACATCTGCATCACTATCAAAATCTGTTGGTTTTCTTCTATATATGTTTACATAAAAAATCTCTGCTCTCGAAAACTACATATATTTTTATCGATGACCTTCAAAGTAGAAGCTTGAGGACATGAAGACATAATATCCTGCAGCTACATTTTCCGAGGATTAAGATTGAAAAATTTGATTATCTTTTTTCCAATAAATCGGATGATTAATCCGACGCTCCTGAGGCCTGAATTATTTGATGCAAAAGATTGGCTTAACACAACAAGAGACACGCAGTTAGCAACATGCGATAATCCATCCGCGTTTTGGTCCGCGTCAAATATTGCTCAACTTTGGTAATCTAATCATAACCACGGTAGTGATGTGCTATTTCTGTTTGACTATTATATATTTTATAGTAAGACTTAGTATTTATTAATCACCTATCCCAATACATCACTTTCTGCCAGCATTGCTTGGTATATCTTCACGGTTAACTATGAATTTCGCATTAATAGCTAGCCACTTAATCTCCTTCAATCACGGCTTAAGTGCCAACTGATGCGAACCCTCCCAAGAGAACAATCATCCATTACCGTGTTCTGGGACATTACATTGATTGCTTCTTAGACTAAAGTCCCATCACAGTTATCACTTATCAATCATAACGAATATACAAACTGACACTCACCCAACAATATCAGTTCGTACCAGTATACATAACTTATATCAGCTCTATATTCCGGACTTAAGATGTATTTAAACTCATTATCAATTCAGCAAAACGATTACTCGTATTCATCCTGTTATTAAGTACTGTACGATTTCACTCAACGTCCATAGTTGTTACAAAATATTACTATTAATTTAAAACAATCAAAAAGCTTATAATATTTTATATTCGATGGCTTTAGTTATCTGTATCTCGCGTTGTTTTGGTCTGAAAATACTGAAGAAAGTGAGAATCTTAATAAAACTGAGCCAACGATATGTCATTTTTGCTGGACTTTACTGAAAATTAATTATCCATAGATTATGTTCAAGTATATCATATTTGTAAAATACTGAATTAGAAAAGTGCTTAATAGAAAATTAAGAATTGAGTAACTTTCAATTGTAGAGTACTTATTTTTTAATTATTTTTTAAAAACACTAGAAAAAACGCATTTTTTTTAGAGTTTCTTAAGGTTTAGATATTATTGTTTGATGCAAAAATTTCTGGTTGCGATTATTTAAAGTGATATGCACTAACTAGTGAGCACAATACGCTTATGGTGTAAATCCCTCAAACTTTAGTTGATACAGCAAACTGTGATAATCGAACCAACACCGTTGTGTGATTTAATTGAATGTGTACTAGCAATGTTTGCAATGACACCAACGCTTCCCAAACATCGGTCCAAAAACGTGAGTATTCGCATATTTGGAAACCTACGAGCAGCATCCATTTTAAGCCATCGTAATGGACTTATCTATTATTAAAACATAACCTGGATGTACTTTTGACAGGTGTGTATGAATTATCTAAAATCAATTGCGACTCGATTGCTTTTAAGTGTATGTAGTAATTGTTTATAATTAATAAAATCAAAACATGTACCTATACTTAAAACTAACATAACTTCAGGAAAATTTATCAATAAAAGAGAGACAAGTGAAGAGGTGAAGATCTAGTTGGGCCATCTGGGCATTGATCGGTTGAACAGAGCAATATATATATAATAAAGTGGTATTAGTAACAACATTTATAACTCTAAGACTGCTGAACCATTTTTCATGATTCTTAATTTATTAGGTTTTTCTTTATCCCGATTAGAAAAGTAGATATGAAGTCATCATCATCATCAATCGAACAACGCCACTTTTGATCAAATAATTTTGAGTATTAATTTGAACGTAATACAAAACTGAATTTTATTCACCTAAAATAAGTTCATTTTTAAAGCGAAAATTCCGCAATGCCTTAAAACTAAGGCGTTTAACCAATGCGTCCTCCCTATATTAACCTATGGCGCAAAGACGTGGAATCTGACAGCAAGTCTTACCCATAAAATAAAAGTCACCCAGCGTGCTATGGAGAGATCCATGCTCGGAGTGTCGCTAAAAGATAGAATCCGAAACGAGGAAATACGCAGAAGAACTCAAGCAGTGGATGCTACCCAACGAATAGGCACACTCAAGTGGCAATGGGCAGGACATATCTGTCGAAGAGACGACGGTCGATGGGGAAGAAAAGTATTGGAATGGCGCCCAAGAACTGGCAAACGAAGCATTGGCCGACCCCCTACAAGATGGACTGACGATATAAGAAGAATAGCGGGAGTGACCTGGATGCGGAAGGCGGAGGATCGAAGAGGATGGAGACTCATGCGGGAGGCCTACGTTCAACAGTGGACGGACACAGGCTGATGATGATGATGATGATGATGATGATGAAAATAAGTTCAAACAACTTTTTTTGATATTGAGGCGGTACGAAGTTCTGGTCAGCTAGTTTCACACAAAACACACAAGTGATAGTTTCTAAGTATTGCTAATTATTTTGCTTCTGTAGAATAAAAGTAATATTTTTTACATTCAATGTTTTAATGACGAATTTTCAGCACTTTGACAGTTTTCGGTTTTTGTGTTTGTCGGTGAAATGTTTTCAAGAGTCGGACTTTGTGTCACTGTCTCAACAAAGCTCTCTCCGTGAAAATATTCAAAAACTTCTGGCGAAATTAATTTTGAATTACTTCGCGAAGACAACGAAATAATAATTTCACTGTGACGGAGACAAATATTATGATCATCATTACATAGCAAACAGAAGAAAATTACTGAGAATACTTTTAACTTTTAATTATACTTATGTTAATTTTTTTTTCCAACAACATTTTTAAATATTTTTTTAAACTTTAAGCATATTATAATTTTAATTTCGTCTCAATTTATGACTAAACGAGTACAACATAAGGAAAATATTTGTGTAATTGTTTTTTAAGAACTATAAAAGACTGATATAATTTGTACGCTCTCAATATTAGGTTTAAGTATTATATTTAATGTAAAGTCCACCCTCTAACTACGTAAGGTTATTTAATTTCTAACGGTGATTTTTCCTGTAATGTTATTTTTTCAGTAACCTGTAAATGTAAGAGGAAATTTGTCAACTTTTTGTTTAAAAAAGTTTAATTTTAAATTTCAACGCATCCAAGACAATACTATGTAATATAATAATATATATAATATAAATTTGTTGTTATAATTTACAAAGTTAAAAAGATAGCCGAGTTTGTGTAAAAAAAATCACAATTTATTGAAATGCCCGAATCTACTTTGTTTTTGTTCTTTTTTATGTAAGCACATACAAGACAATACCGCCAGATAGTAATTTTTGAAGTCTCATCTGTGGAATTCTATGACGCTTACCATGGTGCATATGGCTAAGCGCTGCATGTGGAGTGTTGATCCGCCAACGTCATAGACTACAGCCCGATATTCACGCATCATCTTTATTATTACAGGAATTTACTATGAATGGGTGGTCTTTACGGAACGACTTTCGTCTACCACCAATTTTCATTAATAAGCTATGACTGACTTTTAACGGGTGAGGGATCAAATTCCCACCTACAGGGGGTATTTTAGAGCTTAGAAATCGACTACAAATACATTTTATGTAATCTTCGTCGGGGATCGAACCCACGACCTTTGGCTTCCAAAGCTTTGACCATTGAGCTGGATGTACAATATACATACTAGAACTTCATAAATCAAAAAATATTTTTCAGGAATATAAGTCTGTTAAAGATGATTTATCTATCGAAAAACATTTTTAGGCGTTATAATGTTGTATACATGCCCAGAGTAACCAAATTATGAAAATTTACTTGAAAATTAGTAAAACGTATTTTATTTTTATCTGCTTTACCGAGGCACATATTAGAATGGCCTAAAAAAGGTATATCTTCCTCAGAATGTGGATCTCGCACTGTTTTCGCACTTGATGAAATCAAAGAACGAATTTCGTGTATGTAAAGTACAAGTTTCTCCGTTTCAGAATATTTCCTGAATATATTCCCAGGCGTCTCGACGCCTAGCGGACGAGATTACAGAACCCGCCGGCTGTTTGCAAAATTTACTGAAGGACCCAACCCCACACCCCTGAAAACTGAATACTTCAGGCACAGTTCATCAAACTTTCAGACAATCACTTTATTTATACTCGTATTTTGAAGTTTCATATTTTTTTCTTACACGAGGATAAAGCATCTTATTTTGAATATAATAAATATATACAATGCTACGTAGATTCTAACTGTTCTTGGATATGGCAGGTACCCTTGGGTTGAAGCCTCAAAACAGTTTCTAGCCTTTTGTATGCCATGACCTTGAATACGCAACGCCTCATGGATTATCGAAGATTTGAACCACTAAATGGTGTCCAATTTTAACCATTTTTTTTCTTGGGCAGACGATAGACGTCATTTTATAAAACCAAGCTATAACATTGACCAAAAATATACAGAGCACACCGGTGTGCTCACGGCACTGGCGGGATTCCTGCAATGGACCCATATTTGGGCTCATGGCACCCATAAGGATGGACACATATTCGTCTAACCTTCAATCTTTAAAACGCAGATGTAAGATTGGTTCACTTAGTATTCTCTACCGTCATCATCTCTACCGTACCACCGTTGCCCCAATGATATAAGAAGATTTTATATATATTTTTTAGCATTTACTTTGAGATGCCTTTCAATAAAGAAAACAACGTGTACAAATACTGCAGTTTCGAGATCAATGAAAGCTTCTTCAGTTCCAAACGTTCGTTTGTGCACATCGGAACTGAAGAAGCTTATATTAAAACTATAACTATACATAAATTGCCAGACATGGGTAGAAGTGAACATCATGGCTTATGCCAGAGATTTATACTGACCATATGATCCAGTTAGGATAGCGCACATGGTGATGATTTATTTATTTATTTATATACAGAATCGAAATTCCAATTTTTTTTACAAATATTTAGAAACATAGAGTATACATGAATATACAATAAATAGAGAAAATAATAAAAAATAAAAATAACACAAAAGAATAAGAAGATGACACGTGTCAAAGATCACAGAGATTATGATGATTCTTTTTTTACAAATGTACGGGTATCTCAAACACTGATGAATATTTTGAATTGTTATTTGGCATAGATGTCATTAAAAATAAAAAGATCAATTCGAATCGCTTAGCCGGGATATTTAAATTCAAATTTCTTGGTATTATTTGCTCACAGTAGTATATATTTTTTGGTATTTATTTCACGAGCTGTTTACTCTTACATTGAGAATCATCTCTATAGGCAGAAACTCTACCTTCTGAATACATAATATAGAACGAACCACTTGTTGCTTGAATCTAGAAGCTTCCAGCGCGTCTTTACAGAGTTCCATTAAACGCTTATTTATGCAAGTGTACAGTAACTAATAGCTCCTTGTCGAAATCATAAGCATGAAGAAAAAAATAAACAAGCTATGTGTCAAATATTCGTGTTATACAAAGGAATGTAAACATCTTCATTAATTATTATTTTTATTTACTAGTACATTGTATACTGACATCAGCATGATATAGCCCTTGCTGACTAGTACCCAAAACCTCGATATACAATCTTTCGTCTTTTATTTCTGTTTGCTTGTTGTACATGTATGTGTCACCATATTGAAATTTTGGACTAGTTACGTAGATCGCCACTGGAGCGCTGTGTGACAGACTAAGGTGCCGCACGGAGTTAGTTGTGTGCCGACTGTGAAAACGGTCGTATTGCTGTTTGCCCGGCCTGATGAATGCTGTGAGTAGGTCCGGGCCATAAGTATCCATATAAAGTTATCGAAATACATATGTCAGTGTGCTTCAGAAAAATGTCTGTGTGTTATTAATCTGCTCCCCATCCTGCCACCACACGACTGAATAACAACCTTTGTAAAGAGAGGAGGATGTTAATACTCGTAAAATAGGTTAACTTTATCAAAAGAGCTGCTTTAGTGATGTATGTGATTTTTTTTACATTTTATTTATGCATTTTGTATACCACTTTATACTATTAAATATCACTTTAAGGAGGTTTTGACAACTAAACAAATAAGAAATGGATGATTGGCAATTTAACTAAATGAAATAAATGCATCTTTCCAGTAATAACTTATTGCGCAGGGGCGTGGAATCTAACAGCAAGTCTTACACATAAAATAATAATCGTGTCGGAAACAACAGGGTCAGATCCTGTCTGCCCAGAAGTGGGCGACGTCGATGGCGTTACTTCTTCGTTCCCATAAAATAAAGGTCACCCAACTAGCCATGGAGACATCGATGAGAGGAATGTATCTAAAAACTACACTCCTCTCATGGGTCTCAAAGATATCCGAAGAAGAAAAAAAAAGTAATGGAGGCTACCCAGAACATAGGCATACTCAAGTGACAATGGGCAAGACGTATCTGTCGAAGAGATGGTGGTGATGGGGAATAAAAGTGCTAGAGTACAATAACTGGCAAACAGGCTTAAGAAGGCTATGACGTTGAATAATCACGTTTATCATGCAGTGATTAGCCATAAGCAAAATGGTAAACGTCACAGAATCTACAGATGAAATTTCTCCAACACTATCTGTCTTTATTTCCTTTATGTGCGTATGTATCCGAGGCATATTTTTAAATGCTTTGATGATCGTATTTTTGAGGGAGATCGATAATTAGCCCAACACTCCCGACACTTGGACCATTTAGCCCTGAGGATTGGTTCGACCCAAATATTACGCCATTTTAATAACGTTCAAAGAAAATTATTCAAGTGAACTATGCTTTTATTTTGAAAACTGACAGTATATTGGCAAATGTAAATATACTGACATAAGCATTATATAGCCCTTGCTGACTGGTACCGAAAACCTCGATATACAATATTTCGTCTCTTATTTTCGTTCGCTCATTGGACACGAATGTGTTGTCATTTTGTAATGCTGTTAGGAGGACTAGTTGTATAGATCGCCAATTTGTCAATGTGCTTCACAAAAAGTCTATGTGTTGTCAATCTGCTCCTCATCCTGCCACCACACAATTCAATAACTAACTTACAGGGGAGGATGTTAATACAAACATATATTCATTTATTTTGATGAATATTTAAAAATTATGTGTCGGAAAAGTAACTAAAATGCTTACCATACAATGTTTTATAATGGTACAGAAAAAATAACAAAGAACACAATTTGAGGTTAGCCACATGGCTGAAAATACGAAAATTTTTGCATAAACAAAGATGATCGAGTACATTTAAAGTATTTGATCCAGATATGATTTATATTGTTTGATAAATTAATTAATTTGTATATTGTTAACCCTTTCGTTACGGCTCGGTGGAATACAAATTATGCTGTCAATACGGCTTGAATTTTTCAAACCATTTTTTTTGCTTAAAACTAGTATTTAAAACATAAATGTACTTATCTGACCTATTTTCATACATCACATTGGTTCTTCTATCCTTTAGCTATCAGATGATAATACAAAAACTATTATATTTAACAAACGTTCATTATGCAACTCCATACATGTGGTGGCATTCACACATGTAGTTTACAGAAAAATCGCTGCTGTGACGAAACCTTACGATATTTATTTACATGCTTTACAGATTCCTGTAAAGATTACATGTAGGTTGATAAAGGGAATGACTGCACTTACAATTTCCTACCGTAGATGTCACAATGAGTACTGACAGTAGCAATATGATATATCACGTCAACCGATGTCAACGGTCGGGGAATCTTTGACGGCATATGCCGACAGCCGATGCGAAGGTGTTACAAATTGTTTAATTTTTATCAATCATAAAGATAATAACTACAAAATAACGAACATAAAGCAGTTTTAACAAATAAATCATTTTAAAAAATAACCCGAGCTGAAATACTTTTGGAAAAATATTACAAAGAGCTTGGTTTGCGGCTTATATTTCATTGCATATTCAAATCAAATATAATAAATATTTATTTATTCACCTCGTTTTAACATTGGTCACATTGAGTATGACCGTTTATGAGACAACAGTTTCGACTTTCTCGTAGCTTGTCTCTTGACAGTGACGGATTCAAGAAAGGCTAAATTTTGTCAAAACTGCAGTCTCATAAACAGAGGACATATTCCAACATAAGTTATCCATGTACAAAGAAGGTAAGTAAATAAATACATTTTTAAAGTAATTTTTATTTAAAAATTAAAAATTAAAAATATTTAGTTTTGATATTATATTTTTAATTAAAATTATAATTATACAGTTATCACCAAGTATTGTCAGATGATAACATTAATGTTTTTTAAATACGTATTTTTACGTATATTTTTAAAGGACGTACTCACTTCTGAATGTTTTCTTGCTTTACTTTTAAAATAATATTATTTAACTAGCTTCTGTATTATTATTTCTAACTTTGTTATTTCACATATATTCATTCCATACTCGTACGTTAAAACCTCAAAATTAAATAAATATTTTGTTAAAGTAACTGGAATCAAATATTTAAATACACTGGATCAAAGTTGTTATAAATACATTATATAAATGTATGAGTACTCGTTACAGTAAGTCATGCAAATTTTTGCTTTAGTAAGTTTATATTTGTGTTTAGAAAAATAAATAATTATTTCGGTTCAAGTCTACGAAAAACATACACCTTGCAAAAATAATTATGCCAAAATATATGAAGAAAGAGTCTGGGAAATATATCAATTTAGAAACATGTTTATGAGATCAGAAATAACAGACTTATTATGAGAATGTATAATTTATTTAAAAATCATATAAGACACGACTTTTAACATTAGTTATTTTTAAATATTTATAAATAAAATGGTTTGAAGAATAAAACAAGTAAAATTGCGTATGAAACTACTGAGTATTAATTTATTTATCACTCTACCGGTGTAGGTGACATGTCACCGTCGTCAGGACCTACTTAACAGTTAATCGTGGTTACAAAGAGAAATGGATGGCAAATAAGAAGTTTCAGAGATCTCTGTAGAGGGAACGGTTGAATAGAGCGAATTTATTCGAAACATTTTAAGAACCGTGCTATACGTTAAAAATATTCGATTATTAAGGATTTCCCTATTACTATTGATGACCATATTCATTGATAGTCATATACAGTCTCACTGGTGGTATTCTTTAAATAAGACAAACAAAAAAGTAACTGCGTTTTACGATAATGGTTTTAATTTGAATGACAAAGTTAGAGAGCAGACAAAGCAACCTTCTAAAATAGTCGGTTATGAAGCAAATAAGGACTTCATTGAGAAACATATGGATGTCGCAGAAGAGCATTAACTATGGGGTCCTGAAAGGCAATCGGGAAGCAAAGAAAAATAATACTATGTTGATTCTTTAGCATTCTACGTGTGTCAAAAATAAATCGCAGCAACAGCATTAGGAATACAAAAAGGAGGAAAAATGGTTTTACGAAGACACGTGTCAAGATTTATTTTAAACTTGCCCGTCTCCATGCCAAACATTATTATATTGATGAATTTTTCTCGTATTTTTAGTAAGAAAATCAATCTTACTTTGAAAGTGAAGCGAGAAAAATTAAGTACACTTGGGTCTAGTGTAACACGGTTATATGGCTCAACAAAAACACCGTGTAATACAAATCCATGTTATGCAAGGTTTGAAGTTCATACAATATTAGGATAGAGTTGCGTTCCAAAAAAAAAATAACGAAGATAATTTATATAAATGTATACTTAATTTTTTTAAGTAAACTAGATATACATTTACATATTCATGAAAATAACTTTAAAAACATGATATGGCATTCATCATTATCACAATCCTTTTCAATAAAAAAGTTTTCTAATATTATAGCCTGTTCCAAGCCGTTATTTATCGTTTTTAATGTGAAACATGTAGCTGCTTCGATGCAAATGCTTTCTGAGTCGTTAATTGTGGTGGGTTCATCTAACATGGATTCTCTCTTCATCTAAGCTGCATTAAAGACGTGGTATTTGGTGGTAAAAATAATATTTCAACATTAAAAAACGGAAAAGGTTAATTTTCTACTCTACGTAAGTAATAGGTTTTACACGTTTTTTTCATTTTCTACAACACTCTTCGATATATGTTTTATAAGTAATGTCATAAAAGTTACGAATATATTCTATATCATCTTCAAAACATAGTGATTTACTTATTAATGCTTAGAAGTAAATGGTTATGGTTCAAAAATAATAATTTTAATCGACTTTATAGTAGGTGAAAATATTTAATCAACACAACAGATTAGCTAGTAAAACATATGTTTGCCTTTTCTTTTAGATTTTAAGAGAGTATGCATGACTATATAAACAAGCGCTGACAAAAGCTCTTAACAGTAAATGTAAAATACTTGTTAGCTCCATATTGAGCCTAAACATGACAAGGAAATATAAAATATTTAGAATTTTATATTTTTGAATAATTCCCGGGTCGTGTATGTTTGCCGAACAAGGCCTAGGTGGGTATTTCAAAATACCCTTGTTGCCATGGTGACGCTTACATGTTTACGAAGCTTGCCTGGAGCTTTTGCTCTCTCTCAAAACAAGATGACTGCCTCCATACAGCTTGAGGTAGTAGGGAGAGGGTATTCTGATATTAAAAGAGAAGCAAAACAAAAAAACACAGGTAATGTAAGTAATTACATATTAAATACAATAGATAAATACTTTCTATCTTGTTTTAACATAGATCACACTGAACATTGTGTATTCACTTGCTAGAATAGCGCGCCTTCGATGAAAGCTTCATCGGTTCCCAACCTGCAAAAGTATATCGATGTTGGAATATGGTACATTAAATAAAAACTTTATCAATTTTCAACATACATAAATATATCTACCAATGGCAATAACATATCATTAGCGCGGTGCTGTTTAGATCACCGAAATTAAGTAATATATTTACATAATAAACAAAATATATTAAACATTAACACATAATAAATTAATCAAAAATTTGGTTGAGCGGATACTTAAGAACAAATGGTCAAGATTTTGGAAGCGTCTGGATTATCATCCGATCTCCTTAAATATAACCTATTAAAAATCACTCAAAAGTATGCCTCGGAGTTGTCATATTTTTAAGTCTTCTGCCTTGGAAATCGTTACTAACCCAACCTGTGACATGTTTTTAGAAACATTTTTTTTATGTAAACAAATACAGGTGAATACCGACAGATGGTGGTAGTAATACTGAAGTCTCATCTGTATAATTCTATGACGCCATGGTGCATATGGCTAAGCGTTCATGTGGAGTGTTAATCCACCAAAGTCATAGACTACAGCCTGATATTCACACATCATCCTTATTATTACAGGAATTTTACCTGAATGGGTGGTCTTCACGGGATGACTTTCGTTTACCACCAATTTTTACTTCATAGGCTATGACTGGCATTTTACGGGTAAGAAATCAACTTCACACCAACCGGGGGTATTTTAGAGCTCAGAAATCGATTAAAAATCCTTTTTCTTACTCTCTGTCAGAGATCGAACCCATGATCTTCGGCTTGCAAAGCAAACGCTTTGACCATTGAGCTACACCCGCCGGTAAGGTGGTGACCCATCCATGTTTTGGTGGGCGTCTAATGTTACTTAACTTTTTTAATCTAACAAAAATGGTGCTAACAATGTGCCAATGACGCTGAACACGTGTTTAGCCACCCCTGAAACATCTAGTGTCCTGAAAATCCTGAAGATTTCAAGCGTAATAAATTTTACATATCATTTCATCACCATCCAGCGGTGTTTTCATGCATATATTTACAGGAAAAATACTTCTGAAGGTATTTCCTTGCATCTGTTTACATAAAGAATATATAAATAGTGAGGAGGTGGCCAAAAACCCTGAAAAAGATATATTCATGTAAAAAAAGAGGATATCTGCTGTCTGAAGGGCAAGGAATCGGAAAACAAGTAAGACGGAAAATGTCTCCAAGACATATTTCTTTTTTTCGTTTGTTTCGTGAAACAGGCGGGTTTGTTATTTGCACGCTAGAATGTCTCACAGTACAACTTAAGCGGACGTTCTCGAGTCTGTGATAATTAATTTAAGTGCTCTTAATGTTTCGTACTAGCCAAAGTTATCAAATGAGTACTTAGGTTTTAATTAAATCTTTAATGTGGTATTTTATGTACATTTTTTTCATATAAGCACGTACAGGAGAATACCGACAAATGGTGATATTAATGGGTTAAAAACATTCTTTTTAAATAAACATATTATTCTATTTTATGTACATGTTTACACGGAAAACCAACACTCATATAACCTTTTTTAAGAGATGGGATCATTAATCTGATGCTCTTATGGGCGATTTATTTGAACAGTCTGATCACTCTCCCAAGAAGCATAGTCTCTGGCAGGTAAATATTACTTCTAGGAAGAACAAACAATCTGCGCCTCCTTATCCTTTAATAATTGTCAAGGACAAACAAACCGATTTCCAACAAAATATAAGGATTTCTGAAAACACCGCGCACTTTTTTTATGTAATCGCATGCAGGGGAGCACACCTGGTCAAGACCAGTGCACTCTATGACGCTCAGCCAGGGAGGCTGGACGCTGTATGCGAGAAACGTGTGTTGTGTTCGTGTTTGTGTGTGGGTTGGGGAGATTATAAGTGAATATTTATCTGTTTCTTGAAAAAATCGAGATTGTAGGAAGGAGGAAAACACAGACGCTGGAAGAGCATTCTATAGCTTACCGGTGGCATTAAGGAAGGAACTTTGGAAACTGCCAGTTTTTGGTTGACACACATTAACCGTGTATGGCACTAGCCGAAAAAATTTCATACTCAAGCACACATCTCTTCAAGTTCTCAACTCATTGTATCCCAATATACCATATATAATGCAAGATTGGTACAGCCACGGATAATATCCATACATCCTCATGTAAAGAAACCTGAAAAATTTCTTCTGAACTCTCTCCAACATGAGGTCATATTTATTCTCTTGGAGACATTTAGTCCTAAAAGGCGGTCCAATGAAAAATAACAAGACAGAAGTGACCGGTATACAAGAAATCTCCATCAGAACAATAAAAAAAAATCTCTATTACAAATTTTAAAAAAACATTATAGAAGAGTTGACTGCTTATAATATTCATCAAACATACTAAAATATTATAAGCAATTAAATTTACATATACTATACATAAAAATCCTTAAACGAGTCAAATCATTCAGAAAAAATATCGGCGGAAACGGTATGCGAACCGCGGACCTTTGGCAACCAACCATTTTGCCCAGGTAATTATACCGCTCGGCCACCGGCCAATTTCTTCCTCCTGAGATGTCTCGTCTCTGATCTTCTATATAAGTTATCATCGTATGGCAGATGTCGCTATAGTATATATTCAAAGTATGTATATTTTTATTTTTTTATTATTCAATCAGAATGCATTTATTCACACGCTTAATATTATTATTTCCGACAGTCTATTTATTTTTAGTAAGTACCACTCGGGTCTCGAACCGAAACTATAGATCGAATGGATGAGAATAACTTCTTGTAAGTACGTCGCGCACATTGCAATCAATTATTTACCTGTGTTACTGATGAATAATTTTTACCTTCCGCCGATATTTTTTCTGAATGATTTGACTCGTTTAAGGATTTTTATGTATAGTATTTGTATATTTAATTGCTTATAATATTGTAATATAGTCAATGATCTATAAAAGTAGATTAGAATATTGAAATAATAAAATAATATTCTAATAAATAATTAAAAATATCCATATGATAATGTCACCTTGAGACAATATCAAGAAGGTAAAAATTATTCATCAGTAACACAGGTAAATAATTGATTGCAATGTGCGCGACGTACTTACAAGAAGTTATTCTCATCCATTCGATCTATAGTTTCGGTTCGAGACCCGAGTGGTACTTACTAAAAATAAATAGACTGTCGGAAATAATAATATTAAGCGTGTGAATAAATGCATTCTGATTGAATAATAAAAAAATAAAAATATACATACTTTGAATATATACTATAGCGATATCTGTCATACGATGATAACTTATATAGAAGATCAGAGACGAGACATCTCAGGAGGAAGAAATTGGCCGGTGGCCGAGCGGTATAATTACCTGGGCAAAATGGTTGGTTTCCAAAGGTCCGCGGTTCGCATACCGCTTCCGCCGATATTTTTTCTGAATGATTTGACTCGTTTAAGGATTTTTATGTATAGTATATGTATATTTAATTGCTTATAATATTGTAATATAGTCAATGATCTATAAAAGTAGATTAGAATATTGAAAAAATAAAATAATATTCTAATAAATAATTTAAAATATTCGTATACTAAAATATAACTAAAAACACTTGTTTCGCATATATAAGTGAATGTGATAACAAAACTGACAAGCTTCTAAAACCAAAAATGTTTTTTTATATGACATCAAGAATGATGATTGAATAACAATGTATTCATTTTTAATTATCGCACGGTAAAAAATAACGTTACGTTTTCAGTTTGTACCTTCAGGCAATTTAGTTTCCCGGCTCGTTTTTTTCAGTTTTCAGGATTTTTCATGCAGATCCGGTAAACAGGAAGCGGTTGGGAAACGGAAATGGTGCGTTTGTGTACACGCACTCGGGAAAGGGTATAAATCAGCCGTAGGGAAAATGACTTTTATACGGGAAACGCTAAGTCCTGTCCCCGGGGAAACGGTTTTTTTTATCGTACAACTCGCTTGTGCGATGGAATTTTTTGTAACAAGTAAGCACATCTGTTCTCAAATGATGACTACAGTGATACTACGTAGATTAAATAGTTTTGAAAAATGCTAGAACATATTTTTTTAAGCAATATTTTATCAAAGTAATTTACTTCTTTTAGATTAAAATTTTTCAGATGTAGTTGTGATGAATGTTAAAATCTGAAAAAAGTGTATTTTTGAGTCATAATACTTATAAAACCACTTAAAGTTGCGACTATATGATAGTTATATAACTTGGTTCATCAAAAAAATATTTAATTTCAAATTATTAATTTTTTTCACTAACAGAAACATTACAAATTAAAAAAAAATCAAATCGTGACTAAAATACAATCAAAATTAATATACAAATAAAGGTACTTATGATTAATTACTAAGAACAAAGCAATAAAGACAAGCAACATAAGGTCCTAATACTCATCAAAAAGACGACGCCAACAAATCGTTCCTCCAAAGAATCTCGTGGAGTGCATGCCTGAATTGGGCCTCCCTTACGTGAAAAATATCAACATTCGAGGCGATTTTGTTGAACAATCTGATCCCTCTCCCAAGAGGCATAGTCTCTTGCAGGTTTAGTGTATGTGTGTCAAATGCGTCGATTACAATATATTTGTACTTATTCCAACGGTCTCCAGGGTGAAAACTACACCAACTTTGAGCTTTTTTTATTTGCATTTTAAAACAGCTTGGATGATTAGCCCAATGCTCTCAAGGCGCGGACCATTTAATTTTTAAAATGTGACTAACTGAGAAATGACAAGTGGACTGTACTCAAGGTGTCAGTCACTATCGAATATCCCATGTAAAGTTGCTTAACTACGGTACTCGATTGAAAATCAATGTTTTAATATGATATAGTCGTTTGATTATTCATCATGTATCCATCTATATATATATCAAAACATTATTAAGATGTAGAGAACACATTTTTACTTTTAAATTATACATTCAAATATTTACACGTATCTTCCCAGTATCCGTTCCATATCAGTAACATATGGTCAACACAAATTGTTGTCTTTCTATTCTGACAGTTGCCACTATTCATGCCTCATCCCCAGACATCTCTTCTGCCCCAGAATGTCCGCTGGGAACATAAATGGTTCCCGATGAATCCCAAGGCGAATCCCATGATAGACACGGTTGCTGTATCCGAGGCATGTATTATGTGCTTTTTTAGGCTGTTTATTTTAAGAAGGTCGGGTGAAGCCCGAGAAGTAAACTATTATGACAAAGTTTTTATTCAGAAAAATATTACCAAGCTTTTTTTATGTAAACACATACAGGAGAATACCGAAAGATGGTGATAGTGATGACGAAATCTCATCATTGTAATTCTATGACGCTTACCACGGTGCACGTGGCTAAGCGCAGCATGTGGAGTGTTGATCCGCCGACGTCATAGACTACAGCCCGAGATTCACGCTTATTATTACAGGAATTTACTGTGAATGTGTGGTCTTCACGGGACGACTTTCGTCTACCACCAATTTTGATTAATAAGCTATGACTGGCATTTTACGGGTGAGCGATCAAATTCACATCAACCGGAGTATTTTAGAACTCAGAAATCGATTTAAAATCCTTTTTTTTTTAATCTCCGTTGAGGATCGAACCCACGATCTTTGGCTTGCAAAATAAACGCTTTGAACATTGAACTATACACGACGACAAAGTATAAAAGCATTTTAATATTTTTTCTCTTTTCATCAAAGAACAAACTTCATTTTAAGCATCAGTTTAAATCAAAGACATTGTAGCACAGTAATTCATCTTATTGGGAGCAAACTCATTGACTGCAAGCAAACCATTCAAAGAATAAATGCATTCGAGTGTTTGATCCTTGCAATCGCAATATACGTGACAAAGAACCTTTCAGCGAAACACTGTTGACTGAACGAGTCTGAACTTAACTGAAAGCGACTGAAACCGACTGGAAGTTGCTGAAAGCAAGCTTGTAAGTAACTACCGCCACAGACATTTGATTTATAAGTGTCTGGGTGCATGAAGGAACAAATTTTTACTGCAAATACGATACTTTACTAGAAGAGCTTCTTCAAATAACGATATCGTGTATCAGAATATTTATATAGTAAATAATATAATAAATAACTGTTACCGTGTTCGCTGCCTTACTTTGAACAAATTCACTGTCAATCGCCATGGTCTTCGTGTCATCCCATGTCACCTCTGCCTCCCACAAGTACAACGAGTAAATTTTAAGTATAGTTCCCGACGTCCTTCTAAAACGATGCGAGCCCGAGGGCTTTAAGAAAAGGCAACTACGAGTATAGTTTATACTCTCCTGCGGTATCCGAAGTATGTGTCCCAATCAGTCAACTTTCGCCTCTTGATCTACTGTATTATAGAAGGCTATCTTTTCCGCTTTCTTAAATCGTTATTTCTCACAAATTCACAGCTTCGTATCGTAGCATTCTACGCAGAAACTTTGAGACATGTTTGGTGCTTATTGCAAGGACTTTTCTAATCTAGTGTTTAGTTCTGACAAACTCTTGCTGTTAAAATACATCAAGGATGTCGTAGGAATAAAAAGTGCAGCTTACAAAGCCAATATGTAATAATGAGCGGCTTGCTTCGGGGTATGAAATGTATAGGTTGTAAAGGTTCATGGTTCTCAGCATCTGTCGTTTATTTTTCTCTTATTTGTTGATAAGAGAAATATTATATATGATGATGATGAGATAAAGCTATCATTGAAAACGATACCGCGGTTTTCCAGCAAAGTGAACAGACAGTGCTTAGTGTGATCCAAGGAAGATAGGCACCTAGTAAGAACCATCTCAGAGAGGCAAACCCGATGGATCGGTCACATCATGCGCCACGATGGACTTCTTCACGACATTGTGGAGGGAATGGTTGAGCGTTGAAACTGTTGAGGGTGCCGTAGACGGGATTATTTGCAGCAAGTGTTCAAGGATATGACTTGTAACTCTTATGTTGAGCTGAAAAGGGTTGCGGAGGACCGAGAGGAATGGAAATCGAGATGCAAGATTCTATTGCTGCAAGCCAATCCACCGGATTGATACTACGAAGAAAGCAGCTCCCTAACTATACCATATGTTATGAAATATTTTTAAATGGATCTCAAAGAGATAACAAAAGTAAATAAAAAACACAAGCTACAATTGTACGAATGTGATAATAAAATGTATGAATTATGAAGTGTAAATTTAAGTTGTGTACGAATTCGTTTCAATTTAAAAATATGAATATTTGAGAATCTTTGCTACAATGCACTTTGGCACTTGTGCTAGTGTTACCCCGCTATCATGTCGTAAATAATGCGATGCAATAAACCTCTGGGCACTTCATGATTTACGGCTTACGACGCCACGTGACCATAATTATGCTGATGATTATTTACGTTCCCAGACACCGCGAGAATCGATACTTTTACGACCGGCCGTAAATGAAAATAATCATCGCTAATCGACATCCTGAAGCAATTCCGTATTATTCTGCACATCACTTATTTTTATAGACAGTTATGATCGCATGCTATAATACACACACAAAAATTCATAGCAAACATTTTTATAATTAACAAATCGGAAAAAATTAACAGCAGGTGCCGAGATTCAAACTACGAACTTTTGCTACCATGTTCATTTCATTACTCGACGCTGGTCCTCGATCAATGTCTCCTCACGATTAGTCGAGAAATTAACAGGCTTTGTATTATTGATACGTATTATTTATTGTCAAAGAACTGACAAACGGAGAGTTGGATGGACTGACGACATTAAAAGGATAGCTGGAGTAGGAGGCAGAGGATCGTAGAAGAAGAAGGCTTATTCGGAAAGCTATTTGTGTATTGTATTTATTAAGATTCATTTGATTACGACATATTAATATGTATTTTTTTTTCAACAAGTGCCATCTATAAATAATACGTATCGATAATTAAGAACGTATTACTTTCTCGACTTGGCATGCGGTGCAAATAACCAAGGCGGATAACGAAAGGTACTGAAATGTACACGGGTGCAAAAGTTTTGAATCCCAGCGTCTGCCGTTTATTTTTCTCCGATTCTTTAATGAGAGAAATTTCATACAAGTAAGTCGATTTTGTACATTTTCAATTTCAATTTATTTTCTTTCAGAAACATTACAAATAAAAATTTATAAAAAACAGAATAATAATACAATCATTTCAAAAGTCCCGGAGCCCGCTAAACAGAAGACTCCACGAAATTACTTTGATAAATAAATTCGTGGAGCTCATGTCGAAACTGGGCTTCTCTCAAGTGGACTATATCAATATTCGAGGCGATATCGTTGAACACTCTGATCACTCTCCCAAGAGGTATAGTCCCTGGCAGGTTAGTATTACCTCTAGAAAGAACGAACAATCTGTGCCTCCTTATCCTTAAATAATTGTCAGGGACAAACAAACAAATTTCAAATAAAGTATCAGGATTTCTGAACACGCCGCGCACTAGGCGAAAGACATGAATTTCTATGTGTCTTAGTTGTACAAATCTGATTATTTAAAAATTCTCGTTGAATAAACATTAAGATTATCAACTGACAATACTTGGTGAAACTGCATAATTATATGTTTTATTGAAGATGATCTCCAGGGTAGCCCAAACATTTAATCGCTTAAAATAATTGTGAATCAAAACTTAATATTTCTAATTTGTTAATTTTTAAATTGAAATTTAAAAAAAAAAATCTAGTTGAATTCTCAAAAATATCAATGACAGCAAAGTCCTAACATTGTGAGCCAAATATACTAAGAAAATTTTATTTAAATTTCGCGGGTTAAGCGATTCGTTGAAATTTATGCCAAATTACTCGTCAAAGTATTAATTAGTGTTTGAGATACCAGTCCATTTGTAAACAGTATTTTTTCGTAGTATATTCAAGTACTCGTACCAAGCTATAGCTTCACCATAATGTTAGTACAAGTATGGTTTTGTTATTTGATATCTGGACTCCATCTTTTGTCTGTACGTGTACTTTGGACCGACGACGGGATTTGTGAAGAAACATTGCAACACAGTTGGACGTTTATTGCTTCCCAGGGTATGATAGTCTGTTATTATTATTTTTTGCGAATTAATTTCAGGCGTTTCAGGATATTATACAGGAATTCTCAATATTCGCCAAAAAAATTATTATTATTATTATTTCAAATATAATAAATAATCCTGAAGTTAAATAAACTTTTTTTTTTAATTGATATCAGAGAGTTTTGTACTCACACCACACAATGATGTGATGATGATTACTTATCTTCTCCGCAGTATCAAAGTTTTCAGCAACAAAATCTTGCATCTCGATCTCCGCTCTTCTCGATCCTCTGCAATCCTCTTTAGCTCAGCATAAGAGCTACAACTCATGTCCTCGAACACTTGCTGCAAATACTCCCGGTAAATGTCTAAAATTAATCAATATTTGAAATTTTTTGAGCATTCACTTGACGGAGCTCTGTATGTTATGCGGAAGCATTTTGTGATGACCATATGCTACATATGGGGAACAAATATGAAACTATAATGGTGATAATAATGACATACAAAATTTAATTAATATGTAAAGCATATACTTAATTTTACAATATAACTGTGATATTAAATTCATAAATACACCTCAATTTTACTTAAAGACATATAGAGAAAGAGTTATTCGACTTAAATCTTCATTTTATTACTTATAAATTATGTCGACCAAGAACTAACTTACTTTATTCAACCCACCTCCAGTTGGTAGACTCGTCTTACACTTGCTAAAAACCCGTAAAAATTTGTATCAATTTGTTTTTAATCATGTATGTCACCCAAATAGTATAATTTTCCAAAATTCATTTTTAAATGCTCCTCTAGTATCCGTGTTTCCTCCGTCATACAATATGGATCTCTTACAGAAAAAAATATATATACTCGTACACTTGCAATGTGCATAACCCCCACAAAAACATAAATTTAAACACAACATATATTTCCAGCATGCAACGTCCAATCATCCTGAATGATCGACATAAAGTCCACTTGTCTAGAACGGTTGTGCTCTCCTCAACGTTAAGATATACAACCTTAAGATCGTCCAGGTGCCCACATCACAATGCTTTTTACGATCACGAAAACGTTCCTCAGAAATCGTTTGTTTTCCATAGAAATGTGTATTTACCGATAACCGTGCAACTCCTTGATGGTCGTTTGGGAGCCAGGGTTGCAATAAAAGAAAATGGAAAAGTGGGTTTTGGCTGATGGGAGAAAGGTCAGAACTTACTTCATTCATATACATTAACCGTTTAAGTCACTATCTGTACAACAAAAAGGTCATTGTATTTAATTATTACATACAAATTATAATCATTCATTAATTTAAATCATATATTTTTTTTAAATATATATTCAACATATTTCATGGATTCAATTAAACAAAAAATAATTACAGCGCGATCACTTATCATTATACAAGCCTGGTAGTTTTACAGCGGACCGATTAAATGTGACTGTCGCGTGGAGTAGACCCTGTCACACCTTCTGGAGTGTGCCCTGTGTCCGAGTAGCTGCACCCAGGAAGACCTGATGACGGCTGAAAGTTACGCCATCGACGTCGCCCACTTCTGGGCAGACATGTTCTAACCATGTTGTTTCCGAGTTTTTATATTTCCATCTCTTATATAAACATATAATTGTGACGGAAGCAACAAGGTCAGATGCTGTCTGCCCAGAAGTGGGCGACGTCGATGGCGTTACTACCGTGTATAATCAAGTCCACCTGGGTGCAGCTACTCGAACACAGCGCACTCTCCAGAAGGTGTGACAGGTTCTGCTTCATGGCGCAGTCACATTCAGTCGGTCCGCTGTAAAAATATCAGACTTTCATCTGTGTCCTCGTCTTGCATACTCCGGTTCGATGTATGTTAAGGGACCTCCATATATTCCACCCCTGGTTGTGCCCAGGGGCTAGGTCCTCTTTCGGGGCAATCCAAGCATTTCCCTCAGTTGCGTTTCTCCATACGTTCAGCCGCAGGGTAGCTTCAGGTATCACCAGTTCCGTTGATATGGTGATGATAACCATTAACCGAAGCGGATTTAATTTGTATTGGAAATTTAATATTCGTAATTGCTTATATAATAAACTTAAAAGGCTAAACAACTCAATAGTTTACTTATTTTATTTTAAAGCTTCTACATTAGAAAAATCTGATCTTTCAACTTTCAGACAATTCTGAAAAATTCCTGAAAACCTATTAATGCCGAAATCGTTTTTCTTCTTTTTTATTTGCCAGTCGCCAAGTTTATGTCGTTAAAGTCATCTTTAATGTTTTAACGCTTGATGGATCTTTCTTTGAGAAAGCTGCGTGGGAGCATCTAGGAGAAAATGATAGAGAAATCGGTTGACTAATTATTTTTACGGAAAGTAGCAATTGATTGGAATACAGTGATTGAGAAGTGAAAGTGTTAAATGTCAAATACATAATGTTAAAAAATATCTGTTAATTAATTTGCACCAACTTTGGTAGGTGTTAACTTATAAATACTGAATAAATGCCGTCCAAATTATTTCAATAATATTAATAAGAGATTATAAATATTTACTTATTTACCCTGCTTGTACACGGAACACGTAATATAAGTCGTAGCCTTTTTCAATCCTTCTCTTGTTAAGAGATAACTGAGCTGCTATAGTACTTCGCAAGTGTTCTAACCCATTTTATGTAGGAGAGAGGGTAGGGTGGTGTCTAAGAAGATTATATCAATTTATCATATTAATTTACAACAATGTAACTAAAATAACAATAAATTAAAATCACATTCTTTTAAATTTCTTGAATTACACCACTTTTATTTTATATATTTTTTAAATAGGTACATATTATCAAGCATTATTTATAAGCGACCTTTTTCGAAAATATCGCCCATTTATCAGGACGTCATCTCCGCTTCATTACAAAAACATTGTTTTGATTTATGTGTAAATAATAATATTTTAGCTCTGTTCGAAAACCAATTTAATGACAGACGAAGTAATCTGAAAACAATGGAGGCTATAAATCTCTCGGGCCGTTAAAGGCAGCCATAGAGAATTTCAATAACTCGACCGCCATTTCTGTTGTTTGTCACAGACCGCGCCATTTGAAACCACACGTGTACTTGCTTACAAAGTACTGATACTTCTTGATGCTTAAATATTGTGAACACAAAAAAATGTTATCATTTAAGACTGATTCTAAGTTAATGCGATCATAGAAAAATGGCAAAAAGCGATCGATGGAAATTGGTCCGAAATTTTTTCGGTCATTTCATATTCCAACATCTGTTCCATATTTTTTTTTTATGTAAACGCATGCAGAAGAGCACAGCTGGCCAAGACCAGTGCACTCTATGACGCTCAGCTAGGGAGGCTGGACGCTTCATGCCGGAAACGTGTGTTGTGTTCGTGTTTGTGTGGGGGTTGGGGAGAATGCAAGTGTATATTTATCTGTTTTTTGAAGAGATCCAGATTGTAGGAAGGAGGAAACACAGACGCTGGAAGATCATTCCGTAGCTTACCGGTGGCATTATTGAAGGAGTTTTGGAAACTGCCAGTTCTTGATCGACATATATTAACCGTGTATGGATGTTCGGCAAGTGTAAGACTAGTTTTTCGGTTGTAAATGGGTGCAGGAGGAATTAGTTCTTTAAGTTCCGAAGAGCGGCCACCGTGGTAATAACGGTAGAAAAGACTAAGAGAACCAATCTTACGCCTGTGTTCCATTGATTGTAGATTAGACGTAAGGGTGTCATTGTTTATCAAACGAATTGCTCTTCTTTGAACTGAGTCAATTAAGTTTAGAAGGTATTTTGGGGCTCCAATCCAAAGGTGACTGCCGTATTCAAGGATAGGTCGGATTTGTCCTTTATATAGAAGAAGAAGTTGTTTATCGTTGAAATACCGACGTGATCTATATAATACACCTAGTTTTTTGGAAGCGAGACCGGCTTTACATACCGTGGTAATAACAGTAGAAAAGACTAAGAGAACCAATCTTACGCCTGTGTTCCATTGATTGCAGGTTAGACGTTAGAGTGTATATCTGGAATATATTATCACCACAAATTGCCACCACTTTGTTCTGTTAGCTTTCACTGTCAATGCCTCGTTCTAGGACATATGTAGACCCGAAGGTCCACTAAAACATATTTATTGTTTCCGACAACCTCCAGAGCAAAAGTTCGAGTATTTTAAGATGTAGATCCGTGGCATATTTTTGAGTTGTATGTTAACCAGGTTTTTAAGGAAGTTGGAAAATTAGCCTGACGTTGACGAGTCGTGGTACATTTTGTCTTAAGGGGTAACCAAACATAAACTCATCGGACATTTAGGAGAACTAAAAATTTGCTGAACGTACATTTCAATTAATGAAATATTTATTGAATGGATAAATACTTCCTACCTTGTTTTAACATGGATCACAATGAGTAGTGATTATGAATTTGCTGGAAATACCGCGGTTTCAAGTTCAATGAAAACTTCATATCATTCAAAAAGGAGAAAAAAATACCTTGTTTTATATTATAGCTTAATTTAAAGCTTCCTGTTTTTCTGAATTAAAATTTTTTTTTAAAGGTTCTTTTAAAAAACGCATGATCAAGGTTTCAATGTTTGTTCCATATAGCTTTAGATAAAATTTACTTAACAGAGCTCCGGTTTAAAGAGAGAAGGCAAGACAAATAGACAAAAATGGATAAACTCATATGCTCTATAATAATAATAAAGTTTTTATTCCAGCAGGATTGGGTGGGTTGTGCAATACCCAATCTGCCATATTTTTAAATACATAGCATTGAACAAAGTTTTAATTAAGTGAAGATAAAATTAAAATTAAAATAAAATAAAATAAGATAGTATTTCATGGTGGTTGCTGCACCATCTCCATCCATCGATGGCTCAGGGAGGAGTTGAGCCATTCAGAAGCAGCCAAGATGATATGATGATCTATGATAGGATGTAAAATGATATCATATTTAACGTTAATAAATAAAAAAAAGTTAATCACATGCGTATAAATTAATTATAACCTCCTAAAAGGTCGTTGGGAACTATATGTATAATTTTCTAGGTGACCATGGTGGCTGACTGATTGTATGACAGAAGTTTGTGACAACCATATGCTCTGGTTAGAGGAGCGTACATGGTGATGATGATAACATAATTCCCGTTAATTCAAATTTTTGTCTAGATAAACATTATTTCAGTTCTAATACCAGTCACCCTGTGAATACATTTACGTTAGCTGTATGGAAAACCTTATTGCGCAAACTAAACTGTTCCCTGCAAATAATGTATGTAGTATTCCTTGGAATTTACTGTGTTTCCTAAAGCTAACATATGTAAGAGAATGTTCTTAGAAGGATATTGAGATCTTCATATGATTGCTTTTGAGTAATAAATTTCATAACTTGTAAATTGTTACTTTCATAATCAAAGAGACCATCTATTTTTTTAAATTAACCTTCATTAGTGTATTTAAAAATAAATAATAAATAGTTGTATCAATTTTATTTTGTATTCTTGTCAAAAACATTATAATTAATATCATTTTTTAAAAGTACTATTCGATCTTTTATTTGGCCAACAATGAGACTCAACTACTGATCCATATTAAATGTCATCTTTTATGATATGTCAGATTCTTTACTAGTATTTAAATTGGATGACAGAAGGGAACAAAAAAAATAACAAATCAGTTTCTGGTCAAAATTTAAATTAAATAAATTTTTGGTCAGAATAAAAAAAATACTTATTTGTAAAATTAAAAGTGGCTTAAAATGTAAGTAATTTTAGATAAGGTTGAGTTAAATAATGCAAATGTATAATCATATTATTTCATATTCTGACCAGAAAATAGAGTCTTTGTTTTATAGGTATCATATTTAAAGCAAATGCCAAAAATCCTTAAATCCTTAGATAGCATAATGGGTGCAAGATAACAAAAAAGTTTAAGATGCGACTCGAGAAAACAATATTTCATAGGTAACAGATGGCCGCTTCCCCGCGATCCACGGATATGTTCTTGTTAGCAAACTCGCGAAACGTAAAAACTGAAAAAACTGACTGAAAAAAACCCTGAAAAACTGAAGGCGAGATTCTTCAGGCGGATTCAGCCCACCTACTACCTTACTTCTTTAACAGACACTTTCTTAGACTTTTTTTTCACTGATAGACAACGTTATTTATATTTGAAAAATTCACTTTGATATCCATTTAAAATATTCAAGAAATAAATACTACCTTCTTTTAACATGGATCATACAAAATGTGCCTTGGATATATGTTATATAATATGCCACCTTCTTAACCCTTTTGCATCGGTTGTCGATATATGCCGTCTAATATTCCCCTACCGTTGACATCGATAGCCGTGATTATCGTTTTGAAATTTTCAGTACTCATTGTGACATCTACGGTAGGAACTTGGAACTGCAGTCTTTCCCTTTATCAACGTACATGTATTCTGTACAGGAATCTGTAAAGAATGTAAATAAATTTCATTAGGTTTCGTCACAAGAGCGATTTTTCTGTAAACCACATATATTAATATCACCACATTTATGGAGTTACATAATGAACCTTTGTTAAATATAATAGTTTTTATGCATCATCTGATAACTGAAAAATACAAGAACCAATGTGATATATGAAAATAGACCAGATAAGTACATTTATGCTTCAAATACTAGTTTAAAACAAAAAAAATGGATTGAAAATTTCACGCCGTATTGACAGTATAATTTGTATTCCACTGGCTCAGTGGAATACAAAACGGTTAAATAACAGAGCATATGTGTTTCTTAACAGTTTCCAGGGTAAATGTTCTCAGGTGTACATTCGGGTGCAAATATGTCTTTATAATGTGCAACGACAACTGACAGAACTGAATGCCGGCGATTCGTGATGATCATATATTTCAGTTATTTTGAAAAACTTCATCTAAAAGCTTATCACTTTAGTTTGTATAAGGCTAAAAGTATAGTCGTTCAAGTAAGAGAATAATGATCTTGTATTAAGCCAGTCTTAAAAAAATCATTTCTTTACTTTGTTTCTTTCATTTGGCAAAATAAATTTAAAAATAAATATTGGTTTTTATCTTCAGTCGCAACTAAATAATGATATAATAAAATATATATTCTTAATATCATGAAAAATGGTTGACAATCGCTTCGTTTGCGATCAGCTTGAAACACGAAAAAACAATCACTTCAAAAGTCTCCATAAAATGATCGTTCTTTTTTGCATCAACGGTTGTATTTTTTATATATTTTTCCTTCCTTCACGAGATTTCCTGAAACTCTAAAGAACGAATGCCTCTGTGTTATTTTTTTTCACCTATTTCGTATCTCCGATACGTTTCTCTCGAAAATAATATCTTTAACTATTTTATGCTCTTCGATTCACATGAAGATACGATACAATTTTCTATCTAATCCAAAAAGAGAATCTCAAATTATAATAAAAATATTTTACTCTTTAAAAAGTGGAGCCAATATTCAAATACGACACTTTTAATTTTCTAGAGATATTGATAATGGTGATTTAATTTTTTCGGGTTGTAAAAGATAATGCCTTGAACTTGATATTTAACTTCCTAAAAAATTCCTTCGCAAATTTTTGCCCTTCCAAATATTTTTTGAGGGCCAAAAAGTGTTGGAATATTTTTTTTTGAATGCGTAAAAGTTAAATTTCTATCTAACATATTGTTATTTATATTTTTTAAATGATTTAAATATTGCATACTACTCATTAAACGATCCATACAATCTTGATGGCATAATTAAATTATTCGTTTTCATGAAATAATTAAATAATAGTCTTCCAGCAAAGTAAAACATTTCTAAGCGTGATCCATCTTACAACAATATATGAAATACTTGTCATTACGTATTTTAAATTAAATAGTCAGGATTTTTATTTGATATTTTAAACAACGACACTATTAATATCAATTATAAATGTGGATTTTTTTTAATTATTATTAGAATATTATTTTATTATTTCAATATTCTAATCTACTTTTATAGATCATTTACTATATTATAATATTATTAATAATTAAATATACATATACTAGTCGGAACTATAAGTAGTCGTTTCTCATCCATTCAGTCTATAGTTTGGTTCGAGACCCGAGTGGTACTTACTAAAATAAATAGACTGTCGGAAAGTAATAATATTAAGCTTGTGAATAAATGAAGACTGATTGAATAATAAAAAATAAAAATATACATACTTTGAATATATACTATAGCGACATCTATCATACGATGATAACAATGACATGAATACTAGTTTCAACGTGAGTCGGTCCAGGCACAGTAATAGCCCAGTCGGCTGAGCGGTATGAATACCTGGGCATAGTTGGTTTCCAAGGTCCGCGGTTCGCATCCCGCTTCTGCCGTTATTTTTGTGTTTGGATTGACGCGTTGAAAAAAGAATTTTATTTATAGTATATGTATATTTAATTATTAATCAATTATAAAGTACGTGTTAATTTCTCCACTCGATACGTGATGCAAATAGCTAAGCGTTCAGCGAAATGCAATCAAATAAACATGGTTGCAAAGTTTCGTGGTTCCAATTCCAATACAATTAATAATCGCATCGAACTCTCCGTGGACTTTCATCTCACTCAAGCATTACTCAAGCATTTACCAGACATGGAATTTTCAGAGAATTCCTAAAAAGATTTGGCCTCTCTTCTTGCGATGCATGTCCATGTGATCCAGGCATACAACAGACAGTGAGACACATGTCCATGAGAACAGGAGACGCATTCTGTGTTGTCGCCTGGTAGTCTCTACCATTTCTTGGGAATATTTTCCTGAATTGCAGCTTAGTTCTGACGGTCCCTTGCTGATAAACTTCATCAGGGAAATCGTCGGGACTACACGAGCGTTTAGCGAGGTTGACATGGAATAGACTCCTACGTTGTTCAACTATTTCTCAGACGTATATTCTAACCTTGTGTGTAACTTGCAGGGTTAGAATATAACACGCAACTATCTTTTTTCTACATTTTTTTAAGTGTTTTTTTTTTAATATATATATAAATACAATTAATTGAGGAGAGAAAGGTCTTATAATATTATGTTTGCTGTGAATTTTTAAGTGAATTATTTGTTAAATATTAAAGATTTATCACAAGATTTAGGAATGATTTATCATACACTTTTATGTTGCAAAGCTATGCTGACAACACCTTGCAAAACATCTCATGTATCTTACCTTTTAACAATCACTCCCTGACTACTAAATACCTCTCATTTTTCTCTTTCTCTCGGCATTCGCTCATCACGCCACGTCGGCAAGGCAGGAATTCGCGACGAAATCCGACAGCGTTAGATGCCTCATTCATATTCAGCAAATAAAAGCAGGACACGTGTATGGCAACAGCTCCCACCCCAACACCCCGGGGCTCAGAAATTCTCGAGAAACGCACAGATAAATTGTACTGCTGTTCGACACCAAAGCAGTGTCTCTGTCTAACTTTTAACGACTTCAACAAGCCGAAACGAGACAGCGATATTAGAATACAATAAATCTAAAAACGTATTATATATTTAAGACAAGATAGAATCTAGTATGAATAATTATTTTTACTAAATGTTTACTTTTGATTAGTTAATCTGTGTAGGTCTGTCTTTGACTTATTTAAGTGTATTTTCATTATGTTTTTGATTATGAAATTCTGATCCTTAGAATAAGAACCTGATTGGCAATAAATAATAATAAATCTTACTAATACATCTAACTCAATGAAGATTTTATTTATTTTATTTGAATCAAAAAATACATAATTATTTATTACTTATATACACCGGCGGATATAGCTCAATGGTCAAAGTGTTTGCTTTGCAAGCCATCGGTCGTGTATTCGATACCCGACGGAGATTAAAAAAAAAAAATTAATCGATTTCTGAGCTCTAAAATACCCCCCAGTGGGTGTGAATTTGATCCCTCTCTTGTAAAATGGCAGTCATAGCCTATTAATTAAAATTGGTGGAAGAAGAAAGTCGGCCCGTGAAGGCCACCCATCCATTGTAAATTCCTTTAATGATGCATAGATCTCGGGCTTTATGACGTTGACGGATCAACACTCCAACATGCAGCGCTTAGCCAGCACCATGGTAAGCGTCATGGGATTCCACAGTTGAGACTTCAGAATTACTATCACCATCTGTCGGTATTTTTCTGTATATGCTTAAATTAAAAAATACACGAAAACGAACAAAGGGCGTTATCACATGTATTATAAAAAGGAATCAAATAAATACAAAAGTGCGTTTTTAATTAGATTAATTAAAAACCTATAAACTTGTAAAAAACTAAAAAGTAATATTGACAGCTATTTTTACATGAATATGCAAATTTAAACAACGAAAAGTGTTATTATACAGTATTGAGTTAAAGCAACTATTAGATAACTAATACGAATCTAAGCTTTGCTTTAACTTCCATAAGCACCATCGATTTCCCTTCCTTACTTCCCTAATACTCGTAATTACTCATTATTATTATACTTGTTGATTATTTTATTAACTTCAGCTTTTGGGAACTGTTAAGGCTTTCGTTGAAGGCAAAATTCAATACAAAAAAGTACTCAGTGTGTTCCATGGTAAAGCAAGGTAGAAATTCAATAACATTAAGGTCATCAATACTTGATGAAACTGGATAATCTTAATTTTAAATTAATTTAAATTTAAAAATTAACAAATTACAAATATTTAGTATTGATTCACATTAATTTTTATTGATTACATATTTCAGGGGCTCTTGGGTGGTGATGCGCACCTACCGACTGCTATTAAAAGAGCAGTTTATAGGGGGCTCTTGGGTGGTGATGCGCACCTACCGACTGCTATTAAAAGAGCAGTTTATAGCCTCTCACAACCAACTCCACTCCCACCTGTACGTGGTGAGCCCTACATAGTCATGTCACATCAAGATTGCGGTAACCAATCCCTTTGGCGATATGACGTGATGAACTGACGGGAGAAAGGAGGGCTGAGAGAGTTATCAAAAGAACTCTCCCAGCTTCAACTAGGCACGGTGTAAACCGGCCATAAACTCGCCAAGCCGCCTGGCAAGCGTGGCGTTTTAAGCCAACAACCCCGAATGAAAACACAACCATTTTTAAAGCGAAAATTCCGCAATGCCTTAAAACTAAGGCTTTCAACCAATGCGTCCTCCCTGTATTAACTTATGGCGCAGAGACGTGGAATCTGACAGCAAGTCTTACCCATAAAATAAAAGTCACCCAGCGTGCTATGGAGAGATCCATGCTCGGAGTGTCGCTAAAAGATAGAATCCGAAACGAGGAAATACGCAGAAGAACTCAAGTAGTGGATGCTACCCAACGAATAGGCACACTCAAGTGGCAATGGGCAGGTCATATCTGTCGAAGAGACGACGGTCGATGGGGAAGAAAAGTATTGGAATGGCGCCCAAGAACTGGCAAACGAAGCATTGGCCGACCCCCTACAAGATGGACTGACGATATAAGAAGAATAGCGGGAGTGACCTGGATGCGGAAGGCGGAGGATCGAAGAGGATGGAGACTCATGCGGGAGGCCTACGTTCAACAGTGGACGGACACAGGCTGATGATGATGATGATGATGATGACATATTTCGGATTCTCTGGAGACCAAGAGATTATTAAAGATGGTCTCCAGGGACTCCGAAACATGTAATCATTTAAAATAAATGTGAATCGAAACTAAATATTTTTAATATGAATTTCTTAATTTTTATTAGAATATTATTTTATTATTTCAATATTCTAATCTACTTTTATAGATCATTGACTATATTACAATATTATTATTACTTAAATATACATATACTATACATAAAATTCTTTTTTCAACGCGTCAATCCAAGCACAAAAATAACGGCAGAAGCGGGATGCGAACCGCGGACCTTGGAAACCAACTATGCCCAGGTATTCATACCGCTCGGCGAACTGCGCCATTGCCCTGCCTAGACTGACTTGCGTTGAAACTAGTATTTATATTAATACTAGTTTCAACGCAAAACTGAAACTAGTATTTATATAAATACTAGTTTCAACGCAAGTCAGTCTAGGCAGGGCAATGGCGCAGTTCGCCGAGCGGTATGAATACCTGGGCATAGTTGGTTTCCAAGGTCCGCGGTTCGCATCCCGCTTCTGCCGTTGTTTTTGTGCTTGGATTGACGCGTTGAAAAAAGAATTATATGTATAGTATATGTATATTTAAGTAATAAAAATATTTTTAATTTGTTAATTTTTTGAATAAAATAAATTTAAAATTATAAGGTAAAAATTACCAAGTAAATTGAAAGAAAGATATAATTCAAACATGTATCAGAGTAAGATAGCAATTTGGTGTTGAACGTAAGTAGATTTCTGAGATGTTGCTCAGGTAGAGTGAAAGAAAATTTGAGTTCAAACATGTGTCAGAGTAAAACAACGTTTTTGTGCTGAATTCAAGTAGAATTCTAAGATGTTGCTCAAGTAAAAGTAAAAGAAAAGTAGAGTTCTTACGTGTGTCAAAGTGAGAAAGTGCTTTGGGGATGAATTCAATTAAATTTCTAACCTGTATCTCAAATAGAGTGAAAGAAAGGTAGAGTTCATTCATGTATCAGAGTGAGAGAGCACTTTGGTGCTGAATCTAAGTAGATTTCTGAGCTGTTGCTTTGTACCTTGAGACAAGAAGATTGAGGGTCCTGACATAGCTCTCCGTCTTCTTCCAGGTCCAATAAGCAAGCCAGAATATTTATGATGAAGTCGCAATAATGGAGGAGCGGCAGAGACTCGATTAATGTTTCGGATATTTGATCGCTGAGCAGTACGTGTGGAAAATCACAACAGGCGTGGAATCCAGCAAACATGATATGAAGTACTCGTGTGAAACGATGGAAAAAATGTAAGGCGATATATTGTTATGACTGCAGATTTTATAATTATCGTTGTCAAATAAAAATATTTTCAATATTCGTATTTGATTGTTTTATTTTTAATTCAACGTTAAATTTAATTTTAACATTATTTATATTATTACTCGTAGTATACATTTTGAGATGCATTTAAAATAAATATAGAAACTAAAGACTGTTTATTCACTTTCTGGAATACAGTGGGTTTGTCTTCAATTAAAGATAAACACCAGACACGGAGAACCACTTCACTTAGTCTTTTCTTTCACTTAGTCTTTTCTAACGTTATTTCTACGGTCGCTGCTCTTCGGAACTTAAAGAACTAATTCCTCCTGCACCCACCCACAACCAACAAACTCGTCTTACACTTGCCGAACATCAATGTGTGTCGACCAAGAACTGGCAGCTTCCAAAGCTCCTTCTTTAATGCCACCGTTAAGCTTTGGAATGCTCTTCCTGCGTTTGTGTTTCCTCCTTCCTACAATCTGGATCTCTTCAATAAATATATAAACATACACTTGCAATCTCCCCAACCCACATACAAACACGAACACAACAGACGTTTCCCGCATGCAGCATCCAGCCTCCCTGGCTGAGCATCATAGAGTGCACTGGTTTTGACCAGCTGTGCTATCCTGCATGTGATTACATAAAATAAACCACGAACCTTTACAAACACGTTCATTTTCTTTCCTGACGCTAACCGCTCGCTTTTCCGTGTAAGCCTCGATAACTATGCGATTTATTCCTATCCTTGATTTATTTTAATAGCAATGGATCATCCACCAAGCAGCAGTTCAAAAAGGTTCTCTCAAGAAATGGCAAAAAATCTCAGAACAGAGTACAAAACACGTATTTGTTCTTATGGATGATGCTCTCTATCAAAGAATGTCTTAATGTCAGCTGTACAGGTATGCTAAGATAACATAGACAGGCGTCGCAAAAAGTGAGTCCAAACTTTTTAGAAACTTTCTAAATATATTCCGTGTCTAGTAAACGCCTGTATAAGATGAACATCCGTGGAGTTTTTATTAAAGTAGTGAAACATTAACAAGCACATGTGTTAATAAGTTTATGATGAAAACCTTCTTCACCAGTACTTTAATATTGTTTTAAATAAAAAACTATCTTGGTTTAATGAAAATAATGTCAAACACTTCGATGTACTCTGAAACTTTATCGATTGTAAGGCTTGATATGTCCAACACTGAGAGGCTATATTTGTCCGCAGCAAACTGTGTCATTACACCTCGTAACAAATACGCTTATTACATATTCCCTAGTAAGATTACCTTAGTTGAACAGTATAAGGTAATGTCTAAGCTAAATGACTGAGGGAGTAGTAAGCAAAATTATACCACAATGCAAATATAAAACTTAAATAATGACGACCGTCTGGGTCGTGTTCTTATACAGCCTTTGAGTTTATAAACTTTATGATTCAATTTTCATTTTCGCCACACGGAGAAGCATAAACTTATATTTTAAGTTTAAGATACAATGTGAAGCTAACATTTTCATAAACTTTTCTGGTAAAGTGGTTGTTTGCGTTTTAATTCAATTAGCTTTGAGTGATTTGCTATGTTTATTAGTCTCCATGTAAATTTACTTACACTTCAAGTTCTAACGCAAGTCTGTGATACGAGAGGTACGAGAATAAACCACGGTACTATCTACCAATAAAACGCTCTGTCACTGTTTTATATGCGAAACATATAAAAAAAAAAATCGTAAACAAATACAGGAGAATACCGACAGATGATGCAGAAATCTCATCTATGAATTCTATTACGCTAACCATGTAACGTATGGTTAAGGCTGCACGTGGAGTGTTGAACCGCGATCCTGTTAATTTTTCATTCATTTTCATAATAACTGGCAGTATTGAATATATTACTGACATTTTAATTTCATAACTTAATACATTCGTACTGACACAGTTGATACTGCTAATTTATTTATTCTACAGCCAGTTTATTTAGATTTACTGCCGATTCATTTAATTTATCATTTCACATTCATTACTGAACAAATAAATACCCAATTACAATAATAGTCAGCTAGCTTACATATAATGTGATTTAAGAAAAAAACATCACTTAAATAAATAAAGAAAACAAAATAATAAAAATGACTCGACGAACAATAAACAACATTAAAAAAGCCTTTTTTTGCAACCTTCTCTGGGTGAGGTCAGGATAATAATTATTACAAAGGTTAAGCTAAGTGATATACAAAAACTCAGCTGGTAACACAGAAACGTTCACAGTCACAGTTAAAGGTGAAATAAGAAAAGTTAATAAAAACGACCGCCAAAAGGTTGTTTTTCTCGTGTAATTATGGTTAATATACTTAATATATTTTCCAGGTGGGGTGGCAGCGGGTTTAAGAGAGCAAGTGATGGAGCGAACTAATTTTTTACCTGCAAAACACAACTCGCGTAGGTGTGGAGCTTCAATATAAAAAAGAGATCAATATAAAAGAACAAACGTTTATAGTTGCGAACAGGTAAATTTCTAAAGCCTGATTTCACGTATTTTTGGGATAAGGAAACACCGTTCGGTTATCACAAAAATTAAGAAACCTATTTATATTATTCTTAAACTGAATTTGTAGAACATATTTTAATATTCTAATATATAATCCGCTGAAGATTTATGTCAAATTTCAACAACTGATACGCAAAATAACTTCGTAGGTTTTTGCGGCCAGGTTTGGCATTGTGGCTTTTGGGTGTAGGCGTGTGTGTTCATTTTTTTTGACCAATATTTCGACCGTCATTGCAGAAGTCATCTTCAGGTTTGACGATTTCCGATTGTTGAAAAAATCGTCAACCCTGAAGATGACGTCTGCAATGGCGGTTGAAATATTGGACAAAAAAAATGCGCAACACACGGCTAAGCCTTTTAGCTCTAATTCCTACTGATACACATACAAATTCACAGCAAACATCCTCTTTTGTGATATTTATCTCATTAACAAATCGGAGAAAAATAAACGGCAGATGATGGAATTTGAATGACGAACCGCTCGGTTATTTGCACCAATCTAGTCAAGAAAATAACACGTATGTTATCATTGATACGTATTATTTATATATATGGCGCTTTTCTCTTCGTTTTTTTATAAAATGATGCATTGTTTTTAATGAAGAGAGCCGATATAAAAGCATTGGGAAACCGTAGCAAACATCCAAAAGCATGTTACAACGTACTTGATATTCCCGTCAAGGACTTTCATGGTGCCTTCCTTTATAGGGGAGAGTATTTTGAAGAATTCAAAGCATTTGTACAGGTCTGATCAATTAATCATTTTTACTAAGAAAACGCTACGAACAATGAGGCTCTCAGCATAATCAAGGAAGAAAGGCACCTAGTAAGAACCATCTCAGAGAGGCGAGCCCGATGGATCGGTCACATCATGCACCATGATGGTCTTCTTTACGACATTATGGAAGGGATGGTTGAGGGTACAAACTGTAGAGGGCACCCTAGGCGGGAGTATTTGCATAAAGTGTTCGAGTACATGAGTTGTAGCTCTTATGGTGACTTAAAGAGGATTGCAGAGGATCGAGAAGAGTGCAGATTAAAATGTACGATTTTGTTGCTGCAAACCTATCCACCGGATTGATACTACGAAGAAGAAGACAATGCTTATTAATTGTACAATGAAACCTGTAAGTGAAGAATTACGTTAATTATAAAATATATAAATACATAAAATATCTCCAAAAAGACAGTCATTAAAAAATATATGTTTAATTACTATTATTTAAATATTTAAAAATTAGTATTCTATGTATTTATAATAGTATAGCGTATCAGATTGTAAAGTAAAGATATTTTTGTTAATTTCTAGGAAGCCTGATAAATTACACGAAGCTTTAAAAATATATTTTTGAATTTATTTAAATTTTTCTTCCAATTCCCGCGGGTCAGAATAATTGCGTTAATTAATAACAAGAAAATATTTTTATAATACATTTTGCTAGATTTTTTTTGTTGCTTTTTAAATGTCAGCGTTTCATTATATTCGGAGGCGTTATTTATCGCCGAGATTTAACGAGATCCTCGAATGAAAAGGGAAAGAAAGAAGAGAAAGAAGACCGATAGAACATGTTTCTTTCGGGAGGAGATGGAGAATATATCTCTCTTGGGGAGTGATTGAGGTGAACGCGTGGGCGAAAGAAGAAAGAATTCGTGATATTTAAAACCACCATTGTTCTTTCGAAGCGTCAGTTGCGCTTTTGTGAAAGGCGATAGCCATCAAACGTAAATGTCGCAGAATTAATTTGAATAGTAATCAATATGTTACATGTGAACAACAATTGAATCGCGCAGACAGCTTAAAAAATGTGAGCATTTTTTTTCATTTATTTTCTTTAACGGTCGTCGCCATCTTGCTGATCGATCGGCAACGCACTTCATGATATCAGTCTCTTGGTGAAAACCCTCCCTGTCCCGTCCTGTTTTTGGAGACCCAGATGGGGACATGTTACTGGACGTACGCAAAAAGCTTATAATTCGAGAGTGGCTGAAGGCCTTACCTTGATTCTAGGAGCATCAGTTAGATGTCAAATAGACCTCAGTCTAAAGCTGCGAAGTCAATATACTACAGCGAGTCTTGAATTGCCTTCATTGGTAACACATTGCTAACCACGAAATGCGTGGGGATGGATAGTGAAATGATAAGGTTGGGAAATGGATTTTGCAGAATGGCAAACATCAGTTAGGAGTCATTACTTGCGTCATCGGTCGCAAAAAGTAACCAGTTCTCTGTGTCACCGCAGGTAACAGTAGCGCCAATCAAGGACATAGTGGCCGAATAACGTACTAATCCCCACGTGTCTCTCAGTCTGAGGCCTACCGCGCTTGCGAGTGGGTCAAGGGTGAGTCGGTCCTGATTTAAATCGCAATCCTGGCTGTTGCTCAGTCTCCTGGCATTTTTGATTCAATTTTCATTAATTTGAAAAGTAATGGCTTAAATCAATCAAACCTAAAGTATTGATACATTACAAAAAAATTCAAAACGAAATTCAATGTCCTCCATACATTATGGATGTGAAACGGAATGCGCGACAGCTTAAAAACGCCAGGAAAGTCAGCTCTGCCGAGTATATATGTATAGTTCCCAACGGCCTTCCAGAACGGCATAAGCCTAGGGAATTGAAGAAAAGGGAGCTGTATTTTAGGCTCTGATGCAACTTTTGAAGTGTTCATCGCAATTACGTCCACCTTCATCTCTTGACCGACTTTAGTTTGAAAGGATGCCTTGACTACTCCTTCATCTCACAAATGTCTCACAAAATTAAACCATCCTACCCCCAATACTCAACGCAAGCATCCTATTTTGAAAGCTATTGTACGACTGCCTTGGCAGTAAAGAAGACTGGAGATTTTTTAAAGTGATTTATTTGATTTTATTTTTTAATTCTTTCCTTCTAAAGTGTTTTTTGTTGCTTAAAATTATATTTGTGCTTTCATATCTAAAAAGCAATTTTCGCATAAAGTTTAATGATTCGTCATAAAGCGATGCGCCATCTTAATGCAGTTTTGATTCACTGCACTTGTCGCGCAGTATCACTGTTTTACTGTTTAGCTGTTTTGCTGTCGGTGCAGTGTTCCGACCATCACTTAGCCGGCTTCTTCTTCTTCCTTAATCGGCTTTCACGATCCGATACACCGACGCTCTCTTCCCCTTTACAACCGGGGTCCAACACTCGGGATCCATAGAGCATAGCTGGCCTTAAAGCAGTTTTGTAGATTTTACCTTTGGTCCTAAATATAATCTTGCTGTCACACAAAACCCCGAAGAGAAACCTCCATTTCACTCGCTCTAGCCACAAATTGTTATTTTTTAATAAAAAAAATAAACAGGAGAGTACCGACAGACAGTGATTGTGAAATCATATATGTGGATTCTACGACGCTTAACGTTCTAAAAATGGCTAAGTGCAGCATGAACGATAGGATGCAAATTTTCTACTACTTGTCATGATAGGTAATACAAAAAATGACTAACCAGTATTTTTAAGGGTCGAGCAGCTTTTTACAAGCATTAACTATGATGCGGCTCAACAAAATAACCTGAAATATTAATCTAACCTTACCTAACCAAACTTTACTTATCCTAACCTAACCTACTGTAATTCATTCTACCATAATTTTTGTTAAATATGCATAAATTGCATCCATTACGTGACAACAGCAATGACAACCTAATGATTTTAGGTAAATAAATATATATATTTATAATTAATATATAAACATTTATATAAATATTTATATATTAATTATAAATATATATTAATATATGAAATATTTATATATAAATATAAATATATCGTATTTTTAAAATAATTAAAAACATTGATGTGGTAAAAATTTATATATATACATAAAAAATATATTATATATATATATATAAATATTTAATATTTTAATATATATTTATAATTCTATATAAATAAATTAAAACAAATAAATAAACATTGTGCGTGCGACAAGGCTGCATACTTGCTCTGTTTCTCTTCACCCAAGTGTACTCTTATACATGTTGGAACTAATAAAACCTTCGTTGAGAGTGAAACTGCAGTCTTCCAGAAAGTGATTAAACAGTGCTCAGTGTGATCTATTTTACAACAATGTTGGAAAAATTGATCTATTTAATATAGAAATGGATCTCAAAGTAATGCTTAAATTATAATTAACATATTTAGAACACGTTGAATATTGCAAATAAATAATTTATTTATTTTATATTCTGACTAAAAAAAATATTTTTCTTGAACGTAAAATACGAGTCAATAAAAAATATACAAAGAACAGATATGTTCGTTCACTTTTAACCCTTTCATTACGGCTCGGTTTGAATACAAATTATATTGTCAATTTTAAAACTAGTATTTGAAGCATAAATGTACTTATCTTGTCTGTTTTCGTATATAACATTGGTTCTTGTATCCTTTAGCTATCAGATGACGCATAAAAAACTATTCAAAGAAAGTAGCAAAACGATATATCACGTCAACCAATGTCGACGGTCGGGGAATCTTATGACAGGATATGCCGACCACTGATGCGAAAGGGTCAATATCATTGTCATTCATGTCAACGCAATTATGCAAGTATATATAAAATGGACTGACGATATAAGAAGAATAGCGGGAGTGACCTGGATGCGGAAGGCGGAGGATCGAAGAGGATGGAGACTCATGCGGGAGGCCTACGTTCAACAGTGGACGGACACAGGCTGATGATGATGATATAAAATGCACGTGCATATTATGCACGTGTATGTGTAATTAAATTTATAGACAGTACCCGAGTGTCTTGTTTCACTTTATTTAAATATCCATTTAAATTCCTACGCAGTGGTATTGGAGATAAGATTCAGTTTTATGTTTCAACATTCATTAATGCCAATAACATTAACGTTATCAACTGACAATACATGGTGAAACAGCATAATTATAATTTTAAATTAATTTTAATTATAAAATTAACAAATCAAAACTATTTAGTTTTGATTCACATTTATTTTGACAAACATGTAATCGCTTAAAATATATGTGAATCAAAACTAAATATTTTTAATTGGATCACTTTTTAATTAAAATTAATTTAAAATCATATGTTAATGAAATTGCATTTCAAATTAAATTATTGATATCAAATAAATCTTGTAAACAATAAGTTTTCTTTATTTTAATTAATTTTATCTCTTCAAATTCAAGACTATTCTACGTAATTTAATTATTTATTAATGAAATAACATTACGAAACAAATAACATGATAATATAAATAAATTAAATATAATGTCCTAAAATGGAACTTAGGCAACATTAGACGCGCACCAAAATATGGGTATAAGTCACCGTTTGTTGTTAGCCATGCGTCGCTGGTTGAATTGAACTGATCTTTAGAACCAAACGGTCTTGATTTTAGAAGAGACTAATCATGCGATATCTTCAAAAGAAACGATTGACAAATCTCCAAAAAAAAGCCTCGGACACTACAGCAATCGCCTCTTCAAGTCCTCAGGCTCTTGCCTTATAGGTCATAGAGAACAATATATGTTTCAGTTAAATTTTTTGGTAAAGATATGTGTAGGGTGAGGCATGAACAGTGGCAGCTAACAAAACTAAGTGGGGGCAATTTGCAGTGACAATATGTTACAGATATTTATCAAATACGGGAAGCATGAAATAATTCACTTATTTTTGATGTCCCAAGCCAATGAAATACATTTAATATTGAGCTAAAAAATCACATCAAAACACTCCAAGTTGAATTACCTGAATTTCATGAAAATACTTTCATTTTGATGCTGAAACAAGGTAGCAAAGTGTCTCAACGAAACCTCTCATCAAGTGCACCGAAATTTAAATAACGTCTCAACATAAAGTGGGATCCTTAGCCATTTTGATAAGCTAATCTTTCTTCTCCCACAGCCTGTGTCGAGATAACACCCAAACGTGCTCAAGCCGAGATCTTTTTTATCTTATGTAAATACATACCAGAGAAAACTAACAGATGGTAATACTGATTCTGAAGTCTTTTCTGAGTGAATTCTATGACGTGTTGATCCGCCAACGTCATAGACTACAGCCTGACATTCACGCATCATTCTTATTTCAGGAATTCACTATGAACGGGTGGTATTCACAGGACGACTTTCGCCTATCATCAATTTTGATAAAATAAGTTATGACTGGCATTTTAACGGGTGAAGGGTCAAATTCACACTAATCGGGGATATTTTAGAGTTCAGAAATCGAGTAAAAAAATATTTTTTTAATCTCCGTCGGGGATCGCACCCTCGAACTTCGGCTTACCAAGCAAACGCTTTAACCACTGAGCTATATCCACCGGAAAAAATAGATACCTTATATATATTCACATGCAGCATTAAACATAAATTACAGACATATCTTTCATATTTTACTTTAAGTCTTTTATCCCATCCCTCGCTATCGCCAAGTCTTGATTCATCGTTTTGAGTATACTTTACAGCGCATGCATTACAGCTCCTTTACAGTTTTTCAGAATAATATTTTCTTTCGTAGTTCTCATCTTTCAAACGCTTTCGTATGGCATGAAACCACATCTTTAATGTCGATTACGAAAGTATTTTTTTTTACATATTATTAAATTTATTCAATCAAAGTGCCGCCTTTAAATTGCGTGTATCATCCTCATTCTTCTTTAGGAACCTTTCCTACGGACGTCCAGTTTTGCAGGATCAAGTTTAGTAGTATACGTGCTACTGTGGAAGGATTCACATGAGCATTCGGTTTGCAGGATACCGCAAAAATTCGATCCGTTCGAAATGTGCTGTACGGTTTTGCCACTACAAACTGGACGAATGGATCGAATTTCACATAAAATTTAAAATTATGAAAACTAAAACGAATCAATTATAGAGGGCGCCCTAGACTGGAGTATTTGGGGAGCAATAAGAGGAGTCCGCCTTATACATGTCACAAACAATAAGATTCTCAACACAATCAAGGAAGATCCATCTCAGAGAGGCGCACCCGATCACATCATGCGCCACAATGGTTTTCTTCACGACATTGTGGAAGGGATGGTTGAGGGTTTAAAGCTGCAAAGGGCGCCCTAGACGAGATTATTTGCAGCATGTGTTCGAGGACATGAGTTGCAGCTCTTATTCTGAGCTAAAGAGGGTTGCAGAAGATTTAGAACAGTGGAGATCGAGATGCAAGATTTTGTTGCTGCAAACCAATCTGCTGGATCGATACTACAAAGATAATATGAAGTTATTAAAAGATGATAAGGAACCTGCTTTTCATATTTTAAGATTCACTTAAAGAAACATTCAAATTATGTGTTACATCAGAGCAAACACTTTGCTATTATTAGATCTACAATTAGTGGTATCGTTTAAGAAACAAGGTTTTACGTCATGCGGACCATTCCATGCTAAATGGCAATAATCAAATTACGCTTTTGAAGTTTTATAACCAATTATTTCAGTAAGCGATAAGTAAAATTTTACTCTACGCTTCGGTTCAATGAAATTTATTTTCCATACTTAACGATACCATTTTCTTCTAAATAGTACAACATTACTCAAGTAGTGGATGCTACCCAACAAATAGGCACACTCAAGTGGCAATGGGCAGGACATATCTGTCGAAGAGACGACGGTCGATGGGGAAGTAAAGAACTGGAATGGCGCCCAAGAACTGGCAAACGAAGCATTGGCTGACCCCCTATAAGATGGACTGACGATATAAGAAGAATAGCGGGAGTGACCTGGATGCGGAAGGCGGAGGATCGAAGAAGATGGAGACTCATGCGGGAGGCCTACGTTCAACAGTGGACGGACACAGGCTGATGATGATGATGATGCTGAGTACAACATTCTATGAATATTATTAATTAATTTCTATGATGCAATTTCTAATAAGTATTTATTCATTTACCTTGTTTTCACATGGATCACGTTGAGTATGGCCTCTGTTTAGGAGACTTCAGTTTCGACTACCTCGTGGCCTTTCTCAATCCGTCACTGTCAATACAAACAACTGAGTTGCATGATACTTTCGTACGTGGTGGAACGTAGCTTAGGGATTAAAGCGTTTGCTTACCAAACCGAAGGTCGTGAGTTGATACCCGACGAGAATTAAACAAAAAAAAAACATTTCTTATCATTAAAATTTTCCCGGCCTGTCATAACATTGGTGACAGAAAAAGTCGCCCCGTAAGCACCACACATTAATAGTGAATTACTGTAATACTATTATTGGATGAAGCATGAATATTCGGCTGTAATCTATGACGTTGGCAGATCAACACTCCACACGCAGCGCTTAACCATATGTAGCATGGCAATCTTCCACAGATGAGACATCTGCAACACTATCATCATCTGTCGGTATTCTGTTGTATGTGTTTACATAAAAAGTGTGCCATTATGTATTGAAAGAACTGTTTCTTTGCACCGAGTCTATAAATATTAAGTCTAGAAGACAGTTTTGAGCTCCAACTCAAAGGTGACCGCCGTATTCAAATGGCAGCTCAAAAAAAATACTTGTCCGAAAAAGGCTAAGTAGCAATGGTGACGTACCTTTCGCATACCAAATGGCTAGTTCAAATATATTTATGTTCTATTCATAACTTTATAATCAAAAGCAATTACCCATTACGATTTAATTATGTCTAAATTTTGATATAATTCATCATATGACGCATGTAAAACATGTGGCATACTTGGAAAGGAACCCAAAGTAATAATTCCTGATAGTAAGATATGAATGGACAGTTCAAAAGATTGATTGATAATTGTTATGACGAGTTTATTGTCCACTTAAATTTAAGTACCGCCGGAGGTCGTTAAAGTTTATGGCAAGCGACATACAAGAAGCATCCCATATGCTTATTGCATAATATGACTAACCAATAAATAACAGTAATGGAAAGGTTCTTTGAAAGAACGTTATATATTTCATGTCTTAGAGCAAAAGTGTCGAATATGAAGCACCTGTATAGGTGCTTCCCATTCTTCTTTATAACTGTGAACTTCGGCATCTCACCGAAAACCGGCTCAATGGTCAAAGCATTTGCTTTGCAAGCCAAAGGTCGTGGGTTTGATCCCCAACGGAGATTTAAAAAAAATATTTTTAATCGATTTCTGAGCTATAAAATACCCCGGTTAGTGTGAATTTGATCCCTCACCCGTAAAAATACCAGTCATAGCTTATTAATCAAAATTAGTGGTGGACGAAAGTCGTCCCGTGAAGACCACCCATTCATAGTAAATTCCTGTAATAATAAGGATGATGCGTGAATCTCGGGCTGTAGTCTATGACGTGGGCGGATGAACACTTCACATTCAGCACTTAGCCATATGCACCCATAGTAAGCGTCATAGAATTCCACAGATGAGACTTCAGAATTACTATCACAATCTTACTTCGGCGACTTTTGAATTATCGCTGGTTACGTACTCGTATATTCGATTTTCTTTTTTATCATTATATTGGTCGTATATCTAGTGTGAAACATGCATTTAGATGCTTTTACTGCATGTCTGTTCATCACATGCTTTCATTATATTCTGGAGCTGTTTGTTCGGCTTAGTTTAGGTTGTGGTTCAGACCAGACTACGTGAAGATAAACTGTAATCCAATATTTGCTGCGAGACAAGAACGAGGGAGAGTGATAATTTGAATTTCGTATGGAACTATTCAAACAAGTGAGGGTACCAAAACAAAAGAACGCTGGCCGATGTGATACACAAGTAAATAATCCGAAACGGTGAAACCAAAAACAGTTTTGAACAGAACAAATATCAAAGTTTATTGGTTTTAACGGTCATCTTTAGAACTGGTTTGTTTTGGAATATGATTTGAAATTTTTATTCTTGATTCAAATTCATATGGTGTGTTTTACATCACGTTTTTGAGTTTTCTTGAACGGTATGCTCGATCTGTATATCGATAGCCGACAATACAGCGCCTGTTTTGTCCCCATTTTTCTTTACAGCTGTTTATCTAAGCATCTCATCATCAAAAAGTCAATTCAGCGGTATAATGGGTTTCTATAATTAACAAGTTATCCATAAATATGCTTCAGATCTCTTCAAGTCCAGGGCTTCAGCCGTGGAGGTCGTCGGGAACCATATATGTTCCCAGGGACTTGGAGATTGGCAACTGACAGATTTTAGTTGAGGCAAATTTTAGACGGATATAAAAAAATTAAAAACTAGTAATAATGAATAATTTTATATTGCGTTTGTTATTTGAAGTGTTTTAAGCGTATTAATTTAAAACATAAATTAATAAAACTGGACAAATAGCTGATTTAAAATTCTTAAAATCGACATCAAACATATTTAAGTCCTAAAAACAAGCACTAAAAGCTACTACATTTCGTTCTAAAAGTATGTTTCCTTCATATGATTACTCGACAAGATTCCTTATCTCATTTTCTTTGAGTTTTATCTTCCTCTTAGGAGTGAGTACATGGAAGTGTTGCCATCCAACCGCCACCTTTTAGGATTCGATCTTTATTATTTATTCAAAGGGAAAGTGACCTCTAAATAAGACTTCTAGCGCAAAGGTATCCCAGATCCTAGGATTAAAGATATACGAGTATTTCAGGTATAAGAGAACTCAGATAGTGAAACTAACACCCGCATACAGAGTCGTATCTTAAGATTTGAGGTGAATAAAGGCGAAGTCCAAAGCTTTCTCACATTATTTATTCTAATACAGAGTAGTCATTTTAGATTGCATACCTTAAGAAATGTCTTTGCATACGGGTGTTAACTTCGTCACCTTTGACCTACTATTACTGTGCTTAAAAACATCCAAGAGCTCTGATGATACATATTGTATACACCATATGAAAATGTCATTTAAAAATCTGAAAAATATGCATATTAAATATTGCTTTGAATGACTATGGTTGAAGTTGAAATATAACAATTTTTGTAATGTAAGTATCTGAAAAACAGAAAAAAAACATCGCAATTAGACGTATAGCTGGCGTAGCTAACAAATTCAGCGCGCATATTGACCCGTGCGCATCCGAATTCATACTGAGGGAACGCGATCAAGCCGTGCATGTGCCCGGTTTAGAGTCTGTCACGTCTGCGCTGCCACTCGCGCAGATGCATGACACGTGCGTGTTACTTTATCCCCGATTATTGCACAAATTATTTATATTAATCGCTACAAATAAATAACTATTCATTAATATAAGTTAATTCAATACTTAATGATATTATGGAAGAATACAAAAGACGTTTAGATGTTTCTTAAGATCAGGTGAGTCAAGGGCTGAGGCTTCCTTAACTTTGGATGGTTACTTAAGCAATGTATCTTTTTTAAATTTCTTTTTTATATAAACACACAGGAGAATACCGACAGATGGTGATAGTAATTAAGTGAAATCTCATCTGTGGAATTCTATGACGCTTACCATGGTGCATATGGCTAAGCCCTGCATCTGGAGTGTTGATCCGCCAACGTCATAGACTACCGTCCGAGATTCACGCATCATCCTTATTATTACAGGAATTTACTATGAATGGATGGTCTTCATAGGACGACTTTCGTCTACCAACAATTTTTATTAATAGACTAAAACTAGCATCTTGCGGGTGAGGACTTAAAACCCTTTTTTTAATCTCCGTCGGGGATCGAACCCACGACCTTTGGCTTGCAAAGCAAACGCTTTGACCATTGAGCTATACCCGCCGGCAGATATCTGCATACGGGTGTTACGTTGTATACCTTAAGGAATGTCTCTGCATACGGGTAGATATAGCAACGGTTTGTAGCAATGAAAACAATGCTCGTGCTGCAGGCCGACTCTCTCACTAGACTTATCATAATATTTAGCCATTTGTGGCCGACGTATTAAATCTCTATTTCGGTTTAACGATGTTTATTTAACTTGGCGGCAATTTCGGTTAACGTTAGTGCTACAAATGACGCCATCATTGGCTTCATCAGTGACGGGGCAGGATCTCTTTATTATATTTCATAAATCAAACGAAATTATGACTTTATCTTCTTCGTAGTATCAATCTGGTGGATTGGTTTGCAGCAACAGAATCTTGCATCTCGATCTCCACTCCTCTTGGTCCTCCGCAACCCTCTTTAGCTCAGCATAAGAGCTATAACTCATTTCCTCGAACACTTGCTGTAAGTACTTCCGTCTAGGGCGCCCTCTACAGTTTCTACTCTTAACCATCCCCTCCACAATGTCGTGAAGAAGACCATCGTGTCGCATGATGTGACCGATCAATCGGACTCTCTGAGATTGTTTTTACTAGGTGCCTATCTTCCTTGATTATCCTGAGAACTTTATTGTTCGCAACATGGTCTCTCTAGGAAATTCCGAGAATTCTTCTGTATAACCACATCTCCAAGGCCTCTAGTCTTTTTTTATCACTTTCAGATAAGCACCATGTCTCACAGCCGTACATCAAGATGCTCCAAGCAAATGTTTTGTCAAATTGCTTGCGGAGCTTTAAATTGATATTTTTATTTTAAATTGACTTTATAGACGACTTCAAATCAATGTTTACCCTTACGCCGAATACATTCCTACAAACCTAATTCCTCATCCATTCCTACGCAATTCATGTACCAACAATAGGTCACCAAGAAAGGCAATTCGAGACATGTTGTAGCATACTTACTTCGTTACCAATAATAAAATAAGGTTTATTAATTAACACATATACGCTGCATTTAGAATCACGGGAAGGCCTTTATCCTCCCTCCCTGTGCTCCTGGATTGAAAACTTCTTGAGTGATCGAAGCATCATCACTGTCGTAGATGGCTTTTCTTCTTCCTGCCATAAAATCAACTCAGGAGTTCCACAGGGCTCTGTGCTGTCGCCCACTCTTTTCCTTCTGCATGTGAATGATCTGCTTCAATGCGCAAACATTCACTGTTATGCCGACGACAGCACTGTCCATGAGAGTATAATCTTCCAAAAACCTCCGAAACATTCGGAACTATCTGCTGCTAGGGAATCTCTGGTGAAGAAGATGAACATCTCTCTTGAAAGGGTTTCACGATGGGGCGACCTCAACCTCGTCAGTTCCAACATTTCAAAAACCCAATCATGTACTTTCTCCACCAAGAAGACTGCTATGGATCCTGTATCTTTCAACGGTTGTTCTCTTCCGAAAGCAAGCTCCATCAACATGCTTGGATTATCAATATCGAATAATGTCAAATATTACGAGTCAATTAAGTGTAAAGCCGGTCTCGCTTCCAAAAAACTAGGTGTATTATATAGATCACGTCGGTATTTCAACGATCAACAACTTCTTCTTCTATATAAAGGACAAATCCGACCTATCCTTGAATACGGCAGTCACCTTTGGATTGGAGCCCCAAAATACCTTCTAAACTTAATTGACTCAGTTCAAAGAAGAGCAATTCGTTTGATAAACAATGACACCCTTACGTCTAATCTACAATCAATGGAACACAGACGTAAGGTTGGTTCTGTTAGTCTTTTCTACCGTTATTACCACGGTCGCTGCTCTTCGGAACTTAAAGAACTAATTCCTCCTGCACCCACTCACAGCCGACAAACTCGTCTTACACTTGCCGAACATCCATACACGGTTAATATATGTCGACCAAGAACTGGCAGCTTCCAAAGTTCCTTCCTTAATGCCACCGGTAAGCTATGGAATGCTCTTCCAGCGTCTGTGTTTCCTCCTTCCTACAATCTGGATCTCTTCAAGAAACAGATAAATATACACTTGCAATCTCCCCAACCCACACACAAACACGAACACAACACACGTTTCCCGCATGCAGCGTCCAGCCTCCCTGGCTGAGCGTCATAGAGTACACTGGTCTTGACCGGTTGTGGGGGTACTTCCAAAACGTTTTAGTTTTTAGAGTATATTGTTTCTTTCATATATGTTCCATATCTGGGTATATTGTTATCAAAATATTCCGCTACAGAGTTCTGTCAGTTGCAACTGTATATTCGTAGTCACAAGACATCTCTTTCCTCGAAAATCCATCTGAGAACATATATACAACCTAGTAAGTTGAAGATACTGCAGCAGTCTGAGTATATTTTCTGTGATTTGTTAATCAGATTTTTAAATAGATCGAATGATAAGCCAGACATTCCGAGTCATGGACTTTTTGGTTCTAAGGAGCGGCTTAAGCTAACGAGCAACGCATACTTGACAAAAGGTGGTTCTCATTAAATTACTTAAGTGAACCAACATCGAGCGTGGATGAAAGCTTGGTAATAACCAAGCTTTCATCCACGCTCGATGAGTGAAATATCACCGCCTGTTGCTAACCGCGTGTCGCTGGACGGGTTGACCTGCTTTAAGATCAAATTGTCATGGCCCCAGGAACGTCGGGCTAGTCAAACGATCTTCTTAAAAAAACGATTTACAAATCATCCAAAAATATACCTCGTACTGAAGGTTCTGAAGGTCTGCCCTGGAGGTTAACGGGAATCATGTATGTGACCTTTGAGGTACAAACATGTCTTGAAACGAGGCATAGACAGAACTGAGTGGCGACAACTTTTGGTTACAAACAATTTGCAAAAAAATATTTGAGATTCACCTAAATTCTAGAGACTTGTAGTATCTAAATTTTATTCGAACTTGAGATCTGAGGATACGTTCCGTCTATGGTCCACGTGTTCCTCTACGTAGCACAGTCCACTCAAGTCTCACAAGCGTTTGAAGTATTGCGCACCAAAGTTGTTAGTCAGTTCTTCACAGAGAGTTGAACTCTCGTATGTGCTCGTAAAACATCCGCCCAAAACAAACTCTTGGACCTTCAGAAGATAAAGACTGACTCACAATCGTGGTAATGAGTTCACAAAAGCCATCATTGTGACCTCGACTTTAAATTAAACAACAGCTGATACACAATTCACGGAAAACATTATCAAGATATTTTTTATACATTTGTAGCATTCACTTTGAGATTAATTTTAATAATAAATATCATCACACTCGCATCACACCGAACGTCAGTTAAATCTCCACGATGATGCGTTTATTCATATTATGATCAGTTAACAACTTATCGTAATGAAGAAGTCCAGTGGGAGTCCCCACTGAACAATTGTGGTCACAGCACAAAAGTGCTAAAAATAAAGAACCCGTGAAAGATATTAGAATCGCGTTCTTGGGCTGAAAGGATATGGAAGATACATTCTCTCACCGAAAATACGAGCAAAAATTTAAAATGCGTAGATTTTTTTAGTGGCCACAAAGTCTGCATGCCCGATAGGTCCGAGGCAATTTCTTCGGACTGCATCGAAAATGACCCTTCTTTCTAACAAGAGAAACTGACAGTCCCATAGAATGTGCTCTGAGATCTGTAAGAGATAGGGGCAGCTAAATTTATTTATTACTAAATTAAATTTAATACGCACTATTGATTTAATTAAACCAATTTTGATGTCTACCGACACATAAAGTAAAAATAAATGTTTTTTATTATTATTTAAAAACACCGAAAATTCATTAATTTGATCTTTAGTAGGATTTTTTTACAAACATTTTTTAATGTAAATTACTGCATACATTGTTTTTTCAATCGAGGTTAAATATTATGTATAAAATTCTCAGTACCTCTCAAGAATGTGTATGCAAACATTATGTACATTGATTTATTAATATTTACATTTGATTTGATTGAAAGTAAAAAAACAATCGATATTATTCGCTTGAAATCCGTTCCATTAGCGTTCTATGTGTTTATGTTACGCTATTTAACATAATAAACAACCTGAGATTGAAATAAAATTACTTACCGTATGTTTGGATCTTCCTGCTTCTTGTAAATAGCTCCCAAGGTCTTCTCTGATGATCACCACATAGAGTTCTTTTTCCAGGTAACCTTCTTAATACGATCTTCTTTCACCAGAGTTTTCAGGTTTCACACTAGATTTATCCACTCACATTAAACTATCACTTTGCAATAACATGAAATCGCATTACTAAGTTATGAATTAAAGCGATGGATTAATAATAAATTATACGTTTAGTTTTGTACAATAAAAAATACACATTTTTATTCCAACTATTGAACAGGAAACGCTATAATTACTACACATTAAAATATCTAGTATAAAATAATATTTAAAATTATTTTAGCATTCACTTTGAGATCCATTATAAATTATAAATATTTACTTATTTACCTTATATTTTTATATTAAGAGACTGCAGTTTCGACTAAATCGTTGCCTTTCTCAATCCATCACTTGTTAATTTTCAATTAATTCAATTAGTTTTTAATTAATCTCTTAACAAGTGATGGAATTAGAAAGGCTACGAGTTAGTCGAAACTGCAGTCTCCTAATAGATAACTTATCTTACGTGATCCATGTAAAAGCAACGTAAATAAATACATATTTATAATAGTAATAATTGAGTTTTTATCGTTTACTTTGAGATCTATTTCAAATACAAAATATAAAATATATATTTTTAATATTAATCAAATTGTGTAAGTTTATCTTTATCGGTTTATTTAAATGAGATCATGGTTTCGTGTACTATGAGCACTTCTTTAACCATTCATTACATATATTTTTTACGTAAATACATACAGGAGAATACCGGCAGATTGTGGTGGATTAATTTCATCTGTGGATTATATGACGCTTTTGTATTTGAGTAAACGCTGCATATGAGATGTGATCCACCAACTTCATAGACTACATTACTTTATACATCATTAATTTTTATGGATCTTAAAATCGTTAAAAAATATTTTGATGTGAATTTGATTCCAGACCCGTAAAATGACAGTCATAGCCTATCAATTAAAATCGATATTAGACGAAAGTCTTCCCATAAGCAGTCATAGTTAATTTATGTTAGTAATGGATTATTCGTGAAATCCTGTGCTCGATAACGTTGGCGGATCAACATTTCAATTGCAGAAGGCGGCATAGAATCCACTGATGAGATTTCTCCACCACTATCTGTCGGTATTATCCTGTATGTGTCTACGAAAAATGAAAGGCGGAAAATATTTTCATATGAAGTCAGATTGTAGACATTTAATTAATATAATATTCAACTTCTTAGGTTTTCACGGCCAGATTTGATATTGTGGCTTTTGGGCTTAGCCGTGTGTGGCGAATTTCTTGTTACCAATATTTCGACCGCCATTGCAGGGGTCTTCTTCAGGATTGATGACTAAAAAATCGAAATATTGGTAACAAGAAATTCGCCACACACGACTAAACCCAAAAGCCACAATATCACCATATATTATATATTTTTAAATAATCTAAATAACTAAGAGAATGTTTTTTTTTTTATAAAATTATGATTATCAAAGAATGGGTACTTAATTATTTTTACGCTTTACAATGTAATTGTTTGTACTGTAATTTTAAATTGATAAACATTAACTAGTCACAACCGCAAATCGAAAAATTAACTATTGTTGCTAATACACCTACAAAATTACATTTTATGTATTATCGGAGCATAAACAACCTAGTGAGATTAAAAGAGTTATTATAATGGTTTTTTAAGCGATAAGCTCGTATCGTACAATTATATCCAGCGGCAATAGCACGTTGTTAGCGAGGTTCTCGTTAGATCTCCGGAGTTAAGCATTAAGCAACATTGGGTGCGGACCACAACTTCGATAAATAAGCGCCTATTTCTATCTGTGTGGCTGAGTTTACGACTAAATTTACGGCCAAAATATCAAATAAATAAAATTAAAAAACCACGAAGCGTCGGTCTTAACATTCGATATGCAATCACAAAAACATATGCTTTGGATCTATGGCTTCTGTCTCTTTAAGTACCCGAGCTTCTCTGCCTTACGGCTCTTTCCCACGGACGTCCAGTTTTGCAGGATCGGTTTTTTGCCGTATCCTGCAAGCCGAATGCTCATGTGAATGTTACCACAGTAGCACGTATACTACTAAACGTGATCCTGCACAAAACCGAACCCGCAATAAACGGGACGTTGCCGTGGAAAAGGGCCCTTAGGAGTCGTTGGAAACCATATATGTTTTCAGGTAGACCTTTGGATGCAGAGATTATTTGGGACAAGCCATGGACAATGGCAAATGATAGAACTGAGTGGCGGATGTTTGTGGTGACCATGTGTTTCAAATACGGAATGGAACGTCGTATTTGCTCTCTAATCAGAGGATATATATAATTATCACAACTCTGGGATTCTTGAATGTTTTAACTTCTATGTTCCAGATAAGTACATCCGTGCTCGTAGCCATCCATTGTTTTTGATCCCAGTTGATACTTGTGCAGCTTCGAGCACTTAATTTAGTACAATAGCAATGGCGCTCCTAAATGGCCTACCAGCACACCTCGATCCTTTTCTTACATTATTTTCCTCTTTTGTCGATGGTATTGTTCTCCTAGATCTCTGTAATCTTTGACACGTGTCACCTTCTTCTTCTTTTATGTTATTGTTATTTTTTATTAACTTTTCTATGTATTGTATATTTATGTATACTCCTTGTTTCTTAATATTTGTACATTGGAACTTCGGTTCTGTGAAATAAATTGTTTTTCTTTCCATATCCGTTCTATATTTGGAACGTATGGTCACTAAACATTACCGCCATTCAATTTTGTTAGCTAACATTATCAAGTCTTCATCTAACGGGGTATTTGCACCTGAAATTTCACCTGGGAACTTACATAGTTCCTGACAACCTCTATAGCTGTAGACTCCAAGGCATATTTTTGGGCGAATTTTGAATCAGATATTTAAGTTGATCGGATGATAAGCCCAACCTCCACGAGGCCTGTACCTTTTGGTTCTAAGAGACGCCTCAACCCAATTAAATGTATGATTCATACTATGTAAATAACATTGTTACATGAAGTAATGTAATATTAAAACTCTATTTTTTCATAATAATTAATAACATATTAATAACAATTTCATAACATATAATAATTATTTTGTTACGTGGATAGGCGTATATCTTCCATGTTTGTAAAATGAATAATAAAAAATTAAAACATTTTACTCGTTTTAGTGCCCTTATATACATAATATTTCTTGAGCATGACGAAAACCTCTAACAAAACAAAAATAAATGTATTTTTAAGAATTAATATAAATAGTAAAAAAAATATTTCTGAATATATTTATTACGTGTGCTTCTAATGACGCCAATTTGGTGAAAGACTCATAAATTTACATAAAATAGATCGATCTAATCATTCAATCATCTAAAAAAAATTAACAAACATTTTATAACTGAAATAAATATTATTTTTACAAATGCCATTTTATATGTAAAATTCATTAAATCTGTTTTATTTAAAAAATATATATATTCATTACTTTGAAAACATCAATTAATTCAAATCATAGTATTAAATATTTTCTTTAAAATCGTATATACTATTTTTTAGTATTGAATAAGATGTACAAACTAAACAATATATACATTACCAATATATATTTTTTCACTAATAATAACATTTAACTAATATGCTTTGGTTGGGTTTACAACTTTTTATTTAATTAATATATTTTTCAATTAAATTAAAGAAATTATTTAAAAATAACATTTATTTTATTACTTCATAAAATGGACATCTGAGCCCATAAAGATTTTTTATTTTTTATAACTCCTGTTCAAAATCAATATATTATTGCTTTATTAATTCAATAAAATTAAGGTTTTTTATTTTAAAAAATACATATTTCTTACTAATAAAACATTTAAAAATATGTTATTTTGTAATAATAAAAATAAACATTTTATTTTTGTACTCATGAAAGTATATCTTTCAAATGATTAGTTTACTTATAAAATACGTTAAAAATCAATCGTGTTATTTATATTTTGAGCATTCTTTTCGAGCAAATTGATGCTCTTTAAAAAACGCACATTACCCTACAATTTTATCCAAAATATAGCATCAAGCTATTGAAAACTAAAAATTTAATATTTATTTCGTTTCAATAACTAATTAGTGATATATATATATATATTATACTTGAATTATTAATAAACTCTAATTTATTTTCAAATTATCACAACTATTTAAGCAGAACTTTGTGATCATTTAGTTTAGGTTTGTATTATTTATTTTACCATCTAGCCATTAAAGATTAAAAAACATTTTTATATATTTCATTCGCTTAAATATTGAATTACTAATTTCGAAAATTCTCCTCTAGTAATTGATTCTCAAAAATTTTGTTTAAAATTGCCACGATTATTTTAGCAAAACGTTATGATCACTTAGTTTACGTTTGTATAATTTATTTTCAAGTGATGTTTAAGTACCTTATTCACACATTCCTGAAACATATTTTTCACAACTGAATTTCAGCGTTTCCGGTAAATGCTCGCTGCCACCTGTTTGAAGGCTGTGTTGCGAGCGACGTGCGGTCGCTTTGACGTCTGGCGAGAAACTGTTTGTTCGACCGCGTCGATCCGCCAAAGAGCCGCCCACTGGCAGCAATGAAACTAGTATTGCGCTGCCTGAATGTCGCAAAAAATTAAAAAATACTATCTACAATAACGAAAATTACGTGTCATCATTAAAGTATTAAGAATAGCTGCAAAGGAAAATAGGCAAAAGTTATTACATACATCGCTTACTATAGCAGTGTTTTTTGCCTGCTTTCATGTTTAAGTTCATATTTCATATGCCACATCGAATATTTCACCGAATCAAGCTTGCATAAATGTCATTTGATACAGGCACTATATTGCTTACATTCTTCTTTGCGGCTGTGAGTCAAAGCATCTTACTAATGCAGCCATGTAATTGGTTTCAAATTCAGATGCCTGCGTAGAGTAAATATTGAATAAATGGACTTTTATAATTTATGTATAAATTTAAAATATAAAAATACTTTTAATGTCTAATGGTTTTATTTACTTTATATTTATAAATAAGTAATTTTATATTTTGATGTTCATTTGTTTCCCGAGGTATTTTTTCTCAATTAGATATATGGAAATAATAACATTATTTACTTTACAACTGTTACACTAACAAATTAACTGCAAACATCTGCTTAGGGCCCTTTCCTACGTTTAGTAGTATACTTGCTACTATGGTAACATTCACATGAGCTCCATGTTGATCCTGCAAAACTGGACGTCCGTGGGAAAGGGCCCTTACGTGAGATATTTTTTATCAATAAATAGTAATATAAACGACAGACGCTTGAATTCGAAACATTCAAACGTCTGCTGTTTATTTTTCTGCGATTTTTTGATAAGAGAATTGTCATATAAGATAATGTTTGCTGTGAATTTGTATGCAAACTAACCAGGGATATTTTAGAGCTCAGAAATCAATTAAATATTAAAAAACGTCTCCGTCGGGGATCGAACCCACTATCTTTGACTTTCACAGGCAAAAAGTTACCCCTGTGGCGCCCAGTTCCAGACCTCAGAGCACATTTATATCAATTGTTGAATATTGGCATAATTTGAAGTGGTTTATAAATATAAGAGTTTTGAAATGTTTTCTTAAAACCAATCATAAACAATTGAATTCTTTACTTAAAAAAGCACACAATTAAATGCAATTTTTTGAGTTACTTTACATGAAATTTTGGTACAAAATATTAGCTTAAACTGAGTATGGTAAGCTTATAATTAAAAAAAATATATAATTATATAAAAATCAATGTACTCGTACAAATAAAATGGGGAAAATTCGCAATATAAACAATCTTTATTGGGAAGGTCGTGAAGTTTTTATGTCAACCAGGCATTTGATAAAACGACAGTAAAATAATTAACTTTTGTATTTGGTGGTCTTCTTTATCTATCCGCTTCTGTGCCAAGAGCGAGATTACTCGCATTCTTGGCCGTGCCCAGCAGGCCGGCTATAGAAAAAGAGCGAGTATTCTCGCTCTGGTTTGAGCCTCTGTGTCATCATATGTCCCGTTTTTTTGGTTAATTTAAAATATAGAACACACAGAGACATTGAATAAATTTGGTAAGTCATTTAAATATCCTTTCAAGGTGTAATGTTTTTAATTTATTAAAATAAGATTTAAAAATTCACAGCCTGCTGTGCACAGCTACACTTCTATCTACTGGCATTTAAAAGGCTATATTTAAGTGTAAATATATAATTCTAAAGTGTGTGAATGATTTTTTTTTAAATACGACGTGTTTCAAATTTCTATCAAGTGTTAAGCATGTGGAATTACACATGGATCCTCCTCCAGTTACGATGAATCTTTACGAACCAGAGTCCCATCACAAGGTGAGTCCCTAGATATGAGATTTGTTTTTCAAAAAGTTCATTATACATAAAACCTTCCCATATCGCATTTTTTATATTTGTAACGATTATTTTTCTGTTGTGTTTGCGGGAATTTTTTTTAAATAAAGGTTCCTTTTATGATGTCATTTTGGGTTAAACCAACTCTTGGGACTAAATATTCCAGCCCTCAGGAACATCGGACTAATCATTATATATAATGAAAACGTTATACAAGGAGTTGCCTATATGTCATTATGATTTTATATTATGTAATCTTGAAATTAAGTAGTGACATTTATGACTTGAAGAGAAGGCAGAGTTAGTGTTTGAGGATATTTAAGTGGATCAGATTTTTTAATAAGATCAGATAACTAGCCTGACGCTCTTGAGGCTTGGACCACTTAATTCTAAGGGGCATCTCAACCATGCAGTAAAACAAAGGCTTATCCTGGCCTCCATTATGATTCTCCTACTATCTTGATCCTCCTTTCTCCGTATGCGACCTCTTACTACTTACCTTACTCTAATATACCATCTAGCACATATAAAAAAAATACTTGCATTACTTTCATACATTTATTGACTAAGGTTATCAACTGACAATACTTGGTGAAACTACATAATTATTATTTAATTTAAAAAATAATAAATTAAAAATATTTAGTTTTGATTCACATTTAATTTTAAATGATTACAATAATTAAATATTTTTGAAAATGGTCTTCAGTGAGGCCAAAACATGTCATATTTTAAAATAAATGTGAATCGAAAACTAAATATTTAAATTTTTTTAATTAAAATTAATTTAAAATTATATTTTTTTTATAAAATTGTTACTTCATATTAACTATCGTTTCTTATTGGTCTAGCATCTAATGTCAACATTAGTATTGTCACATATTTGAAAAAGGCTATATACATGCTATTAATATATATTATAATTGATCAATTATAGGAATAAAATATATATTTAATAAAAAATATAAGGTGTGCAGAAATAATTAGTAAAATTAGATTTATTGGTATTTGATAGCTTTTCCTTATAAGCAACGTCAATGAATCACCATTAACAGATCATTCGTACACTTGTGTTAGTAAAAGCAAGAGAAAATCCACATATGTATGTGAATTCTAACATTTTAGTATACACTCGTTTTTTCAGTGTTGTTATTTAAGCATTCGATATATTGTTTCCTGAGGCCTTGTTGTGTTTTTATATGTTTTTAATTTGTCACATTAAAGATCGAATCACACGAAATCACATCCTCCCACGAACGTTATACTGGCATTCTGCCCAACAGCCTTCCTTCCTTCAGTTTTACTACAGCCTTATATTTGGCAAATGTTATATATGCATATATTAAAACTAAAATCGTCTTACTAATATTATTTATAACTCAAAAACGAACGATTTTTATAATCATCCTGTGTTGTATTTTTTATTAATAATATAAAAATAACAACCCCTATTAAAGCATGAAAAAAACACGTTAAAGAAATATTAATAAAACACATTAAATCATTCACTTTGCATGGAACGGCTTTTAAGATCATTGCAGTTTCTAGTAATTTCAGTAAATAGCGTTTTATGCATTTAATAGTTTTACACACAACGCCATCTCTGAACAAATCACAAACAAAAATGAACATATCATTGTATTTATAACTCAATAATGACTGGAATAACAATGCTAATAATTATTGATTTGTTGCCTTGCTGCCACGTAATAATATTCATTTCAAATTGACATCCCAGTTATCAAAGCGACTCTATATCGACGGGATTGTCATCTGAACGCGTGGTTAATGCATCGGGAGCAGGTCTCCAAATACAAGAACTTGTCGAGAAGCACATTTTCATTTATTTTTAACTTAAATATTTACAAATTCCGGTATTCTGCCGGGCCACAAACAATGAATGGTTTATTTCTGACGGGACCCAGGCAGAAAAGTGCCTCGGACCGCGCTATAACACTCGCAGCGCACTCAAACCACATGTCGGCCATTTGACGAACTATCTGCCGTCTATAGATCCGATAGGTCAAATAAAAAAATATGTAAACGCCATCTCATATGACTATTTAAATCTAGAAATAGCCTAACATTTTTATATATGCGTGTCGGACGAGCGAACAAAAATAATAGACAAATGATCGTACAAAGAGGCTTTTTGACACCAGCCTGCAAGGACTATATCAAGCTGATATCACAATGTATTTTTAAATTAAAATAATTTGAATTTACGCAGATTTATTGAATTTGATTTATTTTGAGACCGGACTTGAGTTGATACTTATTTATTTGATAAGAGTAAGCATTTATACTATTTCACACCGCAAATTCCTTGATACCTGTTGTTTTGGACCTTGATCCCCCCATTTACATAGAGTGGCAAAAATGCCCTGTGTCGTATCCGACTGTATGAAGCGACAGATTCTGTCTAAGATAGTATAAGACTAAATAAACGTAAAAAGACGTAAATAAGACTTTTGGATGCTTAATACAAAATAATTATGTTCAAAATAACGTTTTGAACACTATATCATATACGATTTGAAACACTTTCAGTTTTATAGTATATACTTTATTTTTATGATACTAGATGACTAACTTACCGCGTTATTAAGGTTTAAACGCCGAGCTATCTCGTATATCATATTGGCGAGCTGGTAGTAGGTTATATTACAAAATTAAAGCTTCATCAATTCCTAACGTAATAATCATCACACCGCAGATTGCCTTACAATCACAGGGGAGCATAATACGGATGCTTCACGTCTGCTTCCATATTGCAAAGCTCAGTCAATATGGAAAACTAGACTCCTAGTGTTATAAGCCTTGATGGTGATTATTATCTACATTAACGTTGCGATTGGTAGCAAAATGATATTGGTGAAACTATTCGTTTTCACCATATTCGCTCTAAATTTTAAGCATGTGGATACCACAAATTATTGTTTCACAGTTATGTAAGGTCAGGTTGTCTATGCCTTGTCCTAAAATACCTGTATACCCGGAGGTCCACGTGGTATTATAGATGGTTTCCTGGAGCCTCCAGGGCAAGTTCCTGCAAACTCGCATATGCTTCGGCTGATGTACCTGAGAAATATTTAGGTGTTCAATATATAGCTCTTTTACCACATTTGAGCCGGTGATATAGCTCAATGGTCAAAGTAATTGCTTTGCAATCCAAAAGGTCGTGGGTTCGATCCCCGACGGAGATTACAAAAAAAAATATCTGAAATATAAAATACCCCCTCCCCCGGTTGGTGTGAATTTGATCCCTCACCCGTATAATACCAGTCATAACCTATTAATCAAAATTGGTGGTAAATGAAATTCGTCCCGCAAAGACAACCCATTCATAGTAAATTCTTGTAATAATTAAGGATGATGCGTGAATCTCGGTCTGTAGTCTATGATGTTTGCGGATCAACACTCCACATGCAGCGCTTTGCCATGTGCAGCATGGTAAGCGTCATAGAATTCCACAGATTATACTTCAGAATTACTATCAATATCTATCTGTTTTCTCATGAATGTGTATATAAAAAAGCATACATTTTTATTCCTTATTTTCATGATTATGACATATTAAAGAAAAATTAAACAATTTAAGCAACTATAAAACATAATATATGAACGCACGGTTTTGTCTAACAATTCATAGTAATATAAAAAAAACATCACCCAAATACATAATCAAATAAAAGATAGTAAATATTTAATTAATAGTTCGGTTATATTTGGTATAGATGGCGAAATAATAGGCAACGATAGGCGTTATCTAATTCTTGCAGAATTAAGGCCACTACTACATAGATGCCATATTCATTCCATAATAGTATACTTTACAAATCACGTCGATATTTTACCGACAAACTAATACTTCTCTATAAACGTAATTTTTTCATTCATTGGCGATACGATAGAAATAAATAAATAAATAAAGATAGAATCCGAAACGAGGAAATACGCAGAAGAACTCAAGTAGTGGATGCTACCCAACGAATAGGCACACTCAAGTGGCAATGGGCAGGTCATATCTGTCGAAGAGACGACGATCGATGGGGAAGAAAAGTATTGGAATGGCGCCCAAGAACTGGCAAACGAAGCATTGGCCGACCCCCTACAAGATGGACTGACGATATAAGAAGAATAGCGGGAGTGACCTGGATGCGGAAGGCGGAGGATCGAAGAGGATGGAGACTCATGCGGGAGGCCTACGTTCAACAGTGGACGGACACAGGCTGATGATGATGGCGATACGGCAGTCACCTTTAAATTGAAGCCCTAAAATACTTTCCATGTGGCAAAGTCCAGTAGTAAAAACGTTTGTTTGTCATTCAAACGCTGTCGGTTCAAATCCCGACCGAGATTGATTTTTTTTTTAAATATTTAATCAAACCTAACCTCTATACAGGTGTACTCTATACCCCTAGTAGGATTAAGCCACCTATTAAGAACAAAAAAAATTAGGCTTCGAGAGCATCAGGCTGATCAGCCAATCTTCTTTAAAAAACCCTGATCATTGAACACTCAAATATCTCTCTGGTACTACACCGCAGTCTATGCAAGTTTGCGGACTCTTTCCCTGGAGGCTCCCGAGAAACATTTATGTTTCCATGTGGACCTCCGGGTATACAGGTGATCTGAGATAAGGCTCAGATAATTTTAGCTTACAGAACTGTGAAACGGAAAATTTACGGTGTCCATATGCTCCAAATATGGAGCGGATGTGGTTAAATAATATTTTTTAGAGACGATCACTTAATAAGTAAAAGCGCATTTACGTATAACGTACAATGCTTCAAACACAAACGTAAGATAGATCGCTTACATATTTACTACAGCTTCAAGTAAAACAGTGCCGCTATTTTTCTGATATAATGAGTCAAAAAATATTAATTTAAGGCTACGCAAGAAACTTGTCAAAACATTTGCTTGGAGATATTTATGTACGGCTGTAAGACATGGTGCTAATGTGAAAGTGATAAAAAAAGACTGGAGGCCTTGGAGATGTGGCCATACAAAAGAATTCTCGGAATTTCCTGGAGAGACAACGTCACGAACAATGAGGTTCTCAGCATAATCAAGGAAGGTAAGCACCTAGTAAGAACCATCTCAGAGAGGCAAGCCCGATGGATTGGATCAGTCACATCACGCGCCACGATGGTCTTCTTCACGAAATTGTGGAAATAATGGTTGACGGTAGAAACTGCAGAAGGCGTCCTAGACGGGAGTATTTGCAGCAAGTATTCGAGGACATGAGTTGTAGCTCAAATGCTGAGTTAAAGTGGATTGTAGAGGATCGAGAGGATACTACTGCTATTTTTCTGATTTCAAATAATTAATTTATTTACGTCTTCGAAGTATGTCAGGAAAAAAGTTTAATTTTTGTTTTGATTAAGGCCAATATTCTTTTGTGTGCATTTATAGTTTAAAAAATATTTGTTTTGTTTTCGAACATTATGAAATGCTAAGCTTAGTTTAAGATTTGTTACCCCTGATAAAAGTAATCCTTTCAAACGTGCGCACTTTGCGGAATAGCGATATCTGAATAAATATTATCAAACACTTAGCCGCTGTTTTTATATCGCAGATGTTTTCAGAACAAGAAGAAAAAAAACATCCTGAAAAAATATTTACGGTCCCGGAAGTATTTCACTAATGTTATGAAATATCTATGGACGATATTTATAGATATTTAAATGTAGTTTTATAGTACCTTACACTCGTATGATTGTTGAATTCCCACACCGATAACTGAAATTACGTTTTATGGTTTTATATTTTCAGCATTCACTTTGAGATCCATTTTAATCTATGTACTACATTATTTACGATTTTATTTATATTTATTTTTTTCAGAAACATTTCAAATTTTTTTAATTTGATTTTATTATAAGATATGATACAAGAGAAATAATTTATAAATATAGGTATTTATGGTTATTAAAAACAATTATTAAAAAGTTCCGAAGCTCCCTAA